>OX371260.1:91016842-91330243 GCA_947311025.1 Lypha dubia | reverse complement strand
CGTTTTGATTTATACTTGTTAATATTTCAATTTCGAAATATTGTTCTTTTTCTTTTTATAGTTTTTCTTGAATTTATTTACTGATTTTCCTATAAAAAATCCTCAGTGTTATTGTCCAATAAAATAATTTTCTTTGGGGAGAAGAAAACAAAAATAAAAAATAAATAAGTGATCGGACGTGTTTTGCAATAATTAAATAAGTAACCAGACGTGATTCCGTGATTATCGGTTTCCAATTTTTCTAAATGTCCCGCAAGACAGTGAGTGTAATACGTGCTTTCAACACAAAATAATCTGGAGTGAAATTCATTTGGATATTCTTTAGTTTCATTTTTGAAGAATATTTTTAAAAACTTTCATCATCGTGTTTCAACTCTCGTAGTGAACAGACGCGTTTTTATAATCGTCGCAACTGAATATAAAAAAAAAATTAAATAAAAAAAATATTTTCAAGTCACAAAAAATATAAAAAAACAAAACATTTATTGAACAGTTATTTTACTGGTTTTATTTTATTTTTTGCTTGTGTGCAATATACATAAATATTTGCATACACAAACTAATATAAGTGAAAATAAAAAAAGAGAACTCTGATGAGTTCATCTTCTGACAAAAACAACAATAATCCTACAAGCAGTAGGAATGTGCAATATATAACTTTAGTTGCTGATGACGACAATAAAAAATATGAATTACACAAAAACCTGAATTTAACAGAAAACACAAATACTCGTGCGAATTAATAATCACTTGATTTTGGTGAGTAAAAAAAATATGTTTTTCCGACGACTATGCGTCTCTTTTATTTCACTATCTTTTTAAAACTAACTTACATTTACAAAATATCTTTCTTATATAACATTATTTTTCTTATCATAATTCTTTATTATAAAAAATGTGTTTATACTAATATTATACTACTTATACTACTTTCTTTATTCTATTGTTCTTAAATACTAACATTCTTTATCTTATATTAGTTTCTTTATTCCATTGTTCTAAAAAATATGTTTCTTATGTTCAGGGTTGTTTGATCAACCTTTTTTATCTTATTATTTGTGGATTTACAATATTATTTCTTTGTTAAAATTAATATGTCTTATCTTAAGGTTCTTTGTAGTTGACCTTGAAGTGAAAGTGTATTTATCTTATGTTCATAATCTATACATTTTAAAGGTTTATGTATATTCCTTTATTTACTAACAATACATTCATTATCAAAGGTCACTTCTTTATTTATGAAAATACATTTGTTATCAAGAGTTTCTTCTTTTATTTGTAAAAAATATACTTATTATCTTATTTTACTTATGGTGTGTATGAGGCTGACCTTAACTCCCTCCTATGTTAAACAAGATCGCCCCGATCTTTCCTAATTCGTTGTAATTCTATTTGATATGCCTTATTGATATTATTGATTACTGATATACGTCTGTATTCTTTTATGCATGACATAATTTTTATTAAAAGGAAGATAATTAGTAATAGCGTCGTAAGAAAAAGTATAGTATAAAAAATTGATCTGATGGGATGCTGTTCAAATGGAATGGTGAATTTTTTCATTGAGTCGATATTGCTAAATGCATTGTCTTTGTCTGATGTGAGTATATTCATGATTGCAAAGTCTTCGTCGTGGTTCATGTGTATTGTTTGTCTTATTCTATCGTGAAGGTTCCTATATGTCTTGTTGTCTATTTCAACAATATCTGTGAATGTGACTAAAGTTATACCTGTAGTAGTAACATTGTTGACTGTGTGGTTTCCGTCTAGTAATATAAAACCTTCGTCGATTACAAGTAGTGCATTATTATATTCCTGTATGACGTTACATGTGCTTTTCCTATTATTCAGTAGTGGAAGTATACATGTATCTGTTTCGTTATTTGTTTGGCAAATATTTCTACCTAAAAAATTCTTGCATTGGTTTACCCGAACGTATTCTGTGTCACATAAGGCGATTTGGTCATCTGTCTGTATCTTCCCATGCCTAAAACTTATGGGCGTTATTTTGAAAAGCTTACAGTCCTTTTTTAGTATAGGGTATTTGTAAATAGTTATGAATATTTCTCCTGTCCCTGCTGTGTATATGTCGGCGTATTCTAAAATGTTTATTATGGGGGCTGAAATTAGTTCATGTTGTATGACTTCTTCTAAGTCTTTCAAGCTTAAGGATTCTGTTAAGTATTCGCCATTTTTAGCGGCATTAATTGCCCTGACGAGTAATAATAATTCATCGTGTACCTGTTCAATGATGAGGTGATTTTCTATTGTCTGGCCTTACATTGTTTCAATTAGTCTTTCGAATCTTGAGTTGACATGTCGTTGTTTTTCATTGTTATCTATTAATTTATTTATAGCTTTTTCCATATTGATGAAGTCGTCATGGTCTGGTGTTGCTGTAATAAATTTGAGTGCGGATCCCAGAAAGTTCAAAGCTCTTGTATGACGTTTATGTGCGTTGAGTTGTTCTGTTATTAATTCAATTTTTCTTATCCAGATGGTTTCTTGAGTAGTGGGTTCGTAGTTTGTCGTGACAATTTGTCTATATGGAGTAAGTATTCTTGTTATGTTGGTGACATGGAAGAGGTATGTGTATTCGTCAAATATATATACATCATCTGTCTTTGTTAGAATATACTTCTTGCCTTGTAGGTTGTCTATTTTTATTTCTGCTTTGATTGCTTGTGCGACCACCGCGAGTAATATCAGGAAGAAATTCATCTTCGTTAATTGTGTAGTTCTTGATATTATCCTTGTGTACAGTTACACCCCTCGTAGTTAAGACAGTGTCCTCACGGTCTTCTTTCACGATGTATTTGATATATCTAGCGTCGTTCTTTTTTCTTACTCCTTTTATCTTCACTAGGATTTGTTCATTCGGTGAGAAGGTTCGGTGTTTGGTGCCTTGGTTCAATTTTTCCAATGTTTTTTCCGATGCTTTCTTTATTTTTTCGAATATATCACTCTTGTCGTACTTTATCCTGTTGAAAATGATATCTCTGGGTCTGAATCCTGTCACTGTATGGATTGTGTTATTTAATTCGCGTACTGTTTTATAGATTTCGTCTGCTATTGTTGTTGTGTTCTGTATTTTAAATATCCTGGCTAGTTCTGATATAGTGCTGTGGGCTCTCTCGACTTGTCCGTTCGATGTCGATCTATAAACTGGTGTTTCCATCTTTCTTATGCCGTATTTTATACACATTGCTTTTACGGCTGGGGTCGACATACAGCGTTCGTTATCAGTCATTAGTCTTTTACAATCTGGGTAGTTGTTTGTGAGTATTTCTTCTATCTTGTCACTCATTCGTTCTTTTGAGTCAAGTTCTCTTAACGTTATGTATTTCGAAAATTTGTCAATAGCGACCAAGAAGGATTTGTTATCGTTGAAGTATATGTCCATATGTATATATTCACCTGGTTCTGTTGGTATGTCGGAGTTTTTAATGGTTCCCTTGTAGGTTGTCTCTCGTATTTCCCGAAAAGACATGGCACACATTTTTTGTTGTACGCCTTGCATTCTTTTTTTAAATTCGGCCAGTAATATTTCTCATAAATTTCCTTTACATTATTCCTATATCCCCGATGTGCTCTGTCGTGAGTCTCTTTTATGATTTCTATTTGTTTTTCTGAATTTATTATATCTTGTAATTTTATAGGTGTATAAACAAATCTTATTCCATTAAATGTATTCTTTATTTTCTCACCATATGCATACAATGATTCAGCATTTGTGTGTATCGCGGTTACTTTTCCCGGTATGAGTATCTTTTTTTAATTCTTCGATTAGGTTTTCTTCGTCAGTAAAATGTATCTTATGTCTTGTTTTGTTTGTGAATGTAGTGTATGTTATCGTATCATTGATGTTCGTATTAGGTATTAGTTCGATCTGAGTTGCATATGAATTGAATGGTTGTGACACTGTATCAAAGATTTCAGTGGGTGAGCTTTCGGCTGAGTGGACAGTACTAATTGTTGAAGAATTTATTTGCTGCCTTGAGAGGGCATCGGCTACAACATTTAAATGGCCGGGTTTGTACACTAGCTTTGCACCGAAGTCCTCGATTATATTCTTCCACCTCATTAATTTAGTGTTTGGGTTTTTCTCAGATGTTGCGAACGTTAGAGATTGATGATCAGTATAGATATGTAGTTAAATCGGCTACACCATAAATGTAATTTCTTAATTTCTGTAATGACCATATTATTGCTAAGAGTTCTTTTTCGTTCGTGCTGTAATTTTCCTCTGTCTTGCTTAGAGTTCGAGATAAAAAATGTATCGGTTTCTTATTTTGACTGAGAACTGCCCCCAGTGCTACGTTGGAAGCGTCAGTTGTCAGTTCGAAAGGTCTAGAATAATCTGGTTGAAAAAGTTCTGTCTGTTCCCTCAAACAAGTTTTCAAGGTGTCTATGGCTCTTAACGCCTGTTCGTCGAGGTTTACAGTTGTGTTTTTACTCTGATTTTTTCCTACTTGTCCATTGTCTCTTAAGTGTACAGTCAAAGGTTTGGCTATGCTTGCGTAGCCCTTGATGAATTTCCTGTAATATCCAGTCATTCCAAGAAATCCTCTCAGGTCTTTCAGTGTTTTAGGGGTTGGATACTTATTTATTGCCTCAACTTTTTCGGGGTTAGTTGCAATTCGGTTATGTCTGATGATATGTCCTAGGTACTCTACTTCTGTTTGAAAGAACTTGGACTTTTCATCAGAAATTTTTAATGTGGCTTTGTTCAGTGCCGCAAATATTATTTTGATGTGTTGTATATGTTCCTCCAGCGAAGAAGAATATATGAGAACGTCGTCAATATAGACGTATGCAAATTTTCCTACATAATCCCTTAGTATATCGTCTACACATCTTTGAAAGATTGAAGGTGCATTTTTCAAACCAAAGGGCATACGGATAAACTCATATTTGCCACCGTTAACACAAAAGGCTGTTGTTCCCTATCTTTCTCAGAGATTCTTATCTGGTGAAAACCTGATTCTAAATCTAAGGAAGTAAAATACTTAGCTTTGCCTAGATTCTGTAGCGTCATGTTAACATCTGGGATAATGTATCTATCTGTGATTGTGTTACTATTTAATTTTTGGTAATCTATGACCATTCTTTTCTTTGGTTTCCCCTGTTCGTCCGTACCCTTTTTGGGGACTGTCCATATTGGAGAGTTGTATGGACTATTACTCTTTTGTATTATTCCTTCGTATAAAAGTTTTTTTATTTCTTTATTGACAAATTCGTTGTCAGCTATTGGGTATGGGTATTGTTTTGCCCATATTGGATCTTCGTTTCTTGTCCTAATAGTAGCTTCTATAGTAGTTGTGAAAGGTAGTGGTCCTATGCCATTATTCTCTTTCATCATTCTGTCTATTTCTTGCTTATATTTTTCTTCTCCTATAATGTAGTTCAACTTAGGCTGACTGTCACTACTCATGGTTGTTAAAGTCATATCCCTAACGTTTATTTCAGCATTTAGTGTTCTTAATCCTTCTAATCCTAAAATCATGTCAAATGATTCAATGTTTTCTAATTCAAAAAAAATTATTTCCCTATTCATTAGTTTAATGATTCTTTTAGTATTTATCATCGAGTAACCGTGTATAGTTTTAATTTTAATTTGTTCTATTTTTATTCTAGGTGAGGAATCACACTTTGCACTTATATAATTATGGGTTGCGCCTGTGTCAATTAAAATTTCATATTTTTTTTTTTTGATAAATCACTAGTTAATGTAAGGTAGGGCAACCCATCTCTTAGTTTAAATGGTCTAATCTTAAATTATTTACCATTTGTTCCTGTTCTGGATACATGCTTGAGTTGTCTTCTCGTTGTAAGTGGTTGATCCGCTGTTGTTTGTTCGTGTAATAGTTGCCGCTGTGTTCTCTTTTCCAAGGCTGGTTATTTGCAAAGGGTTGATTCTGGGAGTTGTATGGTGAATTGGTTTTCCTATGCACCTGTACGATTTGCCTTGAGTCCGTTTCCATAGGGACGGGTTTTGGTTGTTGATAATTAGTTTGTTGATAATTAGTTTGTTGATTCTGATTTCTTGGAAACAGTGGTTTTTGTTGAATAAAATTGGGACGTCTATTATGTTGCGGATGGTGGTTGAGTTGTTGTTCCCTTTTTGTATCATGATGGTTTCTGTGGTTGTACCCGTGATCGTATGACAGCCGTAGGTTCTGGTGTTGGTTGTCATGTTCTATAGTCCTGGCTATAGCGTATGCATGTTCTAGGTCACCGAGGGTATTAGCATATAGGGTCGATCTTACGAACGCATTTGTGATGCCTGCGACAAATGTACGTACCGCTTCATCTTTCGCATTCCTAGTCATAGCATCTATTGCGATTTGCTGTTCACCAGACATCGCAATTTTTGATGTGATGAGGTTGAGGGCTTGGTTTATCCTGTCGTGGTATTCTGACAGAGATGATCTATTCTGCGTAATTCTCCTCATTTCGTCCTGTAATACGTAGAGTGGGCGCATGTCCGCATACGTAGAGTCCAATCTGTTGCGTATGGCTTCAAAATTAAATGGTGTGTTATTATTTATTAGTATGTCTGAAGCTTGACCTCTTATTTTCGATTTTATAATAGATAGAGCTTCTGAATATCGACGATGTGTCTTGAATTGATCGATGTCTTTCATTAATCTGGAAGCATCCTCTCTCCAAGTTCTATATTCAGATTGTTTCCCGTCAAATGTTGGTAATGCTTTAAAAACTTCAAGGGAAATATCATTCGCGGAATTATATCTTGTTGATATATCCTCTAGTCTTTCTATAGGGGTTTGATCCAGCAGTGGATTGATTCTGATGTTGCTTATTTTTTCTGTTAGTGTTTGACAATAGCGTTCCATCTCGCTAAGTCTTGCTGTCAAGTTAGCTAATTGTGTCTCATTAGTCGCCATTGCACGGTTTTCGTCGTATTTCAATTCTCTTTTTTGTTTTTTTTTTAATTAATCATTTATAATTCCTTTTTATAAGAAATTTTCATACGTTATATTCCTTTTATAAGGAATCTTTATACACTATATTCCTTTTATAAGAAATTTTTATACACTATGTGTTTTTTATATTGGCTTCTTGCTGCATCAAAAGGATTCTTGTGGTCCGCTCCAAAAAGGTATGAATTTAATGATACCTCCTGGCAGGATCGCCAATTAATAATCACTTGATTTTGGTGAGTAAAAAAAATATGTTTTTCCGACGACTATGCGTCTCTTTTATTTCACTATCTTTTTAAAACTAACTTACATTTACAAAATATCTTTCTTATATAACATTATTTTTCTTAGCATAATTCTTTATTATAAAAAATGTGTTTATACTAATATTCTTTGTCTTATACTACTTTCTTTATTCTATTGTTCTTAAATACTAACATTCTTTATCTTATATTAGTTTCTTTATTCCATTGTTCTAAAAAATATGTTTCTTATGTTCAGGGTTGTTTGATCAACCTTTTTTATCTTATTATTTGTGGATTTACAATATTATTTCTTTGTTAAAATTAATATGTCTTATCTTAAGGTTCTTTGTAGTTGACCTTGAAGTGAAAGTATATTTATCTTATGTTCATAATCTATACATTTTAAAGGGTTATGTATATTCCTTTATTTACTAACAATACATTCATTATCAAAGGTCACTTCTTTATTTATGAAAATACATTTGTTATCAAGAGTTTCTTCTTTTATTTGTAAAAAATATACTTATTATCTTACTTTACTTATGGTGTGTATGAGGCTGACCTTAACTTGCGCGATCATTATCTCTGAACATGTTAAATAGTGATCAAGAAGCAACAACAATTGCACCCATCAGCAAACTTGTCAGCTTAGCTGTACAAACAAACAAACAAACAATAAGTAACAAGGTGACCAACGTGCACAAAATGGTAGATGCGGTGAGTACAATAAATGATAATAAAATTCAAACAGGAATGGACAGATACATAACCGTGTTAAAAAGGGGAAAAAGTCCAAAATCAGCTCAAATTGCTTCAACATCGAAAGTTCCCAGAGATGAAAAAACAATATAATAAATTCCGAAAATCGTTTCGCGATGTTATCTGAACAAGGCGATGAAGACACAACTACAACAAGTTCGAGTAAGCCCCCACCCATATATTTAAGAGAGCAGAATTCCAGTTTGCTGGTTAAAAGTCTTATCTCATTAATTGGAGAAAATGAGTTTTATGTAACTCCAATTAAGCGCGGAAACATCAATGAAACAAAAATTCAGGTAGCTCATGAAAATAATTACCGAAAAATTATTTCAGATTTAGAATCTAAAAATAAAAACTTCTACACGTACCAATTAAAGAGTGCTAAAGGTCTAACAGTCGTAATAAAAGGTATAGACTCTAGCGTGGATCCGGAAAAGGTCAAGTCTGGCCTTGAAAATAGTGGCTACAAGGTGAAAAATGTCTCAAACATTAAAAATAGAGAAAAAATCCCCCAACCAATATTTAGAGTCGAGTTACAGCCACATGGCATAAAAATAAAAAAGAATGAAGCGCATCCAATATATGACTTAAAGTACTTGTTGCATCGAAGAGTTACTGTTGAGCTTCCACATAAAAGAGCTGGACCTGTTCAATGCCTGAACTGCCAAGAATTTGGGCACACGAAGACTTATTGCAAGTTGCCTACAGTCTGCGTTGTATGTGGTGAGTTACACAGTACTGCTAACTGTGATAAAATAAAAGGTGATACCAAGGCGAAAAAATGTGGCAATTGCGGCGGAAATCACACTGCCAACTATAGAGGCTGCCCCCTTTACTCGTTTTTTAAGAATTCATCAACCAAAAAAACCAATGCTACTCCCGCTCAACCTAAAACCCCTATTAACTATCCACAGTTACCTCAACCGTCCACCAACCAAAATCAATTTTCAAACATTTTCAAGTCTAACGCGACTAGTGCTCAACAACAATCTAACAACAAATTTTCATACGCTAGTATTTTAAAAAGCAATCAGAGTACGGCGCAAAAAACCGTAACTGTAAATGAAGATTCGGGGTATAATTTTAGTCGTATTGAAGCCTCAATTGAGAGCTTAATACAAACTGTAAATACATTTACTCTCAACATGTCCTGTATGATGCAGGAAATGTTGAAAATGCAGTCTACCTTGTTGCAGGCTGTACTAAGCAAACCATGAACTTAAAAATCTGTTTTTAGAACGCAAACGGCATCTGCCAACATAAAAACGAAATAGAATATTTTCTTCAGGATAAACAAATCGATGTTATGCTTATCTCAGAAACTCATTTGACATCTCGAAGCTGTTTCAGAATTAGTGGATATAATTTTTACGACACCAAGGATCCCCGTGGCAGAGCTTGTGGTGGTTCGGGAATCCTAATAAAAACGCGAATAAAACACCACCTGTTGAATGATTTTTGTGAAGATTATCTTCAAGCAACGAACATCTGCATCGAAACTTACTATCAAAAACTTGTAATATCATCTGTCTATTCGCCCCCCAGATTCACAATTACCGAGAGTCAATATACGGCTTTCTATAAATCACTGGGCCTCCGTTTTCTAGCAGCTGGCGACTATAATGCTAAACACACATTTTGGGGTTCACGTTTAATCACACCTAAGGGACGAATTTTTTCCGACACAATATCTAAAATGGGTTTGAATGTAGTTTCAAGTGGACAGCCAACATATTGGCCAACAGATCGACAAAAAATTCCTGATGTTATCGACTTTGGAATTGTGAAAGTCGTGCCCAGCGAGATGGTTGAAGTTGAAGCATCTTTGGACTTATCTTCAGACCACTCGCCTACTATTGTCACTATTTACTCACACACAACATGTGATTTAGCGACGACATCTGCACGTATTAACTGGCTGAAATACAGAAAATATCTGAGTGCTCATTGCTCGGAAAAAATGCCGCTGAGAACACCTTCAGACATAGACGATTCTCTCAGGTTGTTTGAAGCGCATGTTAAACAAGCTGCTTTTAATGCTACTTCAAATGAAATAAACCAACCAGTGAGATTTAACAATATTTGTTCTGTAGATATAGAAAGGCTATTGACTGAAAAACGGCGAGCTCGACGAGAATGGCAGCGCTACAGATCGCCCCAGCTAAAATTAAGGCTTAAGGAGTGTACCAAGCAGCTTAGGAAAGTTTTGCAAGCTCAAAAAACAGCTTCCCTTCAAAAATTCCTTCAAGAGCTAGATGCAACACCACAAACAGATTATTCACTGTGGCGTGCAGCCAGAGGACTAAAAAGGCCGGTGATATGCAAAACCCCATTACGAGCCCCAAATGGTGACTGGGCAAAAACTGATGCTGAAAAAGGTGCACTCTTTGTTAAACACTTAGAAAAAGTTTTCACTCCGAATATTTCTGCTGATATTGTTGAACTGCCACCAGTCGTCCCTTTACAAGAACTACCGATGAGATTTAACATGACGGAGATTGAAAATACTATTACTAGTCTTAACACCAGAAAAGCCCCAGGTGTCGACAAAATAAGCAACAAAATGCTTCAAGAATTGCCTTACACTGCAAAAAGAATAATACTATTCATTTTTAACAGTATTCTACGCCTAGAACACTATCCTAAAGAATGGAAGGTTTCGCTAATTACTATGATACCAAAGCCCGGCAAGGATCATACAAAGGTTGAATCCTATCGGCCTATTAGTTTACTGTCTAACATTTCAAAACTATTTGAAAAGCTGTATATGAGCAAGCTGATGCCTATAGTGACTAGTAATGGATGTATTCCAGATCATCAATTCGGTTTTCGCAGACAATATAACACAATTCAACAAACTCACAGACTTGTGAATGTCGTTAGAGACACTTTTGAAAAAAAGAAATACTGCTCTGCGCTCTTTATTGATGTCTCACAAGCTTTCGATAAAGTATGGCACGAAGGTCTTTTCAATAAATTAACACAAAATCTACCAGCAAACATCGTAAAGCTTTTAAAAAGCTATTTGATGGAACGTGAATTTGTAGTTAGGGAAGGCAATTTTTTAAGCCCTCCGCAGTCGATTGAAGCCGGAGTCCCTCAAGGCAGTATCTTCGGACCCTTACTTTATTTAATATATGCCTCTGACTTACCGTTAAACAGTAACATTCATACATCAACATTTGCGGATGATACAGCCTTTCTAAGCGTTCACGAAAATCCTGTAGAAGCTTCCCGCAACTTACAAGAATATATATCCAAACTGGAAAAATGGCTCAAACAATGGCGTATAAAAGTTAACGAGCAGAAATGTGCACACGTCACTTTTACGTTGCGCAGGGAAACATACCCGCCTATAAAAATTAACACCGAGACTATACCACAACACACTGTAGTCAAATATCTAGGCGTTCATCTTGATCGTCGTTTAACATGGAAATCGCATATAGACGCAAAGTTGACTCAAATGAAATTAAAAGCAGCTCAAATGAATTGGCTTATTGGAAGAAATTCTATATTAAGTCTTGACTGTAAACTTTTGTTATACAACGCGATCCTGAAACCAATATGGTCCTATGGAATCCAGTTATGGGGCACTGCCTCAGCATCGAATGTCGAAAAAATTCAAAGGCGACAGAATAAAATCCTACGTACAATAATAGCAGCCCCCTGGTATGTCAGAAACCATCGAATTCATAAAGACCTAGACGTTCCGTTGGTGAAGACAGTATTTTCAAAACACGCGAAAAAATATATAAAAAAACTTGAGTTGCACCCAAATCCACTTGCGCGCAATATTCTTCATTATAGAGGCCACACCCGGCTGAAAAGAAGGGATACTCTTTTTCTCAGCCGTTCACGAGAAATGTAAAACAACAAAAATTAACCGTTGAAATTAAAAATTTTGTTTAGCATTGGCTAAACTTATATTTAATATTTTTTTAGATTTAAGATTTGAAAAACTTATTGATAATTCAGTTTAAATAATTAAAGATTCAATAAATAATAAAATTATCACAAAAAAAAAAAAAAAAAAAAAAAACTTTCATTGCTCGCAAAATTTCTAGAATTTAAATATTATTAAAAAAAATTTTATACGTCTCTTATTTATTCTTATTTTAATACGTTTTCGTAAATCTGTTGCGGCTTCTAACTAATCTGTCTGTTTAATTTTATTTTTAGAAAAGTATCCGTTGGTCGATTAGAAGGTGATACCGTGTAAGTAGCGTTCCATCCTTTTTTTAACCTTTCCCTTTTACTAATTATTTTGCTTCTTTCAGATCCTTTGACGCCAACCTATAAAAGTAATTGGAAATTACAAACGAGAGATAAATAAAAAAAAGTTCCCTACGGCATGTTAAGTTCCGTTATTCCTTATTTTAGACCTGTATAAATATGTATTTCTTTTATATTTCAGCCATTGAAGACCCTAAATGTTCAGCATCAATACCGTCGATATTGTGGTGAGTTTTTCCTTCTTCTCTTTTTCCAATTCATTTGCGTCATAATGTTGCTTTTTAGACGTCTTATTCTTTCCTCCTGTTTGCCAATGACAATGTGTGTTGTTGTGTTCCTCCATACTGCGTGTAGTGGTTAAATTTTGAAAATCTCGACTGGATCTCCTTCCTCCATAGGATATCTTTCTCGGTTGCGTTCAGTATGGGTACTGCTGTGCCTCCATTTTTAATGTTGACCACAGTATTTCCAACATAAACTCCAGGAGAAATCTCCTGTTTTTGTGCAACCACAGTTTTATCTCTCGAAATGATATTAACCGGCACTTTAGTAACTGCTCCCGTATCTACAAGTAAGACCAATCTGCCCTCCCTAGCTCCTTGGCAGGGTAGCGTAATAAAAACTGTGTCCACATTGCTCGGTGATTCAGTACTATTATTTATATTTGGCATCATCTCTTCAATTTGCTTTCCTTCACATTTAAGTTTTAATCCATTGTCTTTTTTCGTTTCTCCTCCTAAAATGTACCCGTTCTCTTGATTACCAGAGTGTACAACTGCCTTGGTTACTATCTCGGTTGGCTGCTCTGGTTCAGAGTCAGCTTCTGTATCATCTTTGTTTTTTATATTTCCTCTACTCTCTCCTTCTGTTTGTTTGTCGCGCCAATTTGGTTTGTTGTGTTTTTCCGGAACCCCAGTTATTGGCGATAACTGGGCCGAATTTCGTTTCCCTGAGCATTTGTCCGATTTGTGTATCTATGGGCATCTACGGCATTGTTAGCTAGGTCCCTGCCGTTGTTGCTATTTCGTGCCTGTTGGTAGATCCCTGCACCCATATCTTCAGTCTGTCTAACATTACTTCTGCAGTCCCGTGCAAAATGTCCTTGTTGCTGACATTTAAAACAGGTTGGGCGTGTACTATTGTTTCTGACTGAAAACAAAAAAAAAAAAAACCGCAACAAAACAAAGCGGATCAGATTCATCACATATTTGTCTTCGCTACAGTCGTTCTATGGATTGATTTTCCTTTTCCAGCAACAGAGAACGCAAATAAACGCTATTCATAATTTTTACCTTATTAGCTTTAATTTCTTTTATTCATACACTACAAAATAAATCCCGCAAAAATTATATGTTAAATCAAAACAAACAATTCAAAATAAAAACTTTTATTCCCAAGTAATTCACAATAGAGACTTAAACTCCCAAAATATTCGCTATAGCAATTTGTTGGGGATGGGAATACAATTTTTCTCCCAAACAACTTACTCCCATAATATTCGCGATAGGGGTGAATATTTTCTTCAGGATAAACAAATCGATGTTATGCTTATCTCAGAAACTCATTTGACATCTCGAAGCTGTTTCAGAATTAGTGGATATAATTTTTACGACACCAAGGATCCTCCTGGCAGAGATTGTGAGAATCCTAATAAAAACGCGAATAAAACACCACCTGTTGAATGATTTTTGTGAAGATTATCTTCAAGCAACGAACATCTGCATCGAAACTTACTATCAAAAACTTGTAATATCATCTGTCTATTATGAAAGGCGTGCCCAGCGAGATGGTTGAAGTTGAAGCATCTTTGGATTTGTCTTCAGATCACTCACCTACTATTATCACTATTTACTCACACACAACCGCAAGACCAACATGTGATTTACCGCTGACATCTGCACGTATTAACTGGCTGAAATACAAAAAATATTTGATTGCTCATTGCATGGAAAATATGCCATTGAGAACACCTACTGACATAGAAAATTCTATTAGGTTGTTTGAAGCACATGCTAAACAAGCTGCTCTTAATGCTTCTTCAATTCAACCGAATCAACAAGCGAGATTTAACAATATTTTTTGTGCAGATATAGAAAGGTTATTGACTGAAAAACGGAGAGCTCGATGAGAATGCCAACGATACAGATCGCCTCAGCTAAAATCAAGGCTTAAGGAGTGTGCCAAGCAGCTTAGAAAAGTTTTGCAAACACAAAAAACAGCTTCCCTTCAAAAATTCCTTCAAGAGCTAGATGCAACACCACAAACAGATTATTCACTGTGGCGTGCAGCCAGAGGACTAAAAAAGCCGGTGATATGCAAACCCCCATTACGAGCCCCTAATGGTGACTGGGCAAAAACTGATGCTGAAAAAGGTGCACTTTTTGTTAAACACTTAGAAAAGGTATTCACTCCGAATATTTCTGCTGATATTGTTGAACTGCCACCAGTCGTCTCTTTACCAAAAATATCGCTTAAATTCAACATTGTGGAGATTGAAAAGGCTATTACTAGTCTTAACACCAGAAAAGCCCCAGGTGTCCACAAAATAAGCAACAAAATGCTTCAAGAATTGCCTTACAATGCAAAAAGAATAATACTATTCATTTTTAAAAGTATTCTACGCCTAGAACACTATCCTAAAGAATGGAAGGTTTCGCTAATTACTATGATACCAAAGCCCGGCAAGGATCATTCAAAGGTTGAATCCTATCTGCCTATTAGTTTACTGTCTAACATTTCAAAACTATTTGAAAAGCTGTATATGAGCAAACTGATGCCTATAGTGACTAGTAATGGATGTATTTCAGATCATCCATTTGGTTTTCGCAGACAACATAGCACAATTGAACAAACTCACAGACTTGTGAATGTTGTTAGAGACACTTTTGAAAAAAACAAACTCTGCTCTGCGCTCTTTATTGATGTCTCACAAGCTTTCGATAAAGTATGGCACGAAGGTCTTTTCAACAAATTAACACAAAATCTACCAGCAAACATCGTAAAGCTTTTAAAAAGCTATTTAATGGAACGTAAATTTGTAGTTAGGGAAGGCAATTTTTTAAGCCCTCCGCAGTCGATTTAAGCCGGAGTCCCTCAAGGCAGTATCTTCGGTCCCTTACTTTATTTAATATATGCCTCTGATTTACCGTTAAGCAGTAACATTCACACGTCAACATTTGCTGATAATACAGCTTTTCTAAGCGTTCATGAAAGCCCTCTAGAAGCTTCCCGCAACTTTCAAGGATCTATAACCAAACTGGAAAAATGGCTCAAACAATGGCGTAAAAGAGTTAACGAGCAGAAATGTGTACATGTCACTTTTACGTTGCGCAAGGAAACATGCTCGCCTATAAAAATTAACACCGAGAATATACCGCAACACACTGTAGTAAAATATCTAGGCGTTCATCTTGATCGTCGTTTAACATGGCAATCGCATATAGACGCAAAGTTGACACAAATGAAATTAAAAGCAGCCCAAATGAATTGGCTTATTGGAAGAAATTCTATATTAAGTCTTGACTGTAAACTTTTGTTATACAACGCGATCCTGAAACCAATATGGTCCTATGGAATCCAGTTATGGGGCACTGCCACAGCATCAAGTGTACAAAAAATTCAAAGGGGACACAACAAAATTCTACGTACAATAACAGCAGCCCCCTGGTATGTCAGAAACCATCGAATTCATAAAGATCTATACGCTCCGTTGGTGAAGACAGTATTTTCAAAACACGTGAAAAAATATATAAAAAACTTGAGTTGCACCCAAATCCACTCGCGCGCAATATTCTTCATTATAGAGGCCACACCCGGCTGTAAAGAAGGGACACTCTTTTTCTCAGCCGTTCACGAGAGATGTAAAACAACAAAAATTAACCGTTGAAATTAAAAATTTTGTTTAGCATTGGCTAAACGTACATTTAATATTTTTTAGATTTAAGATTTGAAAAATTTATTGAAAATTTAATTTATAATTAAAGATTCAATAAATAATAAAATTATCAAAAAAAAAAAAAAATTGTTTATATTATGGCGAAGCAAAATGTTTTTTATAGTCTCTCAAAAATTTTTGAAAAGAAGCAGCAAATGTAAAACGTACATACATTTATGTATACATACATGATTGAGCGGTTAGAGAAAATTTTTACTCTGCTCTTTTCTGCTACAAAGTTTTGTAACTGTAATTTAGATATTTATATGTGATGTAAAATATATTGTTAGCGATGCAGATTTTCATTATAATTTACAATTTAGTTGTTATGTGAGAACGTTGACAAATGGTCCCAAACTTTTTTTATATGAGTGGGGAAAATAATTTGCAATATCTTTCTGCTAGAGCTATTTCAAGGTATGTATTTTATAATCACTATTTTTACTTTCCAAGTAAAAACAATTATTGTAACTTATGTTACCAAAGGCTGTCTCATGAAGAGAGAGAAGCATATTTTCTTCAATTGATTGACTCTGAATCAGATTTGAATGAAACTGAAAATTTGTTTGGTGATGATAATAACGAAGAGGATTATATGCCTATTGGAGACGCTGAAGATTCTGATGTAGAACAGGAGCCTGGCGAAGTAGAGGTAACCGATGAATGTGATTGTGATGACAATGATGAATCGTGTAATGAAAACCCAACGTCGTCGTGTGCGAGTTCTTCGTATTACGAAACTAAAGACTCTCTCAAATGGTATAAAGAGGCGCCAAATATAAATCGCCGACGATCGGTCAATATTATTAAAAAAAAAAATAAAAATCTTTATATGGGCCGTAGTCCAATCACCAAAAATATGTCCAGGGTTCATACATTCACCTGCATTCTCAGTGACGCTGTTAGAGATTTAATCAGAAGATATTCAAACAAAAAAGCCGAAGCTATGTACAACAAATGGAATTCTGAAAACACCGACAAACAACGTACTTGGAAACCAATTACAGCGGAGGAATTAACAGCATTTTTTTGGTATCTTGCTAATAATGGGCAGCCACAAATCTTGTCAGGAGCCACTCTCAGAGCTTTGGAAGAGAAATTCATATCCACTGTATCGAGCAACCATGTCGCGTAACAGGTTTGCAGAAATTTTAAGATTAATTCGATTTGACTTGCATGCGACAAGAGTAGCTCGACAACAGAAAGACATGGCTGCACCTATCAGAGACGTTTTTCATATGGTAAATTGTAACTTGAGAACGCATTATCGACCACGATTCAGTTTCAACTCTCGTAGTGAACAGACGCGTTTTTTTAATCGTCGCAACTGAATATAAAAAAAATATAAAAGAAAAAAAAAATTTCAAGTCACAAAAAATATAAAACAAACAAAACATTTATTGAACAGTTATTTTACTGGTTTTAAATTATTTTTTGCTTGTGTGCAATACACATAAATATTTGCATACACAAACTAATATACATAAGTGAAAATACAAAAAAGAGAACTCTAAATGAGTTCACCTTCTAACAACAACAATAAACCTACAAGCAGTAGGAATGTACAATATATAACTTTGGTTGCTAACGACGACAAAAAAAATGAAGTAAACACAAACCTGAATACTACACAAAACACAAATACTCGTGCGCGATCATTATCTTTGAACATGTTAAATATCGATCAAGAAGCAACAACAATTGCACCTATTAGCAAACTTGTCAGCTTAGCTGTACAATCAAACAAACAAACAATAAATACCCAGGTGACCAACGTGCACAAAATTGTAAATGCAGTGAGTGAAAATAGTGATAATAAAATCCAAACTGGTATGGACAGATACATAACCGTGCTAAAAAGGGGAAGAAGTCCCAAATCAGCTGAAATAGCGTCAACGGCGAAAATGCCCAAAGATGGGAAAAATAATATTAAACATTCTGAAAATCGTTTTGCGATTTTGAATGAACAAATCGATGAAGACACAAGTAGGTTAGGTTAGGTTTCGAGGGCCTCCACATCTGAGACGTGACGCACTTGGGTCCGTTAATTCGGTCCCTTTGTGATACCCTACAGCAGACAGGGCTCAGTCAGTTGGTTATTCAATTGCCTGTAGTTGCCCTGTCGCCGAGTCAAACCATCCTGATTGTTGCAAGAAGGAGGATATGTTGGTTAGCCCCATGTTCGCCAGACTGTCGAGGTCTGGCAGAGTGTTGGAGCCCATGGTAATCGCCCTAATGCTGTTAAGCGCGGGGCATTGACATAGAAGATGAAGAACTGTTTCTTCTTCCTCCTCATCGTTACAACTTCTGCAGTAGTCATTGTAACTTAGGCCCATCCTTTTGGCATGAGTACCGAAACACCAGTGCCCCGTTAGCACTGTTACTAGTCGTCTTGTGTGACATTTACCAAGCCTGAGCAGATCGCGAGTTCTGTGCAGGCTGTAGCGGGGCCAAGTGGACATGGCGACTCGACAGGTGTGCTCTTGTTCCCACCTTTCTTGAGCAAGATAGTATGATTCATGCTGGATCAATCGCTTGCAGTGAGAAAGAGGAATGCCAACGAAGTGACATATCATCGATTTGCTCAATGATGTTCCCTTTTTGGCAGTTTCGTCCGCAATATCGTTTCCAGTGCACTCTGAGTGCCCTGGAATCCAGACTAGTGTTACTCTTGAATGTCTCGCTATCTCGTTTAGAGATTTCCGGCATTCGTTTACCACTGTCGATGTAGTGTATACACCATTGATAGCAGCAATGGCCGCTTTGCTGTCGGTAAAAATATGGATGTCTTCCGATATCCTATAATACCTAAGCCATCTTGCCGCCCTTGTAATGGCCGAGACTTCGGCTTGCAGGACACTACAGCCATCCCGAAGTCTGAATGGAACCTTGACGTTGAAGTTTTCCACATAGAAGCCTCCCCCAGTGTTTACGCCTCTTTTGGAGCCATCAGGGAGTGATATTCCCTATTGGGAACAATGGATTGAAAAAGCCCGCCAAAATAAGGTTCCGGTGGGCAGTAGTCGGTGAAGTCATGGAGCGCTTGGTGCTGCCTGAGAATCCTGGAGTGACCAAGATCGGTTCTCGTCCATGAACATGTGGCGTTCAGTCTGATCGCTGCAGTCAAAGCTAGCTGTTTGGCCAGAACATCCACCGGAAGCCAGTTCAGCATAGCAAACAATGCCTTCGTTGGAGTAGACCTGAGCGCTCCCGTTATCAGGATCGCCGCTAGCCGAAAATTTTTCTCTGTAGTTCGTCGGTGGGAGTCTTTTTCTACCGCTTCCCACTAGACTATAACCCCATAGAAAATTATGGGCTTAATTACCGTCTCAAAGATCCAGTTGGTCCCTCGGGGTTCGATGCCCCAGCTGCGACCAATTGCTCTTTTGCAGGTGTAAATAGCCACGAGGGCCTTGCTTGCTCTATACTGGGTGTTTAGGTTCCAAGATAGTTTGCTATCTAGGATTACGCCCAGGTACTTAGCGTTGTTCGAGACTTTCAGTGTGGTCCCGTTTAGTTTGGGGGGCGCAAAATCTCTGATTTTGTGCCTCCTGGTGAATAGCACCAATTCGGTTTTCGCCGGATTGACGCCAAGCTCACAGCTGACACTCCATTTGCTAAGGAGTGTCAGAGCAGATTCCATACACTGAGATATTGTGCTCAGGTATTTGCCAGAGATAGCTATTGCCACGTCGTCAGCGTAAGCTACGGTTTTAACCAGCTTCCGCTCTAGGCTTAGCAGTAGAGAGTTGATGGTCAAATTCCACAAGAGCGGTGACAAGACACCCCCTTGTGGGGTGCCCCGATTCACTGCTCTGTATTCAGTGGCAGATCCAAAAGATTCACTTATGACCCTTCTAGTTAGCAGATTTTGTACGAACCTGCAGATATTGATGTCAATCCCCAACTCTATCATACTGTTGATGATTGAGTCCGGTTTGACAAAATTGAAGGCGCCCTCTATGTCCAGGAAAGCCACCATAGTGAATTCCTTCCGTACGAGAGATTTCTCTATGTGACTGACCAGGGAGTAGAGAGCAGTTTCGACAGACTTGCCCTTTGTGTAGGCATGCTGTGAGGGGGATAGAAGTTCCTTTGTTATGGACATTCTAAGATGTATATCTATATCTCTTTCCATTGTTTTGAGCAGAAAGGACGTCAGGCTGATAGGCCTAAAGTCTTTAGGTTTAGTGTGAGACGTCTTGCTCCCCTTGGGGATGAAGACGACCTTACACAGGTTCCAGCAAGCCGGAATGTATGCCCTTTTCAGACATTCTGTAAAGATTCCAGAGAGCCAGGGCACGACTAGTTCCATATTTCTCTGTAGGTCCGCCGGAATAATTCCGTCTGGTCCAGGAGATTTGAATGGATCGAAGGTACTGATCGCCCATCTGATTCTGTCATTGTCCAGCGGTACAATAACTGGCTCAGGCGAAGGTGTTGTATCACCGGTAGCGGTGACTGTAGTAGAAACCGGGGCGTTACCAGGAAAGTGAGTGTCAAGAAGTACGCTGAGCGTTTCATGACTGCTTAGAGTCCAGCTACCACATGGTTTTTGTATGTAGCTGGGTACCACCGGTGAGGTAGCTAATATCTTGCGCAATCGGTTGGTTTCGGAGGAGCTCTCTACGCCACTGCAGAAATTCCTCCAAGACTTCCTTCTTGCGCTTCTAACAAGGTTTTTGAACCTGTTTAGCGAGGACTTATATCGCAACCAGTCACCTGTTTGCTTAGCCTCGTTAAAAAGTCGACGGGACTCGCTTCGCGAGTGTGCGATATCAGGACACCACCATGGTGGTTTACTTTTGCCTTTGCGTATCGTGGCTTTGCAAGACATATTTGTTGCATAGCAGAAAGATTCATTGAAGATGTTATGTTTTAAATTAAAAGATTTATTTTTATTATTTATTTTTATTATTTCATTTTATTAACCACATGTTATGTCTAAAATGTTACTTAGCCTTCACAGGGACCCGCTTTTTAAGGCTGGTGTTCGATCAGGTTTTTGTTAATACAAATATACTAAGCCTTCACAGGGACCCGCTTTTTAAGGATGGTGTTTGATCAGGGTTTTGTTATGTGTGTTATGTGTTAAGAACTGACTCGACTAGAGCTGACTTCACTGACTACAGTTGACTAGCGTTGACTGGATAGACCGAATAGACTGAATAGACCTCCATACCAAATCACCCTCCGCTTTTATACCCACTTTTGTGCTGCTCGATGAACGGTGCTGCTGACGTTCGCTGCCGCTGGCGTGGTCGTTGCTAAGTGTGCCAGTATGCAAATTCAGCATATTCTGTAGGAAAGTTACTGACATATGCATGTATGCAGCGGTATTGCATCGTCAGCATATATCTGTAGGAAAATTACTGGTAATTACTTCAGTAATGCATAAAGCGGTATTTTGCTGTCGTTGGTATTTTTGTTGGTTGAGGGAAAATAACTCAACGTCAGTATGTGTGTGCAGCGTATGTTCCGCTGTCGCTGATACTTCTGTTGGTTAGGGGAAAATGACTCATAACATCCCTCCCCCCTTACGGACAAGAAACATCCTGTCTTAGGATGTTTCGTAGCCATCATTCTGGAATCAAGTCAAAATAGATGTGTGTATGCATCCGACTACCTTGGCGATACAGCTTTGGCAGCTCTCGGAGTAATATGTACTTATCTCCCGAGCCTCGATTGCCTGAAGGTTCGCAGTTTACCATTAGTTCGTGACTGCTAAGTGTCTGTCGACTTGGTACGTTTGCTGCGTCACCAAGGAAAAAATATGATGTTGTTGGTGAAATGTTGAGGTTATTACTGACGTTGGGGTGATTTCCCATTTTCTAACGGAACTGCGTTTTCCGTCCATGTATGTGTTGTGCCATCGCATATAGCTTTAACTGTTGATTATGGTTGTGTGAGGTTGAAGGTTATGGCTGTCTGTCTGTTGATATTTGGATTGGATTCTTTATTGTTGTCGGAACTGGGTTTTTCGTCCATGTATGCGTTGTGGTATCGCATATAGGTTTTGCGGTTGCGTGAGGTTGATAGATATAGGCTGCTGTTGATGATTGTTGGATTCTTCATTGTTAACGGGATGATGATTGTTGGTTGTTTTTTAAAACGCTGGTTAATATTTTTAATCTTATAACTAACAATTTCTTCTTACGTATACTTATATAAAATTTTCTTTTCTTACAATTTTTCCTTATTACTATTATTTCTTATTATTATTATATTGAATATTTTGGATTTGTTATACTCAACCAGTTACAGGATCTTATTATTATGATTTCATAAAAAAATTTTCTTACATATCTTTGCTTATTGAGTTTTTTAATTCTACTTATTTTGATCAAAAATTTAAAATATTTGTTAGTTGTTTCTAAGTTTTATAAGTTAAGTTCGTATCATTATTTGGTTGGTTTTTTATTTTTGTATATTTTTCTCTCAATTACTTATTACTAGTTGAGAAGAGTTGTGTTAAGAATATAATTCCTATAATTTTCAACTTTAAATTGTATGTATGCCTGAAATAAATCATATTTTGTTTAACATTTTTCATAAATTTAATATAAATTCAATTTTTCGTAATTTACTTTTACGATTGTACATAGGTATTTTATTTTCTCTATTAAAAAGAATTTTCGGCCTTAATACCAGTCTTGACTGTTAATTTACAGGACATTTACCGGTATTTAAAAAAATTATTAACCTTATTTTTATGTGGCAGTTTTCTCTTCAAAAAGGAATTAAGTAAGATTTTTTCTTAACAATGTAAGTACTAAATAATAGAAAATAAGATCTTCTGCCTACAGATAGAGAAAAGAATGTTAGTTTAATCTTTTTCGATTCAAGTTATTTTCAAAATTATATGAATTTTCTATAAGTGTATTGTGTATGAGTATGACCTTAATTTTTACTTAATATTAAATTGTATGTACATATGTGTGACAAATTCTTTGGTTGATAAAATTTTTAACATTGGCTTTATCTTTTGTCTTAACCTTGAAATAACTTTTACATGAAATTGAAAATTTTTTAAAAACATTTTAAAACGTTGCAAAAATGAGTAGGAAAAATTTTACAAAATTTCAACTGATTAAAGCACTTTTTTTTATAAAAAAGTGAGTTCAGTTGTATTTGTTAGTATTTTGTTAGTGAAAGAAATTTAATACTTTTGTTGTTTCTGTTGATCTGAAAGAAAAATTATACATACGCGTATAATTATTTTCAAATCAACAACAAACAGAAAAAAATCGAAAAGTTTTTTTTTTTTGTTACTGTTTGCATATCCATATGCACACATATACGTACATATACATATACACATACGTACATTAAACTATGCAGTTTGATTTAGTTGTCATTGGCCGTGAAATTGTCTGGCAAAATTTTGCCGTGGAATCATGTTTCATAACCAAGTACTTATGCCCAAAGAAAAAAACGTAAATAACCCAGTTGGAAATTTTTGAATTTAATTTGAGTTCAATTCTTTGTTTCAAATTTATAAATTAAACCTAAACTTAATGGATTTCGTTAACCGTTATCATTGTTGATGCATAAATGGCCGACAATTTTCGTCACTGAACATAATTGTGAACAGTTTTGCATTTCCAGTTTTATGCAATACGTATAACAATTTTGTATTTATAGCGCCATGACTCAACCATAACTTAGTAAGAACTATTTGGTTCAATAATTTAGCGATTATCGCTATAAATGTGTATGTATATTTTTACTATACATATGTTATATCTTTTTAATTTTTTTACTCCATTGGATGTCTATGCCAATTGGGTCGCTTTTTGTTCATGTATTGCAGTTCTAGTGTATTTCATATAATAATTTTGTAGAACATTAAAACTGCACTAATGCACAAATTTAAAAAGTAAATTTCATCGTGCAGTCTTAAAAACGGCATGAAACGGTGCGGTTGCCGTTTATAAAATTAAATTAAAAAAAATTTTAAATTCCTATTTCCTAAAAAAAAATTTTGTAATGCAACTTTGGTGAAAAGATTCGTGGTGCAATATATATATTTACATGAAACAAAAAAAGAACAAACTTAAAAACAAATACTCGTGGCGTAGAATACAAATTTTGTAATGCAACTTTGGTGAAAAGATTCGTGGTGCAATATATATATTTACATGAAACAAAAAAAAAACAAACTTAAAAACAAATACTCGTGGCGTAGAATACAAATTTTGTAATGCAACTTTGGTGAAAAGATTCGTGGTGCAATATATATATTTACATGAAACAAAAAAAGAACAAACTTAAAAACAAATACTCGTGGCGTAGAATACAAATTTTGTAATGCAACTTTGGTGAAAAGATTCGTGGTGCAATATATGTATATATTTACATGAAACAAAAAAAGAACAAACTTAAAAACAAATACTCGTGGCGTAGAATACAAAGGATCATTTCAGTTTAAGAGGAGTGTTAAAAGGTCTATTCAATATAATTCAAATACTCTGAACAACAACACCGCCAACTCTAACTCTGCGATGAACACAGGTAAGTTGGGTGTCTGCCCAAATTTTTCATTTTACTTTCTCTTGGTTTCCTTTAAGTTTGTTGTTGTCATATTTTTTCGCTTTGATTCATACCTGCTAATAGTTTAATTTCAAAATATTGTTCCTTTTCCCTTTTATAGTTTCTCTTCAATTTAAAAACTTTCAATGTTATTGTCCATCAAACTAATGTTATCTGGTTTTTACTTTTAAATATTTTAATTTCAACATATTGCTCTTTGTTAAAGTTTTTCTTGAATTCATTTACTGCGTTTTCCTATAAAAATCCTCAGTGTTATTGTCTAACAAAATGATTTTATTTTGTTTTAGTTTATTTTAATTTCAAAATATTGCTCTTTTTCCTTTTTATAGTTTTTCTTTAATTTATTTATTGCTTTTTCCTATAAAAACTTTCAATGTTATTGTCCCAAAAAAAATTGTTGAAAAATACATAGGCAATTAGTCATGATTCCGAATCATATCATCCTCAAGACTTCCTCTCCCCTCTTGCTTATCACGATTCTGTAAGTCTTTCCTTGCACCACCATGTCCTTTCTCATATGCCTATTCGGTTTCCAATTCCGCTTCATGTCCCGCAAGACAGTCGTGAGTGCAGTTCGTACTTCCGTGCTTGTCTGCGAGTCAAACTTGAGTTTAGCTTGTGCCGTTCTCATCTCTTCTCCATTGGCAACTCTCATTCTCCATCTACTCATCACTGACGCTAATAATCCTCTCGTAATTGGTTGTTGGTATTGGGTGTGCTTACCGCAAAATCTTCGTAGGCACTGGTCCGCATTACCAATCACGTGTAGGCCGCAATCCACCAAATTGGACTGTTGAATGCAGTCAGCGTACTTGATTGGAAGAAGATTCGTACAGTTGGTACCCTCTTTCTGGAACCGCCAGTGGTAGAGCAACCTGATGTAGTTTGCCGGTGTGTTCATATCGTGTGGTCTGAGTGAGTCGTATATTACTATACCGTCCTTTGTCACTGACGCCAACGTCCAGTGGTTCCGCTCCATGACAGGTATAATCACCAGTTGTTTGTTTGACAACACTATCCCTTTCAACCCGCGGGAAATTCTCTCTTGGCAGACAATTGAATCAGGTGCCTCGCCGAATCTCTTCAGTGCCTCATAAAACATTGCACTAAAGATTTGCACCTTACCCGCTTTCTTCGTGGTGAGTGCTGTCTTTGCCACCCAATGCAGGAATACATCTATATGGTTGTCGTTCAGCCAACCATTCCCCTTCAGTACCTGGAAATCTTTCTCCGTCATCATCCTGACCCTCTTGCCGATTCTGTATTCGCAATACTTATTTGTCATCATTTTCTTTCTTTTTCTTTTATTTAAATTTATTTTGTTCACTGAGAAAAAAAAACAAACACTGTGCTTACTACTGATATCGTTAGCAGACTGTCGGCTTAACCACACGCTGATTTGTAAGTTGTATGCTCAAAATAATTTTCTCAACCTTCGCTTCTTTCCGTTCTCTTTGTCTGTAACTTCGGCACTGAATTCTGTCAACTTTCATGTTCAGATAACTCACTGAAAATTTACTGAACTATTCTTACCTACGTATGTATGTCGACGACTGGCGTTATATATAAAAAAATTTCTTAAATAAATTTTTATTATTATTATATACCCCCCTTTTTTTTTTTTTTTTTTTTTTTTTTGTGTCATTAACATAAACTTTCAGTTAACCTAAACTGCGCTGTCCTCCTCTGTCAACGCGCCCCTAATTTGGGACCTTCTCAGTCCCCTCCTGGTTATTCTGTTTTCCTGTATCTTAATCTTAACGTTGTTTTGTTTTTTGAACAATATCAATACCACTATTATTGATGCCAATATGGCAAGCAACGCGACGCCTCCTATTGTGGTATTTACCTGATCATGGAATTTCAGTTCCTCAATTGTTTCTAGGTTGTCTTCATGTTGTAGGGTAATATCCTGAAAAGTGGGGGATCGTTCCGTGGAGAACTTTCTCTGATACGATGGGAGGGCAAATGTTTGTGTGCTCTTATATATCTTGTTGCTGAAGCGTCTGCTGCCTATGTTGATAGTGCAGTTATTGAAGTGTAGAAAATAGTGTCCCGTTAAATTGAATCCTCTTTCGTCGCAGCTGCTGTTGGCCGTTATGTTATACATGTTTACCAACACTATCATATTGCTGCTTACTTCTATGATCTGGTGCTCTGTGTACTTTACCACCGTGCATTTTCCCGTAAACGTACAACTTGTGGACGGCTTTAGTTCGAAGATTGCTTTGCCTTCTGCATAAATGTAAGTGTGGTTATTCATTTCGATCACTGCAGATGGTTGCTCATTGATTTGGATGCCGTTGGTGTCCGGAAGTGGCAGCAATAAATGCTTGGTTGTATCTATTATGTCTGCAGGTACCATAATTATTATGCTTAATTCCCCATTCACCCACTCAATCAGTGCTGTACGGGTATTTTCCAATATCTCCAAGTCAATGTTAAATATTTCCACCTCTTCTATTGTTAGTATTGATGGTGAGAATACTCCCGCTTTTGCGGATACTATACTTTCTGCTATGTCCCTTAACTTGGATCGCAGGTGTTGTATTTGGAGTAGCTGTGTCACCGCTAGTTGTCGGGTTGCGAACTCCCGTTGCAGGGTCTCGAATTCCGCTACCTGTTTTGTTATTATTTCCCTGTCGTAGATTACCGCGTCTCGCAAAGTGGTCATAGACCTGTTAAAAGCGTTGTTGATCAATATCTGTTGGTTTAGTCCGTTTACTAGGCGGTGATTATTTTCCTCTATTATCTTTTGATGTTGCTCAATCTGCCTCCTGTCTTCGTCGTCCATGGTTCCCCATACAAACTTCAGCAATGAACCTCCGGCGTTTATCAAGCCTCTCTTCCATCGGTGGGGGTGGAGCATACTTAGAATCTTCTCCATTTCTTGGATCTCGTCCTTGGCCAGCCTAACATATTCGTTGTCACCCAGAAGTGCGACAGTGTCCCGGGAAGCTTGAACCAACTTGCTCAGTTCCTCCACGTTAAGAGTGTGCACAATGTAGTTATAGATGCGCACCACCCTGGCTCTGCCTATATTGATCTCGACGTATCCTGCTTGGGTTTGTAGTTTCTCCATGTAAAGACTCTTCTCCGCTTCCGATTGTAGTAGTATTGCCCCTACAATGAGTAACTGTAGATAGGTCGTTAGTACACCTTGCGGCCTTTTCAATGATAATTTGTTGTGTTAGTTGTTTGTAGTGACATGCTTCATACTAATATTTTTTTTTTTATTTTATGTTGCCATTAATCTTTCTACTAATTCTTTTTCTCTTGTTCTCTTTTTTAGACAAGTATTCGTTCGCCGACAAAAAAAACCGATACTGGGTCAGTAGCGTTCCACCCTTTTTAAACCTTTTCCTTTTACTAATTATTTTGCTTCTTTCAGCTCCTTTGACGCCGACCTGGGTTCCGGACTATGTGAGCACCATTCGGACGATTTCTGTCGGGCGATGTGCCTGTGCACCCTTATGGATGAAGTATTCTGACACATGTGGCGTATTAATCATCCAAGGAACGCCCACCAGCTTGGCATCCACTACAATTTTAGTTGTAGTGGACATAAGTCCAGCAGATGCGTCACCCCTTGGAGCGATAATTCTTAGAGTCCAAACCTGGGAAGGTTTCGAACTTCACGTGTCCACTCAGCGTTTTGATTGCGCAGGATTATAGGTTCATTTAACAATCTGCGAGCATGAGCTTCCACTAAATCTGTGTCAAGTTTCATGTTCCATGTCGAGAAACTTCCCTGCTTGGTATTGAATTGTGAATCTTGTTCTTTCTTCAATGTATTTAGAACCTTTTGTCACAAAATCAATGACTGCATAGCAGTAGAAACAGAAAGCAATCGTCCGTCATCAGTGCTCAGCATTTCTCTCAGGAACCTCCTTCGGTCTGCGTCCGTTTTTATTTCCGGTATGTGAAGTTCCATTATCCCTTATTATAGTGCTGTATAAATATGTATTTCTTTTTCTATTTCAGCCATTGAAGACCTTAAGACCATGAGAGGCATGGTATTACAACACTGCTCCAGTGTCGATTTTGTGGTGAGTTTTCTTCTTATTATTTCCTTTTTGTTTTTTTTTTCTTTTCCCTTTTTCCCTAAAATATCATTTATTGACTGTATGGCTTCACCAAATTACGGTGTAGGGTTCGAAGTCTTCCCTTCACCATTATTTGAACGTTTACTGGTGTGGGGAAACTTTTAATTTCGTAGGGTCCATCCCATAGGGGCGTGAATTTGTTTTTACGTGCTTGTGTTTTTACTGGGACTCTGCCTCCTATTTTTAAAGTATAAGACCTTGACTGTTTGTCGTACTGCTTCTTTGCCCTAGCCTTAGCTCTTTCTTGATTTTCCTTGGCAATCTCGTAAGCCCTTTGTATTTGATGTCTCAATAATTTGGGATAATCGTAGGGGTTATATAAGGGTATGCGTGTTTGTAGGTTTGATGGCAGCGGTGCATCAAATCCATATAGTATTTTAAGTGGTGTCTGCTTTGTGGCCGTGTGCTCCGTATGGTTGTGTACGTGCATTGCTGGAGCAAGCCACTGATCTCAGTTCGAACCATCTTCTTTTGCGAAACTTCGCAAATATTCTGCTAATGGTCTGTGGCTTCGCTCTAATGACCCGTTAGCTTGAGGGTGATAGGGAGAAATATGTTGCTTCTTAATTCTCAAAAGCTTACACACACTTCCAAACAATTTCGAGGTGAAGTTTGTTCCGTTGTCTGTAATTAATTTTTTGGGAATACCATATTTTGTTACTACCTCGTTATAAACTACTCTTGCTGCCGTCTCTGCTTCGGCGTCTTGCATGGGTGCGCAGACAAAAAATTTTTATAAATCATCCTGTAGGGTAAGAATGTATTTGTTTCCC
Organism: Lypha dubia; assembly: GCA_947311025.1. Taxonomy (NCBI): domain Eukaryota; kingdom Metazoa; phylum Arthropoda; class Insecta; order Diptera; family Tachinidae; genus Lypha; species Lypha dubia. Next base: position 91,300,693 of record OX371260.1, on the reverse strand, counting down.
ATGGTGGTTGTCGGCAGGGGCCCCACCATATCCATATATACCTTTTCGAACGGTCTGTTTGCTGTATCTGTGAGGACCATGGGCTCTCTATTGAGAAGTCCACTTTTATTTTTCTGACATTTAGGGCAATTTTTGATGTAGGTCTTGATATCGTGTTGCATCCCCTTCCACTTGTACTGTTTTTTTATTCTATAGTAGGTCTTCCTGACTCCTTGATGTCCGCCCAGCGGTGAGTCATGAAAGCTTCTAAGAACTTCTTGGATATCTTTTTTCTGAGATAGAAATGTCGCCGCGGAGGTTTTGTCACTATTTTCACTCTGTTTTTCCTCTGCAAGAGCTTTCTGTTGCTCTTTTTGCTTTGTCCTTTCCTCTTCCGAAAGCTTGCTTGAGCTCTAGTTATCACTCCGATATTTTGATTTTTTGTTGGTAATCTGCTTAATGCATCTGCATTCAAGTTAGTCTTCCCTGGTTTGTACACAATTTAAAACTCGTATTCTGATAATTAATGCCTAAACCGTGCAAGTCTTGAGGTTTGCTATCCCCCTTAAGGGTTGATGGTCAGTAAATACTGTGAAGTGTCGCCCCAGGAGATATGGGCGGAAAGTATGTGTTGCCCACACCACACCAAGCATTTCTTTTTCTATTGTCGAATATCTTTGTTCGGTGTCACTGAGCGTTCGGCTGGCAAATGCTATCGGATGATCCATTTCGTTTCTTATTTGTGACAAGACTGCTCCTAAGGCCTCGTTACTTGCATCTGTTGTTACTCTGAAGGGTTGTTCAAAATTCGGGTAAATCAATATTGGAGGATTTGCAATACTTTCTTTGACCTTGTCCAGGGCCTCTTGGCATTGGGGCGTCCACACAAACTTAGCGTTTTTTCTTAACAGCTTTGTTATTGGTGAAGCCAATTTTGCCATTCCTGCCACAAATTTTCGGTAATAGTTGATCAAGCCCAGGAGTGCTTGTACTTCTTTTATTGTTCTTGGTGGCTTAAGTTGTTTGACACATTCCACTTTCGAAGGGTCTGGTAGCGATCCCTCATTGGAACATTTGTGTCCTAAGTAAACTATTTCTCTACGCAAGAATTGGCATTTCTTCGTGTTTAGTTTAAGACCACCCTCTCGTAGTCTTGATAGAACGTTCATGATCTTCGTTTCGTGATCTGCCACGTTTCTTCCGTATACGACTATGTCGTCGAGGTACACAAAACAGTCCAGGCCCTGTAAGCCTGTAAGGATCGTGTTCATGACCATCTGGAATGTGGCTGGTGCTCCTGTTAGACCGAAGGGCATTCTATTAAATTCGAAATGACCCTTATCGGTGCTGAAGGCAGTCTTTTCCTTATCTCCTTCGTCAACTAGTACCTGGTGATATCCACTCGCCAGATCTAAGGTAGTGAAATACCTGCTATTTCCTAATTGATCCAAAATTTCATCAATTCTAGGAATAGGGAATACCTGCTTTATTGTAGCCTCATTTAGTTTTCGAAAATCGACTACCAGTCTAAAGGTTTTCTGACCGTCTTGAGATTTTTTGGGCACTAACAATATTGGTGAATTCCATGGGGATATGCTTGGACTTATTATACCTTCCTGTAGTAGCTCCGACACTTGCCGGTTGATTTCTTCTTTATGGACGTGAGGTAGACGATACTGTCGTTGATTAATGGGTGGTTGTTCACTTTTTATTGGTATTTTATGTTTCACCAATGTGGTGAATGGCAATTTGTCATTGTCCAACATGAATAAGTCATGATATTCGTCGCATATCCGGTTCATTGACTCTGTTTCTTCCATGTTCCAATCCCTCTCCGTCATAATAGTGTTTTTTAGACGCCTTATTCTATCGTCCTGATTTTTCACCGACGAAGGGGGTTGATCTCGCCCTCCATATTGCGTGTAGTGGTTGAAAGTTGAAAATTTCACTTTAATGTCCTTCCTCCATGGTATGTCCTGCTCGGTTGCGTTCAGTATGGGCACGGCTGTGCCTCCATTTTTAATGTTGACCACAGTATTTCCAACATAAACTCCAGGGGAAATCTCCTGTTTATGCACAACCACAGTTTTGTCTCTCGATATAATATTGACCGGTACTATAGTGACTGCTCTTTTCCTCAGACAGACACCTTGTTGATGATTTGTTTGACACTCTATTTCCGTACGAAGGGTAAACGTCTTCACCCAATGTTCGCTATCAAATATGCTCAAGGTTCTGTCTATGGTGTTCACTATACATCGGTTCCACATATTATTTCTTCCGAGAATACCATCTCCAGGGATTTGTATTTCCCGTGACAGAATATGGAACACCCACGACAACTGCCTTTTATCTCCTATCCTGATCTCGGTAGTGCCCAGTGTCGTAGTCTTTCCTCCGAAGGCTCCAGAAAGAGTTTTAGTTTGCTTTCTGTTCTTATTGAGAAAAATCTTCATTGAGTCTTCTTTTATTATGCTGAAATCTGCTCCGGTAACCACAAGTAGGACCAATCCTCCCCCCCTTGCTTCTTGGCAGGCGAGCGTAATGAAAACTGTGTCCACATTGCCCGGTGATTCAGCACTATCTTCCATATTTCGCTTCATCTCTTTACCTTTTTTCGCCTTTTTTTTGTTTAATTCACTATCTTTCTCAGTATTTTCTTCTATAGTTTGTCCGTTCTCCTTGTTCACCGAGTGTACAACGGCCTCGGTTTTTATCCTGGTTGGCTGCTCTGTTTCTGAGTCAGTCTCCGTATCATCTTTATTTACCCGATTCTTTGTTTCTGTTTCTTTATTATATATGTAGTTGTTCTCCTTTTTATGCCAATCTGATTTTCTGTTAATTTGCGGGACCCCAGTTATTGGCGATAACTGGGCCGAATTTCGTTTCCCTGGGCATTTGTCCGATTTGTGTTGTTGTGGGCCTCTACTGGTCTGTTAGCTAGGTCCCTGCCGTTGTTGCTATTTCGCGCCTGTTGATAGATCCCTGTTCCCACTGTCTGATTTTGTCTGATATTGCTTCTGCAGTCCCGTGCGAAATGTCCTTGTTGCTGACATTTAAAACAGGTTGGGCGTGTGCCATTGGTTCTATTTGCCCCTCTGTTCATGTTTTGTCCCGTCGTTATCTGTGGGCCTGCACGGAATTCTGTGTTTGTTATCCTCCTATTTGTTTCTGCCGTCCTTCTATCCAATTGATTTTGGTTGGGTAGGTTTCTTCTTGGCTCACAGAAAGGGGTTTCCTTGTGGCCATTTATTCTACAAAATCGGCAGTATAAGGAGCCTAATCTCTTTCTGCAGTTTTCCACATCGTGCTCGCTGTTTCCACAGAACGTACAGCTCACGATATTCCTGCACAGTGTCCCCATTTCATGGCCGTATTTTCCACAGCTCATACAGTATGGTGTGTTTAGCCGCTTTTTGCAGCTATTCCATTCATGCCCCGCCCTGTTGTAAAAACTACAGGGGACTTCTGAATCTATTGTGTTGATACTGTGCGTTGGTTCGCCAAACAATTCCTCAGCGTTCTCGACTATCTCTATCAACTTAGTGAGCTCTTCCTCCTCCTGCCCCACGAATCGAGCTTTAAGAGCATGGTCCTTCAGACCCTTGATGAAGCTTCTTACCGCTATCCTCTTGAAGTCCTTCAGCATGGTTTCCCGGCCAGGCCCCACCGGCCATTCGTTCTCTATTGTTGTTTTTGCCTCATTTAATAGGCTATCCAGGCGTTCTCCAAATTTGCATGCTGACTCTCTGATGCTCTGTTTGCAACCCAAGATCAGCTCCCTTATCTTATCCAGACTTTTATTTTTTAGATAAAACTTCTTGATGGTGTTACAGTATGCGTCCACTGAACCAAAAGTCATCTGGGATATTTTTGAGTATGCACCCCCCAGCAGTCGCAATTTCAGGCACTGTATCACATCTTGTGTTAGAACGTTATTTGCACCTGTGAGTACTTCTCTTTCTACCATCTTGCATCCTTGTATGTACCTGCATACTTCTGATGGTAAGTCAGGTCCATCGGTCCCGAAGAATGATGGGACTGTGTTGTTAACGATCTTAATAATCTCAGATATCGAAATCATTCTGATCGTTTCGATTTCTGCTCTCTCAATAGTATGGTTTTGCCGGGGTGATGGTGATCGTCTTTCCAAAATTTCTTGGGCCACTGGGATCAGTCTATTAAATTCTTCCGTTATTCTGCTGTCAACTTCTTCGGTGTCTTCCAATTCACCGAATCTCAGGGTGTATTCGCTTAACTCCTTTAATTTCCTGGCTTTTGTTTCCGCGGAGTATCCCCTGCTACCCGCTTTCCTTGCGTTGTTTATTAGGGTTTTTACTTTTTCAACAGCGTCAAGGCAGGTGTTTCTTTTTCGTGTGATATGACTATTGTTGGTAGTCCTACTTCGTTTAGTTCTTCGTGCAGTGAAGGATTTGGTGAACTAGCTCTGTGAATTGTATCCAACTCTCTTCTTGCGTTTTCCAATGCTGTTTGTAGCCTTTGGATAGTGTCGTCTTGTGTCTCTATTAACTGTTTCTGTTTTAACAGTTTCCTAAAATTCTCTTCACTCAGTCCTTTTCCTTTCAACTGTTCTACTAATTCTGAATTTTCCTTTTCTACGTCCTCCAACAAAGTATCTGTGTACTCTATTTGTCCTCTTAGCTTTTCGCAATGTCCCTTAAGAAATGTTTTTGTCTCTTCGAGTTCTTCGATTCTTTTCACAAACTCCAATGATCTATCCCTACTTAAATCACTTATTAATTGTAACACATAACTAACTTCTTCTAACTTTGTCAGTCTTTGTATCCTTATTGTTTCCCTATGGTTGTCCAGGAATGTTTTGTCTGCTTCTAAACCCTTAAGTTCTGTCCACGCAAGAACTTGTAGACTGTCCACTGAATAATTATACTTATCTATCCGTTTTATTAAGTCGTCTGTCTGCGTCTGTGGGTTGTCCATTAAAACTGTCTTTTACTTACCCATATTCCGCTGTTTGTCATCTTCTTAGTAGTTTGTGGTTTTTGATTATTTTCACTTTATATTATTATTATTATTTTATATTATGTGTTTGTTCGCAACCGCGCAGAATTTTTACAATCAAAGTAATTTTCCTTTATTCTGATCTTCTTTAGCTCTTAGTCCTGCACTAAGCCATGACAATATGACGGTTGCTAGAATTTAGACGTTAATCAATTTGTCGGCTCTTGTACAGTTCTACACTGTCTAATGTAGGATGCAACAATACAAGGTTGCTAGAATTTAGACGTTATGGTATTGTTGGTTTTGCTACACCGGACAGTTTTTTCTGTTGCAAAATCAATTAAAAGGATTATTTTATTTGATGCAATTATTATATTACGCGGCTACCGGCTGCGCCAAAATGTTATGTTTTAAATTAAAAGATTTTTTTTTATTTTTATTATTTATTTTTATTATTTAATTTTATTAACCACATGTTATGTCTAAAATGTTACTTAGCCTTCACAGGGACCCGCTTTTTAAGGCTGGTGTTTGATCAGGTTTTTGTTAATACAAATATACTAAGCCTTCACGGGGACCCGCTTTTTAAGGCTGGTGTTTGATCAGGGTTTTGTTATGTGTGTTATGTGTTAAGAACTGACTCGACTAGAGCTGACTTCACTGACTACAGTTGACTAGCGTTGACTGGATAGACCGAATAGACTGAATAGACCTCCATACCAAATCACCCTCCGCTTTTATACCCACTTTTGTGCTGCTCGATGAACGGTGCTGCTGACGTTCGCTGCCGCTGGCGTGGTCATTGCTAAGTGTGCCAGTATGCAAATTCAGCATATTCTGTAGGAAAGTTACTGACATATGCATGTATGCAGCGGTATTGCATCGTCAGCATATATCTGTAGGAAAATTACTGGTAATTACTTCAGTAATGCATACAGCGGTATTTTGCAGTCGTTGGTATTTTTGTTGGTTGAGGGAAAATAACTCAACGTCAGTATGTGTGTGCAGCGTATGTTCCGCTGTCGCTGATACTTCTGTTGGTTAGGGGAAAATGACTCATAACAAAGAGATCTATTGCCGTATCGATATCCGTCGTGTTGTTTATAACGGGGACGGAGCTTAGAGTGTTACGGAGGAGATTGTTCTGCAACTCCCAGTTAGTTTTCCTTCTGTTTATCAGAGGATTTGGTCATCCACGCAAAACCATATGGAGAAATCGATATAACGATGGTCAGAAAAGGAGCAGTCGTCCGAGACCTTCCAGTCGCTAATTAAACTGTTGTGGTGTGCACTAATCAGTGTAATATCTAAAACCTCACTTCGATTTGAGACAATAAAAGTCGGTTCTGAACCCCTATTTACTATTTCAAGATTATTATTGATAATAAAATCGAAAAGAGACTCACCTCGTGCGTTGGTGTTATTACTGCCCCATGTGATGTGGTGCGAGTTCGCATCAGCACAGATTATGATTGGCGTCCTTGTGCCATCAGCTTTGGCCACTATACCACGTACCAAGTTGTTTGGTGGAGACTACCCAGATGATGCCGGATGCTGCGGTCACAGTATCTTCATCACTGTAATCAGATAAAATGAAGATGCGTAAAGAGTTTTTAGCCAATATGCAAGATCTGATATTACCTGTACTATTGGCAACCAAGAGCTTGTAGCCTCTGAGGTTTAATCCACAAACCCGTCCTTTATGGACCCAAGGTTCCTGGACCATGATTAGCTCCTCCTCCTTCTCTACCACCCGGAGGAGCATTGCAGCAGATGCTGCTTTAGAGTGGTGTAGGTTGAATTGAGTCACCTTCACCATCTTCCATTTTTTCAGTAAGAGTGACGTCAACGTCCTCCTGGTCCTCATCAGAGGCCAGCAGGTCGTCTTCGTCGCCATCCGCGACGTTCAACCGTTCAAAGAAGCCGCCAACCAACGAGGAGGTTGATTGAGCGTCTTCTCTGTCGGATGAGGTCGCGGCAACATCACTTATCGTACCGCCTTTTGGTGGTACGCCTCCATGGCCCGGATCGCGATTCCCTCTGGCGTCAGTCCGATAGACGCGTAACAAGATTGTGCTTAAGCAATAGAACAACTTGTTCTGCCTCTCCCGTACTAGCGCCAGCGACTCCTGATTCAGGATCAGAATCACTTTCCTTTTGCACCCTCCGGCCGCAGACACCTTTGCTACCTTCCAGTCACTGGTTGGTAGGTCAGGGTTGCAGCACCGAAGGATCTTAAGGATTTCCTCCGGTGCCGATGGTTCATCAGGTATTATGGCGAAAGCTCTAGGTAACCTGGGAATCTCCTCGATAGGAACCGCATCCAGCCTAGCGCCTTCCCATACTTCACCTATGCTATCAATAGCCTGCTTTAGCAGCGTCGTTGAGCGTTCGTCCGCACAGGCCATCAACTTGATATGATTCTGGTGCCAGCCAAAATCACTGCACTGGGGGGGGGGGTCCCGGATTGTCTTGGTAGACTTTCCAGAAGACACCCGCCAGTTTCTTATTTACCATGTCCCACTTGTCGTGTGACATGGCGCCGTCACCTACACCCCTGTCTATAATGGCCCTTACGAGGTGCCCTTTGGCCACCTCACTGTAGGAGCCACTGCCGACAGTGGTGTGTTTGGGACGTTTGGTCTTTGGGTGGTTAGCTGCAACTGCGTTTTCCTCCTCTGAACGATGCCGTTTAGGCCCTGCAGCAGGGGGAGGGTTGCTACGCAGTGCAGCCATGTGGGCCTTCGCCCACGATAGAGAAGCTGTCTGCTCATTCGTGAGCTGATCAGCCGGTAAGGATCCTAGGATCGAAATGAAACGTAAGGCGGAACGCTTGTTGTTGCAGCCCTTTTGGAGTGCACAATGTGCCCGGGTGTTGCTGTTTTGCCGGAGTTGGCAGGGGGTGACAGGGTATTGGGGCCGGAGGTTATGCTACCGGTCCCTTCCCCTGCAGTTCGCACATTGAGGGCACCAGGTTTGTCTGGCTTTGCCTTGACCGACCTGGCCCCTGAAAAGGGAGTTTTAGCCGCCTTGGCGGCAAGGGCTTGGGCGGCTTTGGAGGTACTGGGCCCGAAACCCACAGGTACCTCACCGCGAGTTTTTAGGTGAAGCGCCAGGTTGGGTGTGCCACCCTGGCTCTTCGCCTCGCCAGCAGTCCGTAGGCTGGCAGGAACTCGGTCTTGACTTTCTTTGCCGTTTTCGCTAAGGAGGCTTTGGCTTGGCCTTGTGGCAATGGCTTTAGCGGCTTTGGAGGTACCGGGCTTAAAGTCTGCATGTACCTCACCGCGTGGCTTTTGGCAACTGCCTTTTTGCTGTGCTGTCCTTTGGTGGATCGCCAGGTTGGGTGTGCCACCCTGGTTTTCCACCGCACCAGTTGTCCGTAAGCTGACAGGGTCTGGTGCACCTACCCCGCTCGCCGTCGGCGAAGTCCCAGTTGAGTCCAGTTGTGCCGTATCGTTATTTGTTTTTGTTGTTGTTGGTTTTGTTTTGTTTGTTGTGTCCATTAAGTTCCCACGAGTGTGGGGGTCAGTAGGTCCACCACGTCATAGCCCCCTGTAACGTCGTAAGGGCGTCATTACTTGCTGAGGTGCCCAGGTATCAGCAAGGCTCCGTTAAAATACAGTCTCTTGCCCCCGACTGCAAAAATCCGATAGGCACGGGTCGCGTAACACCTCGGTTTAGGGGTTGGATAACCTTTAGTATACCGGCCTTTATAGTTTCGTGTCTTTGGCTCGAAGGTACTGTGGGGAAGCTTAGCATTGACCCCATAGTTTCCGAGCAAAAGGCAGACACCACAGCCAGTACTTAAGCCACCACATCGCGACAAGATTGTTATCCAGGTGGGTGTTATGAGTCATTTTCCCCTAACCAACAGAAGTATCAGCGACAGCAGAACATACGCTGCACACACATACTGACGTTGAGTTATTTTCCCTCAACCAACAAGAATACCAACGACAGCAAAATACCGCTGCATGCATTACTGAAGTTATTACCAGTAATTTTCCTACAGATATATGCTGACAATGCAATACCGCTACATACATGTATATGCCAGTAACTTTCCTACAGAATATGCTGAATTTGCATACTAGCACACTTAACAATGACCACGCCGGCGGCAGCGAACGTCAGCAGCATCGTTCAATCAGACAGCGAAATTGGGTATAAAAGCGGAGGGTGATTTGGTATGGACCTGTAGTCAGTGGAGTCAGCCCAGTCAGTCGAGTCAATTCTTAACACATAACACACATAACAAAAACCTGACCAAACACCAGCTTTAAAAAGAGGGTCTCTGTGAAGGCTTAATATATTTTTATAAACAAAAACCTGATCAAACACCATCCTTAAAAGCGGGTCCCTGAGACGGTTATAAAATAATAAAATTAGACTAAGAAATAAAAATAAAAAGTAAATAAAATTAAAGTAATAACTAAAATCATAATAGTCTCTTGTGTTTTTAATTCTGAAAAAAGTTACAAAATAAATTGTAACATTTTGGCGCAGCCGGTAGCCGCGTTAATAATTGCATCAAATAAAATTATCCTTTTAATTGATCTTGCAACAGAAAAAACTGTCCGGTGTAGCAAAACCAACAATACCATAACGTCTAAATTCTAGCAACCTTGTATTGTTGCATCCTACATTAGACATTGTAGAACTGTACAAGAGCCGACAAATTGATTAACGTCTTAACGCTAGCAACCGTCATATTGTCATGGCTTAGTGCAGGACTAAGAGCTAAAGGAGATCAGAATAAAGGATAATCAATTTGATCGTAAAAATTCTGCGCGGTTGCGAACAAAAATAAAATGTAAAATAATATAAAGTGAAAATAAGCCTAAACCACAGACCACTATGAGGATAATAATCAGCTGAATATGGGTAAGTAGAAGACAGCTTTAATGGCCAATCCACAGACACAGACAGACGACTTAATAAAACGGATAGATAAGTATAATTATTCAGTGGACAGTCTACAAGTTCTTGCGTGGACAGAACTTAAGGGTTTAGAAGCAGACAAAACATTCCTGGACAACCATAGGGAAACAATAAGATACCAAAGACTGACAAAATTAGAAGAAGTAAGCTATGTCCTAAAATTAATAAGTGAGTTAAGTAAAGATAGATCACAGGAGTTTATAAAGAAGATCGAAGAACTACAAGAAACAAAAACATTTCTAAAGGGCCATTGCGAGAAGCTAAGAGGACAAATAGAATATACAGACAATTTATTAGAGGACGTAGTAAAGGAAAATACGGAATTAGAGAAACAATTGCAAGGGAAAGGACTTAGTGAGGAAAACTTTAAAAAACAATTGAAACAACAGCAGTTGATAGAGACACAAGACGACACTATCCAAAGGCTACAAACAGCATTGGAAAACGCGAGATGAGAGTTGGATACAATTCACAGAGCTAGTTCACCATATCCTTCACTGCACGAAGAACTAAACGAAGTAGGACTACCAACAATAGTCATATCACACGAGAAAGAAACACCTGCCTTGACGCTGTTGGAAAAAGTAAAAACCCTAATAAACAACGCAAGGAAAGCGGGTAGCAGGGGGTACTCCGCGGAAACAAAAGCCAGGAAATTAAAGGAGTTAAGCGAATACACCCTGAGATTCGGTGAATTGGAAGACACCGAAGAAGTTGACAGCAGAATAACGGAGGAATTTAATAGACTGATCCCGGTGGCCCAAGAAATTTTGGAAAGACGATCACCATCACCCCGGCAAAACCATACTATTAAGAGAGCAGAAATCGAAACGATCAGAATGACGTCGCTATCCGAGATTATTAAGATAGTTAACAACACAGTCCCATCATTCTTCGGGACCGATGGACCTGACTTACCATCAGAAGTATGCAGGTACATACAAGGATGCAAGATGGTAGAAAGAGAAGTACTCACAGGGGCAAATAACGTCCTAACACAAGATGTGATACAGTGCCTGAAATTGCGACTGCTGGGGGGTTCATACTCAAAAATATCCTAGATGACTTTTGGTTAAGTGGACGCATACTGTAACACCATCAAGAAGTTTTATCTAAAAAATAAAAGCCTGGATAAGATAAGGGAGCTGATCTTGGGTTGCAAACAGAGCATCAGAGAGTCAGCATGCAAATTTGGAGAACGCCTGGATAGCCTATTAAATGAGGCAAAAACAACAATAGAGAACGAATGGCCGGTGGGACCTGGCCGCCAAACCATGCTGAAGGACTTCAAGAGGATAGCGGTAAGAAGCTTCATCAAGGGTCTGAAAGACCATGCTCTTAAAGCTCGATTCGTGGGGCAGGAGGAGGAAGAGCTCACTAAGTTGATAGAAATAGTCGAGAACGCTGAGGAATTGTTTGGCGAACCAACGCACAGTATCAACACAATAGATTCAGAAGTTCCCTGTAGTTTTTGTAACAAGATGGGACATGAATGGAATAGCTGCAAAAAGCGGCTAAACACACCATACTGTATGAGCTGTGGAAAATACGGCCATGAAATGGGGCCACTGTGCAGGAATATCGTGAGCTGTACGTTCTGTGGAAACAGCGGGCACGATGTGGAAAACTGCAGAAAAAGATAAGGCTCCCTATACTGCCGATTGTGTAGGATAAACGGTCACAAGGAAACCCCTTTCTGCGAACCAAGAAGAAACATACCAAACCAAAATCAATAGGATAGAAGGACGGCAGAAAACAATAGGAGGATAACAAACACAGAATTCCGTGGAGGCCCACAAATGGCGAAGGGACAAAATACGAACAGAGGGGCAAACAGAAACAATGCGTCACTCCCAACCTGCTTTAAATGTCAGCAACAAGGACATTTTGCACGGGACTGCAGAAGCAATGTCAGACAAACTCAGACAGTAGGAACAGGGATCTACCAACATATGCGAAATAGCAACAACGGCAGGGACCTAGCTAACAGACCAGTAGAGGCCCATAGCAACACAAATCGGACAAATGCCCAGGGAAACGAAATTCGGCCCAGTTATCGCCAATAACTGGGGTCCCGCAAATTAACAGAAAATCAGATTGGCATAAAAAAGAGAACAACTACAAATATAATAAAGAAACAGAAACAAAGAATCGGGTAAATAAAGACGATATGGAGACTGACTCAGAAACAGAGCAGCCAACCAGGATAGTAACCGAGGCAGTTGTACACTCGGTGAACCAGGAGAACGGACAAACTATAGAAGAAAATACTGAGAAAGATAGTGAATTAAACAAAAAAAAGGAGAAAAAAGGTAAAGAGATGATGCGAAATATAGAAGACAGTGCTGAATCACCGGGCAATATGGACACAGTTTTCATTACGCTCCCCTGCCAAGAAGCAAGGGGGGGAGGATTGGTCCTACTTGTGGATACCGGAGCAGATTTCAGCATAATAAAAGAAGACTCAATGAAGATTTTTCTCAATAAGAACAGAAAGCAAACTAAAATGCTTTCTGGAGCCTTCGGAGGAAAGACTACGACACTGGGCACTACCGAGATCAGGATAGGAGATAAAAGGCAGTTGCCGTGGGTGTTCCATATTGTGTCGCGGGAAATACAAATCCCTGGAGATGGTATTCTCGGAAGAAATAATATGTGGAACAAATGTATAGTGAACACCATAGACAGAACCTTGAGTATATTTGATAGCGAACATTGGGTGAAGACGTTTACCCTTCGTACGGAAATAGATTGTCAAACAAATCATCAACAAGGTGTCTGTCTGAGGAAAAGAGCAGTCACTATAGTACCAGTCAATATTGTATCGAGAGACAAAACTGTGGTTGTGCATAAACAGGAGATTTCCCCTGGAGTTTATGTTGGAAATACTGTGGTCAACATTAAAAATGGAGGCACAGCAGTGCCCATACTGAACGCAACCGAGCAGGACATACCATGGAGGAAGGACATTAAAGTGAAATTTTCAAATTTCAACCACTACACGCAATATGGAGGGCGAGATCAACCCCCTTCGTCGGTGACTATTATGACGGAGAGGGATTGGAACATGGAAGAAACAAAGTCAATGAACCGGATATGCGAGGAATATCATGACTTATTCATGTTGGACAATGACAAATTGCCATTTACCACATTGGTGAAACATAAAATACCAATAAAAGGTGAACAACCACCCATTAATCAACGACAGTATCGTCTACCTCACGTCCATAAAGAAGAAATCAACCGACAAGTGTCGGAGCTACTACAAGAAGGTATAATAAGTCCAAGCATATCCCCATGGAATTCACCAATATTATTAGTGCCCAAAAAATCTCAAGATGGTCAGAAAACCTTTAGACTGGTAGTCGATTTTCGAAAACTAAATGAGGCTACAATAAAGCAGGTATTCCCTATTCCTAGAATTGATGAAATTTTGGATCAATTAGGAAATAGCAGGTATTTCACTACCTTAGATCTGGCGAATGGATATCACCAGGTACTAGTTGACGAAGGAGATAAGGAAAAGACTGCCTTCAGCACCGATAAGGGTCATTTCGAATTTAATAGAATGCCCTTCGGCCTAACAGGGGCACCAGCCACATTCCAGATGGTCATGAACACGATCCTTACAGGCTTACAGGGCCTGGACTGTTTTGTGTACCTCGACGACATAGTCGTATACGGAAGAAACATGGCAGATCACGAAACGAAGATCATGAACGTTCTATCAAGACTAAGAGAGGGTGGTCTTAAACTAAACACGAAGAAATGCCAATTCTTACGTAGAGAAATAGTTTACTTAGGACAAAAATGTTCCAATGAGGGAGCGCTACCAGACCCTTCGAAAGTGGAATATGTCAAACAACTTAAGCCACCAAGAACAATAAAAGAAGTACAAGCACTCCTGGGCTTGATCAACTACTACCGAAAATTTGTGGCAGGAATGGCAAAATTGGCTTCACCAATAACAAAGCTGTTAAGAAAAAACGCTAAGTTTGTGTGCACGTCCCAATGCCAAGAGGCCCTGGACAAGGTCAAAGAAAGTATTACAAATCCTCCAATATTGATTTACCCGGATTTTGAACAACCCTTCAGAGTAACAACAGATGCAAGTAACGAGGCCTTAGGAGCAGTTTTGTCACAGATAAGGAACGAGAAGGATCACCCAATAGCGTTTGCTAGTCGAACTCTCAGTGACACTGAAAAAAGGTACTCAACAATAGAAAAAGAAATGCTTGGTGTGGTGTGGGCAACACATACTTTCCGCCCATATCTCCTGGGGCGACACTTCACCGTATTTACTGACCATCAACCCTTAAGGGGGATAAATTATCAGAATACGAGTTTGAAATTGTGTACAAACCAGGGAAGACTAACTTGAATGCAGATGCATTAAGCAGATTATCAACAAAAAATCAAAATATCGGAGTGATAACTAGAGCTCAAGCAAGCTCGAGAAAATCGGAAGAGGAAAGGACAAAGCAAAAAGAGCAACAGAAAGCTCTTGCAGAGGAAAAACAGAGTGAAAATAGTGACAAAACCTCCGCGGCGACATTTCTATCTGAGAAAAAAGATATCCAAGAAGTTCTTAGAAGCTTTCATGACTCACCGCTGGGCGGACATCAAGGAGTCAGGAAGACCTACTATAGAATAAAAAAACAGTACAAGTGGAAGGGGATGCAACACGATATCAAGACCTACATCAAAAAGTGCCCTAAATGTCAGAAAAATAAAAGTGGACTTCTCAATAGAGAGCCCATGGTCCTCACAGATACAGCAAACAGACCGTTCGAAAAGGTATATATGGATATGGTGGGGCCCCTGCCGACAACCACCATGGGAAGCAAATACATTCTTACCCTACAGGATGATTTATCAAAATTTTTTGTCTGCGCACCCATGCAAGGCGCCGAAGCAGAGACGGCAGCAAGAGTCTTTTATAACGAGGTAGTAACAAAATATGGTATTCCCAAAAAATTAATTACAGACAACGGAACAAACTTCACCTCGAAATTGTTTGGAAGTGTGTGTAAGCTTTTGAGAATTAAGAAGCAACATATTTCTCCCTATCACCCTCAAGCTAATGGGTCATTAGAGCGAAGCCACAGACCATTAGCGGAATATTTGCGAAGTTTCGCAAAAGAAGATGGTTCAAACTGGGATCAGTGGCTCGCTCCAGCAATGCATGTACACAACCATACGGAGCACATGGCCACAAAGCAGACACCATTTAAAATACTATATGGATTTGATGCACCGCTGCCATCAAACCTACAAACACGCATACCCTTATATAACCCCTACGATTATACCAAATTATTGAGACATCAAATACAAAGGGCTTACGAGATTGCCAAGGAAAATCAAGAAAGAGCTAAGGCTAGGGCAAAGAAGCAGTACGACAAACAGTCAAGGTCTTATACTTAAAAAATAGGAGGCAGAGTCCTAGTAAAAACACAAGCACGTAAAAACAAATTCACGCCCCTATGGGATGGACCCTATGAAATTAAAAGTTTCCCCACACCAGTAAACGTTCAAATAATGGTGAAGGGAAGACTTCGAACCCTACACCGTAATTTGGTGAAGCCATACAGTCAATAAATGATATTTTAGGGAAAAAGGGAAAAGAAAAAAAAACAAAAAGGAAATAATAAGACGAAAACTCACCACAAAATCGACACTGGAGCAGTGTTGTAATACCATGCCTCTCATGGTCTTAAGATCTTCAATGGCTGAAATAGAACAAGAAATACATATTTATACAGGTCTAAATTAAGGAATAACGGAACTTAACATGCCGTAGAGAATTTTTTTTTTTATTTTATCCCTCGCTTGTAATTTCCTATTACTTTTATAGGTTGACGTCAAAGGATCTGAAAGAAGCAAAATAATTAGTAAAGGGAAAAGGTTAAAAAAAGGATGGAACGTTACTGACCCGGTATCACCTTCTAATCGGCCTACGGATACTATTCTAAAAATAAAATAAGGCAGACAGATTAGATAGATGCCGCAACAGATTTACGAAAACGTATTAAAATAAGAATAAATAAGAGACGTATAAAAATTTTTTTTTGATAATATTTAAATTCTGGAAATTTTGCGAGCAATGAAAGTTTTTAAAAAATATTCTTCAAAAATGAATTTAAAGAGTAAATTTTAAATTTTACTTTTTCAAACTTGTTTGTTTTTGCAAACAAATCATTAATGAATTGAAGATGAAGTGCACATACATACATATGTACATGTATACTTTAACTACGCTGTAGTCTAGATATTTATTAAGCTGTAATTCAGTCGTGTTTTAGAAATGGAATAAATTTCAGATTGAACATTATAAACTTCTTCTAAAATCTGTCTTTTGTTGCATCGAATTGGTGGTTTAACCTACCGTACAAGTTACGATTACAATCACAGTTAATTTACTTGAAGACAGTGATTGCTGCTGCAAGTTCTTGTCATTAAAAACAGGCAATTAAAGTTATTAAAAAGTGTTTGCATGTATTAAGGTAAAATGATTAGTATGTATGTATGTCTAACCTTTGTGTATACCTAAAAGGACTTGTTTCTTAAAATGTAGATTTCGAACAACAAACAGTCAATGCCATTTTAAAAAATCAAACTTTTTACTATTTCTTTGCCATTTTCATTGATTATACAAATTATGCAAGTGATTTTTGGTATGTGGAAAACAGAGAGTTGTAGTCCCTCAAAATTTGACTTGTTTTAGAAGGGGAAAAAAGCTCAATTTCATGGAACATACCTTGAAGGGTCAGTGAAATTACAATTGATATTCCTTTTTATATACAATTTGGAAAAATATTTTTCAAACAAACAAGGAAACGGAATGTTGTTGAGATATTTGTTTTTTTTTTCTTTTTTGTTGAACTGGATATTTTTAATTTGCACATAATTTTAATAAATGTATAGTTTTATAGAGGGAGAAATTGTATTTCTTTTAAAAGCTACAACAAACATAAGATATCTTTGCAGCACCTTAATTAAACCCACACAAGTTTCACTGCTCTATCCTTTTCTATTTCTTTTTATCCTTCTTCTATTTCCTTAAAAATGTTGATCTTTTGTATTATTATTAAAAAAAAAAAAGACAACATAAGAAAGAGAGATTTTAGTTAGAAAGGTTATTGGAAAACAAAAAAGAAATTTATCTCATTTTATTTGTATGGATGAATGTGGCGCATTAAGTGTATTTGATTTTTAATTTGTTATCCATTAAATAAATTTGCATTTATTCATTCTTTATAGTAGTTTCTTCAGTTATATATAATATATATATAAATTGTTTGATTTTACACTTTGTATATATTCAAACATAAAAATTATAAATCACACACATTTAAATAATAATATTAATAATAAAAGGCGGCTGCGGCGGCGGCTTTGGCAAGTTAATTAATGCATTTGCTTTTGTACGGTTCGAGTTTTAAATGCATCAATTATGTAATTGAAAAATAAAAAAAAAAACATACGAATTTGAATGCGCTTTTCGTTTCGTTTCGTTTTGTTTTGTTTTGAACACCAAAACAAAAATATTTAATACTTAAATACAAAATGAATTTTTTTTGAATTTTGTTGCTCATTAATGAAATTTTAAATCAAATTAATTTAGTAAATTTGTTTTGATCTGTATTATCTTTTTGTTTTTTTTTCTTTGTTGTTACTCATTGTAAAATTGGAATGTTTCACATAAAATATAAATAAATTAAATTAAAAAAAAAAGTATGAATGATTTTGTTTTTGTTTGGAAAAATTCACCAATTCTTTGTTTTGTATAAATAATAATTACACGCTGCTACAAATGAGCACTTTTTTTATACTTGATAAGAGACCTAGTGTAGGTTATAGACCTTATTTAGTAGATCATAAATCAATTTTTAAAAGTTCGGAAACACCTTCAAAATTCGGAGTTATTCTGAAAAAACTATTTTCGGGTAGGTCCGAGTACTTATGAACACGTAGCTCAGTTGATTTTAATCCGATCTTCAATTTTTAAATGGTTTCAGAAAGAAGAAAAATGTGTTTTTCTAAATATATATATATTATTGGTATATATATTAACTTTTTGCAGTGATATTTTCAATTATATCTGATTTTAATTTTATTTTTTCTAGGTTTTTCAACTTTGGCGCCATTTTTTTAAATTAGATTGTTCAAAAACATACCCTTATGTATATATTTAATTAAAGCTAATTTAGTTCTGAGTTAAACCAGCTTTCAATAAATAAAATCGAGTAAAAAATAAAAAAGTTATTAAGGTTTTTCAAAAGTTAAAAATTTTGCTTTTACAAATATTGATCAATAGCTACTACATTTTCTTTATTTTTTTAATCTTATAATGATATTATTATATAAATATTTTAAAATAACAGTATTCAAATTATTTTATTTAGAAATTAAGAATATATGATTAAAAAAAGTATAAAAAAAAAATTATTCTCACTTAAATTTTTTTCCGCTTGGGGGTATCAAGTGCTATTTAAATTTAAATAAAGTTTAATAACTTTCACAAATATTGTCCGATTTAAAAAAATTAAAGTTCGTTTTATTTGTTATAAAATTCTATTTAAAATTTTTTATACAAATACATCTGCTTTTATAGAAAAAATTATAAAAAAAAAGAACTCAAAGTTAAAAAAACATAAAAAAATAAAAAAATTGCAGATGTTATTACGAAAATTACTACCAATATTTAATTAATATAGCATAAAATGTATACGGTTGGAAATATCTATTCTTTGTCTTTCATAAAGCGTTCAAAAATTGAAGATCGGATTAAAATCAACTGAGTTACGTGTACATAAGTACTGGAACCTACCCGAAAATAGTTTTTTCGGAATAACTCCGAAATTTGAGGGTGTTTCCGAACTTTTAAAAATTGATTTATGATCTACTAAATAAGGTCTATAACTTACACTAGGTCACTTTCCAAGTATATTTTCACTGTAGCACCGTGTTATTATTGTTCAGCCTTATCGTGTTTGGAATTTTTTTTTAATTTTATGGCAACCGTACCGTTTCATGCCGTTTTCAAGACTGCACGATGAGATTTAATTTTTAGATTTGTGCATTAGTGCAGTTCTAATGTTTAAAAAAAAAAGAAAAAAACAAAACCCTGCAGTTTTATGCACATTAGTAGAAACATAAATAAAGCAATTGCAAACATTTTTAATGTTTGCACATGCTTACAACTGCAGGGTAAAAATGAATGCAATATATCCAAACTGAAACAATTTTTTTTCTTAATTTTTTTTGCATGACTTTAGTTGAGTACTTGACTGTGAAATATGATTACACAGCAAAATTCTGCCAGACTATTTCACAGCCGGGTACAACTGAATAAACAGATATACACATGCATGTATGTGTGTGAGAATACAAATAAGTTTGGCATTGACATTTGAAACAAAAATAAAAGCCAAACATACATACATGCATGGTATTTCAGTAATTCTAACAATGATTATAAAAAGCACGAATTGATCTATGTTTGAATGTAGGCTTTTAAGCTAAAATGAATAATGAACATTGAACAATGAATAAAAATTTCAAGTACAGAAACTAAAATTTAGTTTTCAAATAAAGAAGAACAAGCAACTTATGAAATAATCTCAACAAATTTCCTATTAATATAATATATTTTTGTCTTTCTTCTAAATAACAAACTATTTTTGCTGTTGATTTAAAAAAATTATACGCAAGTGAATAATTTTTCTTTCAAATCATTAAAACAGCAAAGGTGTTAAATTTCTTTCACAAAGACAAGGATAAATACAAGCTAAACTAAACTCATTTTTTTTATATATATAAAAAAAAAGGAGAGGAAAAAATGTTTAAATAAGTTGAAATTTTATATAAATTTTTTTTTTTTTTTTTTTTTTATTGTTATAAAGGCCCCAACACAATTAGGTTATATAGGCCTACAAATTTGATATATGTAGTACTAAATGTAATGAAGTTTTTTTTTTCTCTTACTCATTTTTGCAACGTTTTCAAATAATTTAAGAATTTTAAATTTCTTGTATGACTTTATTTCAAGGTTAATATAAGAGTACATATATATAAATATCAATACACATACACAATAATTATACAATTAACTTGTAAATGCATAACTATTATAAATTTTTTGTGTGTCATACATACATACAATTTTATATTAAGTTGGAAATAAGAAAAAACACACCATTAACAATACACATATATATATACTTATTTTCGCAACGTTTTCAAATAATTTAAAAATTTTCAATTTCTTGTATAAGTTTATTTCAAGGTTAATATAAGAGTACATATATATAAATATCAATACACATACACAATAATTATACAACTAACTTGTAAATGCATAACTATTATAATTTTTTGTGTGTCATACATACATACAATTTTGTATTAAG
Source organism: Lypha dubia (assembly GCA_947311025.1). NCBI lineage: Eukaryota > Metazoa > Arthropoda > Insecta > Diptera > Tachinidae > Lypha > Lypha dubia. The sequence goes on along the minus strand of OX371260.1, from coordinate 91,280,375 downwards.
TTGAATAGAAAAAAACATACAATTAAAAATAAACATATATATATATATATATTGAAAAATTACTTCTAGAATAGATAGAACAAATAGTTTCATGTAAGAAAAAAAATTTTTTTTGATATAAGTATATGTAAGAAGAAATTGTTAGTTATAAGATTAAAAATATTAACCAGCGTTTTAAAAATCAACCAACAATCATCATCCCGTTAACAAAGAAGAATCCAACAATCATCAACAGCAGCCTATACCTATCAACCTCACACAACCGCAAAACCTATATACGATACCACAACGCATACATGGACGAAAAACCCAGTTCCGACAACAATAAAGAATCCAATCCAACGATCAACAGACAGACAGCCATAACCTTCAACCTCACACAACCATAATCAAAAGTTAAAGCTATATGCGATGGCACAACACATACATGGACGGAAAACGCAGTTCCGTTAGAAAATGGGAAATCACCCCAACGTCAGTAACAACCTCGACATGTCACCAACAATATCATATTTTTTTTTTTTTCCTTGGAGACGCAGCAAACGTACCAAGTCGACAGACACTCAGCAGCCACCAACTAATGGTAAACTGCGGACCTTCAGGCAATCGAGGCTCGGGAGATAATTACATATTACTCCGAGAGCTGCCAAAGCTGTATCGCCAAGGTAGTCGGATGCATACACACATCTATCTTGACTTGATTCCAGAAGGATGGCTACGAAACATCCTAAGACAGGATGTTTCTTGTCCGTAAGGGGGGAGGGATGTTATGAGTCATTTTCCCCTAACCAACAGAAGTATCAGCGGCAGCAGAACATACGCTGCACACACATACTGACGTTGAGTTATTTTCCCTCAACCAACAAAAATACCAACGACAGCAAAATACCGCTGCATGCATTACTGAAGTTATTACCAGTAATTTTCCTACAGATAAATGCTGACGATGCAATACCGCTGCATACATGTATATGCCAGAAACTTTCCTACAGAATATGCTGAATTTGCATACTAGCACACTTTTGACCACGCCGGCGGCAGCGAACGTCAGCAGCATCGTTCAATCAGACAGCGAAGTTGGGTATAAAAGCGGAGGGTGATTTGGTATGTACCTGTAGTCAGTGGAGTCAGCCCAGTCAGTCGAGTCAATTCTTAACACATAACACACATAACAAAAACCTGATCAAACACCAGCTTTAAAAAGCGGGTCCCTGTGAAGGCTTAATATATTTTTATAAACAAAAACCTGATCAAACACCAGCCTTAAAAGCGGGTTATAAAATAATAAAATTAGACTAAGAATAAAAATAAAATGTAAATAAAATTAAAGTAATAACTAAAATCATAATAGTCTCTTGTGTTTTTAATTCTGAAAAAAGTTACAAAATAAATTGTAACATGGGGAAGACACAAGTACAACAAGGTCCACTAAACCACCGCCGATATATTTAAGAGAACAGAACTCCAACCTTTTGGTAAAAAGCCTTATCTCATTAATTGGAGAAAATGAGTTCTATGTAACTCCAATTAAGCGCGGCAAAATCAACGAAACTAAAATTCAGGTAACACAAGAAAATAATTATAGAAAAATTGTCTCAGATTTTGAGACTAAAAACAAAAACTTTTATACACATCAACTGAAGAGTGCTAAAGGCCTAACAGTAATATTTTAAAGAGTAACCAGATTCCGGCGCAAAAAACTGTACCAGTAAATGAAGAATCAGGGCATAATTTTAGTCGTATTGAAGCCTCGATAGAGATCCTAATACAAACAGTAAATACATTTACTCTCAACATGTCCTGTATGATGCAAGAAATGTTGAAAATGCAGTCTACCTTGTTGCAGGCTGTATTGAAAAAACCATGAACTTAAGAATCTGTTTTTGGAACGCAAACGGCATCTGCCAACATAAAAATGAAATTGAATATTTTCTTCTGGATAAACAAATCGATGTTATGCTTATCTCAGAAACTCACTTGACGTCCCGAAGCTATTTTCGAATTAGTGGATATAATTTCTACGACACCAAGGATCCTCAAGGTAGAGCTTGTGGTGGCTCTGGAATCGTAATAAAAACTCGAATAAAACACTACCTACTTAATGACCTTCGTGAAGAATATCTTCAAGCAACGAACATCTGCATTGAAAATTTTTATCAAAAGCTTGTGATATCATCTGTTTACTCATCTCCCAGGTTTTCAATTTCAGAGAGTCAATATACCGCATTTTATACAACACTGGGGTCCCGTTTTCTAGCAGCTGGCGACTACAATGTAAACACACATTTTGGGGCTCACGTTTAATCAGTCCTAAGGGTCGTGTTTTGTTTGACACAATTTAAAAAATGGGTTTGAATGTAGTTTCAAGTGGTCAGCCAACATATTGGCCAACGGATCGACAAAAAATTCCTGATGTTATCGACTTTGGAATCTCGAAAGGTGTGCCCAGCGAAATGATGGAAGTAGAAGCATCTTTGGATTTGTCTTCAGATCATTCGCCTACTATTATCACTATTTACTCACACACAACCGCAAGACCAACATGTGATTTGCCGCTGACATCTGCACGTGTTAACTGGCTGAAATACAAAAAATATTTGAGTGCTCATTGCACGGAAAATATGCCATTGAGAACACCTACTGACATAGAAAATTCTATTAGGTTGTTTGAAGCACATGCTAAACAAGCTGCTCTTAATGCTTCTTCAATTCAGCTTAGGAAAGTTTTGCAAACTCAAAAAACAGCTTCCCTTCAAAAATTCCTTCAAGAGCTAGATGCAACACCACAAACAGATTATTCACTGTGGCGTGCAGCCAGAGGACTTAAAAGGCCGGTGATATGCAAACCCCCATTACGAGCCCCTAATGGTGACTGGGCAAAAACTGATGCTGAAAAAGGTGCATTTTTTGTTAAACACTTAGAAAAAGTTTTCACTCCGAACATTTCTGCTGATATTGTTGAACTGCCACCAGTCGTCGCTTTACCAGAAATATCGCTCAAATTCAACATTGTGGAGATTGAAAAGGCTATTACTAGTCTTAACACCAGGAAAGCCCCAGGTGTCGACAAAATAAGCAACGAAATGCTTTAAGAATTGCCTTACATTGCAAAAAGAATAATACTATTCATTTTTAACAGTATTCTACGCCTAGAACACTATCCTAAAGAATGGAAGGTTTCGCTAATTACTACCAAAGCCCGGCAAGGATCATACAAAGGTTGAATCCTATCGGCCTATTAGTTTACTGTCTAACATTTCAAAACTATTTGAAAAGCTGTATATGAGCAAGCTGATGCCTATAGTGAGTAGAAGTGGATGCATTCCAGATCATCAATTCGGTTTTCGCAGTCAACATAGCACAATTGAACAAACTGACAGACTTGTGAACGTAGTTAGAGACACCTTTGAAAAAAAGAAATACTGCTCTGCGCTCTTTATTGATGTCTCACAAGCTTTCGATAAAGTATGGCACGAAGGTCTTTTCAACAAATTAACACAAAATCTACCAGCAAACATCGTAAAGCTTTTAAAAAGCTATTTAATGGAACGTAAATTTGTAGTTAGGGAAGGCAATTTTTTAAGCCCTCCGCAGTCGATTGAAGCCGGAGTCCCTCAAGGCAGTATCTTCGGTCCCTTACTTTATTTAATATATGCCTCTGACTTACCGTTAAGCAGTAACATTCACACGTCAACATTTGCTGATGATACAGCTTTTCTAAGCGTTCATGAAAGCCCTGTAGAAGCTTCCCGCAACTTTCAAGGATCTATAACCAAACTGGAAAAATGGCTCAAACAATGGCGTAAAAGAGTTAACGAGCAGAAATGTGTACACGTCACTTTTACGTTGCGCAGGGAAACATGCTCGCCTATAAAAATTAACACCGAGACTATACCGCAACACACTGGAGTAAAATATCTAGGCGTTCATCTTGATCGTCGTTTAACATGGCAATCGCATATAGACGCAAAGTTGACACAAATGAAATTAAAAGCAGCCCAAATGAATTGGCTTATTGGAAGAAATTCTATATTAAGTCTTGACTGTAAACTTTTGTTATACAACGCGATCCTGAAACCAATATGGTCCTATGGAATCCAGTTATGGGGCACTGCCACAGCATCAAGTGTACAAAAAATTCAAAGGGGACACAACAAAATTCTACGTACAATAACAGCAGCCCCCTGGTATGTCAGAAACCATCGAATTCATAAAGATCTATACGCTCCGTTGGTGAAGACAGTATTTTCAAAACACGTAAAAAAATATATAAAAAAACTTGAGTTGCACCCAAATCCACTCGCGCGCAATATTCTTCATTATAGAGGCCACACCCGGCTGAAAAGAAGGGACACTCTTTTTCTCAGCCGTTCACGAGAGATGTAAAACAACAAAAATTAACCGTTGAAATTAAAAATTTTGTTTAGCATTGGCTAAACTTACATTTAATATTTTTTAGATTTAAGATTTGAAAAATTTATTGAAAATTTAATTTATAATTAAAGATTCAATAAATAATAAAATTATCAAAAAAAAAAAAAAAAAAATTATTTATTTTATGGCGAAGCAAAATGTTTTTTATAGTCTCTCAAAAATTTTTGAAAAGAAGCAGCTAATGTAAAACGTACATACATATATGTATACATACATGATTGAGCGGTTAGAGAAAATTTTTACTCTACTCTTTTCTGCTACAAAGTTTTGTAACGGTAATTTAGATATTTATATGTGATGTAAAATATATTGTTAGCGATGCAGATTTTCATTATAATTTACAATTTAGTTGTTATGTGAGAACGTTGACAAATGGTCCCAAACTTTTTTTATATGAGTGGTGAAAATAATTTGCAATATCTTTCTGCTAGAGCTATTTCAAGGTATGTATATAATCACTATTTTTACTTTCAAAGTAAAAACAATTATTGTAACTTATGTTACCAAAGGCTTTCTCATGAAGAGAGAGAAGCATATTTTCTTCAATTGATTGACTCTGAATCAGATTTGGATGAAACTGAAAATTTGTTTGGTGATGATAATAACGAAGTGGATTATATGCGTATTGGAGACGCTGACGATTCTGATGTAGAACAGGAGCCTGGCGAAGTAGAGGTAACCGATGAATGTGATTGTGATGATAATGATGAATCATGTAATGAAAATCCAACGTCGTCGTGTGCGAGTTCTTCGTATTACGAAACTAAAGACTCTCTCAAATGGTATAAAGAGGCGCCAAATATAAATCGCCGACGATCGGTCAATATTATTAAAAAAAAAAAATATCTTTATATGGGCCCTAGTCCAATCACCAAAAATATGTCCAGGGTTCATACATTCACCTGCATTCTCAGTGACGCTGTTAGAGATTTAATCAGAAGATATTCAAACAAAAAAGCCGAAGCTATGTACAACAAATGGAATTCTGAAAACACCGACAAACAACGTACTTGGAAACCAATTACAGCGGAGGAATTAACAGCATTTTTTTGGTATCTTGCTAATAATGGGCAGCCACAAATCTTGTCAGGAGCCACTCTCAGAGCTTTGGAAGAGAAATTCATATCCACTGTATCGAGCAACCATGTCGCGTAACAGGTTTGCGGAAATTTTAAGATTATTTCGATTTGACTGGCATGCGACAAGAGTGGCTCGACAACAGAAAGACATGGCTGCACCTATCAGAGACGTTTTTGATATGGTAAATTGTAACTTGAGAACGCATTATCGAGCACTATTCAGTTTCAACTCTCGTAGTGAACAGACGCGTTTTTATATTGAATCGTCGCAACTGAATATAAAAAAAATATAAAAGAAAAAAAAAATTTCAAGTCACAAAAAATATAAAAAAAAAACAAAACATTTATTGAACAGTTATTTTACTGGTTTTAAATTATTTTTTGCTTGTGTGCAATACACATAAATATTTGCATACACAAACTAATATACATAAGTGAAAATACAAAAAAGAGAACTCTAAATGAGTTCACCTTCTAACAACAACAATAAACCTACAAGCAGTAGGAATGTACAGTATATAACTTTGGTTCCTAACGACGACAAAAAAAATTAAGTAAACACAAACCTGAATACTACACAAAACACAAATACTCGTGCGCGATCATTATCTTTGAACATGTTAAATATCGATCAAGAAGCAACAACAATTGCACCTATTAGCAAACTTGTCAGCTTAGCTGTACAATCAAACAAACAAACAATAAATACCCAGGTAACCAACGTGCACAAAATTGTAAATGCAGTGAGTGAAAATAGTGATAATAAAATCCAAACTGGTATGGACAGATACATAACCGTGCTAAAAAGGGGAAGAAGTCCCAAATCAGCTGAAATAGCGTCAACGGCGAAAATGCCCAAAGATGGGAAAAATAATATTAAACATTCTGAAAATCGTTTTGCGATTTTGAATGAACAAGTCGATGAAGACACAAGTAGGTTAGGTTAGGTTTCGAGGGCCGCCACATCTGAGACGTGACGCACTTGGGTCCGTTACTTCGGTCCCTTTGTGATACTCTACAGCAGACAGGGCTCAGTCAGTTGGTTATTCAATTGCCTGTAGTTGCCCTGTCGCCGAGTCAAACCATCCTGATTGTTGCAAGAAGGAGGATATGTTGGTTAGCCCCATGTTCGCCAGACTGTCGAGGTCTGGCAGAGTGTTGGAGCCCATGGTAATCGCCCTAATGCTGTTAAGCGCGGGGCATTGACATAGAAGATGAAGAACTGTTTCTTCTTCCTCCTCATCGTTACAACTTCTGCAGTAGTCATTGTAACTTAGGCCCATCCTTTTGGCATGAGTACCGAAACACCAGTGCCCCGTTAGCACTGTTACTAGTCGTCTTGTGTGACATTTACCAAGCCTGAGCAGATCGCGAGTTCTGTGCAGGCTGTAGCGGGGCCAAGTGGACATGGCGACTCGACAGGTGTGCTCTTGTTCCCACCTTTCTTGAGCAAGATCGTATGATTTCTGCTGGATCAATCGCTTGCAGTGAGAAAGAGGAATGCCAACGAAGTGACATATCATCGAGTTGCTCAATGATGTTCCCTTTTTGGCAGTTTCGTCCGCAATATCGTTTCCAGTGCACTCTGAGTGCCCTGGAATCCAGACTAGTGTTACTCTTGAATGTCTCGCTATCTCGTTTAGAGACTTCCGGCATTCGTTTACCACCGTCGATGTAGTGTATACACCATTGATAGCAGCAATGGCCGCTTTGCTGTCGGTAAAAATATGGATGTCTTCCGATATCCTATAATACCTAAGCCATCTTGCCGCCCTTGTAATGGCCGAGACTTCGGCTTGCAGGACGCTACAGCCGTCCCGAAGTCTGAATGGAACCTTGACGTTGAAGTTTTCCACATAGAAGCCTCCCCCAGTGTTTACGCCTCTTTTGGAGCCATCAGTGAAAACTCTGATGGCCCCTTCGATGGCAGGGGGTAGGGAGTTATTTTCCCTATTGGGAACAATGGATTGAAAAAGCCCGCCAAAATAAGGTTCCGGTGGGCAGTAGTCGGTGAAGTCATGGAGCGCTTGGTGCTGCCTGAGAATCCTGGAGTGACCAAGATCGGTTCTCGTCCATGAACATGTGGCGTTCAGTCTGATTGCCGCAGTCAAAGCTAGCTGTTTGGCCAGAACATCCACCGGAAGCCAGTTCAGCATAGCGAACAATGCCTTCGTTGGAGTAGACCTGAGCGCTCCCGTTATCAGGATCGCCGCTAGCCGAAAAATGTTCTCTATAGGTCGTCGGTGGGAGTCTTTTTCTACCGCTTCCCACCAGACTATAACCCCATAGAAAATTATGGGCTTAATTACCGTCTCAAAGATCCAGTTGGTCCCTCGGGGTTCGATGCCCCAGCTGCGACCAATTGCTCTTTTGCAGGTGTAAATAGCCACGAGGGCCTTGTTTGCTCTATACTGGGTGTTTAGGTTCCAAGATAGTTTGCTATCTAGGATTACGCCCAGGTACTTAGCGTTGTCCGAGACTTTCAGTGTGAATAGCACCAATTCGGTTTTCGCCGGATTGACGCCAAGCCCACAGCTGACACTCCATTTGCTGAGGAGTGTCAGAGCAGATTCCATACACTGAGATATTGTGCTCAGGTATTTGCCAGAGATAGCTATTGCCACGTCGTCAGCGTAAGCTACGGTTTTAACCAGCTTCCGCTCTAGGCTTAGCAGTAGAGAGTTGATGGTCAAATTCCACAAGAGCGGTGACAAGACACTCCCTTGTGGGGTGCCCCGATTCACTGCTCTGTATTCAGTGGCAGATCCAAAAGATACACTTATGACCCTTCTAGTTAGCAGATTTTGTACGAACCTGCAGATATTGATGTCAATCCCCAACTCTATCATACTGTTGATGATTGAGTCCGGTTTGACAAAATTGAAGGCGCCCTCTATGTCCAGGAAATCCACCATAGTGAATTCCTTCTGTACGAGAGATTTCTCTATGTGACTGACCAGGGAGTGGAGAGCAGTTTCGACAGACTTGCCCTTTGTGTAGGCATGCTGTGAGGGGGATAGAAGTTCCTTTGGTATGGACATTCTAAGATGTATATCTATAGCTCTTTTCATTGTTTTGAGCAGGAAGGACGTCAGGCTGATAGGCCTAAAGTCTTTAGGTTTAGTGTGAGACGTCTTGCTCCCCTTGGGGATGAAGACGACCTTACACAGGTTCCAGCAAGCCGGAATGTATGCCCTTTTCAGACATTCTGTAAAGATTCCAGAGAGCCAGGGCACGACTAGTTCCATATTTCTCTGTAGGTCCGCCGGAATAATTCCGTCTGGTCCAGGAGATTTGAATGGATCGAAGGTACTGATCGCCCATCTGATTCTGTCATTGTCCAGCTGTACAATAACTGGCTCAGGCGAAGTAGTTGTATCACCGGTAGCGGTGACTGTAGTAGAAACCGGGGCGTTACCGGGAAAGTGAGTGTCAAGAAGTACGCTGAGCGTTTCATGACTGCTTAGAGTCCAGCTACCACATGGTTTTTGTATGTAGCTGGGTACCACAGGTGAGGTAGCTAATATCTTGCGCAATCGGTTGGTTTCGGAGGAGCTCTCTACGCCACTGCAGAAATTCCTCCAAGACTTCCTTTTTGCGCTTCTAACAAGGTTTTTGAACCTGTTTAGCGAGGACTTATATCGCAACTAGTCACCTGTTTGCTTAGCCTCGTTAAAAAGTCGATCAGGGCACCACCATGTGGTTTACTTTTGCCTTTGCGTGTCGTGGCTTTGCAAGACATATTTGTTGCATAGCAGAAATATTCATTGAAGAGATCTATTGCCGTATCGATATCCGTCGTGTTGTTTATAACGGGGACGGAGCTTAGAGTGTTACGGAGGAGATTGTTCTGCAACTCCTAGTTATTTTTCCTTCTGTTTATCAGAGGATTTGGTCTATCCACGCAAAACCCCATGGAGAAATCGATATAACAATGGTCAGAAAAGGAGCAGTCGTCCGAGACCTTCCAGTCGCTAATTAAACTATTGTGGTGTGCACTAATCAGTGTAATATCTAAAACCTCACTTCGATTTGAGACAATAAAAGTCGGTTCTGAACCCCTATTTACTATTTCAAGATTATTATTGATAATAAAATCGAAAAGAGACTCACCTCGTGCGTTGGTGTTATTACTGCCCCATGTGATGTGGTGCGAGTTCGCATCAGCACAGATTATGATTGGCGTCCTTGTGCCATCAGCTTTGGCCACTATACCACGTACCAAGTTGTTTGGTGGACGCTTACCGTGGTCATGGGCCATGTAGCTGGAGACTACCCAGATGATGCCGGATGCTGCGGTCACAGTATCTTCATCACTGTAATCAGATAAAATGAAGATGCGTAAAGAGTTTTTAGCCAATATGCAAGATCTGATATTACCTGTACCATTGGCAACCAAGAGCTTGTAGCCTCTGAGGTTTAGTCCACAAACCCGTCCTTTATGGACCCAAGGTTCCTGGACCATGATTAGCTCCTCCTCCTTCTCTACCACCCGGAGGAGCATTGCAGCAGATGCTGATTTAGAGTGGTGTAGGTTGACTTGAGTCACCTTCACCATCCTCCATTTTTTCAGTAAGAGTGACGTCAACGTCCTCCTGGTCCTCATCAGAGGCCAGCAGGTCGTCTTCGTCGCCATCCGCGACGTTCAACCGTTCAAAGAAGCCGCCAACCAAAGAGGAGGTTGATTGAGCGTCTTCTCTGTCGGATGAGGTCGCGGCAACATCACTTATCGTACCGCCTTTTGGCGGTACGCCTCCATAGCCCGGATCGCGATTCCGTCTGGCGTCAGTCCGATAGACGCGTAACAAGATTGTGCTAAAGCAATAGAACAACTTGTTCTGCATCTCCCGTACTAGCGCCAGCGACTCCTGATTCAGGATCAGAATCACTTTCCTTTTGCACCCTTCGGCCGCAGACACCTTTGCTACCTTCCAGTCACCGGTTGGTAGGTCAGGGTTGCAGCACCGAAGGATCTTAAGGATTTCCTCCGGTGCCGATGGTTCATCAGGTATTATGGCGAAAGCTCTAGGTAACCTGGGAATCTCCTCCATAGGAACCGCATCCAGCCTAGCGCCCTGCCATACTTCACCTATGCAATCAATGGCCTGCTTTAGCAGCGTCGCTGAGCGTTCGTCCGCACAGGCCATCAACTTTATATGATTCTGGTGCCAGCCAAAATCACTGCACTGGGGGGGGTCCCGGATTGTCTTAGTAGACTTTCCAGAAGACACCCGCCAGTTTCTTATTTACCATGTCCCACTTGTCGTGTGACATGGCGCCGTCACCTACACCCCTGTCTATAATGGCCCTTACGAGGTGCCCTTTGGCCACCTCACTGTAGGAGCCACTGCCGACAGTGGTGTGTTTGGGATGTTTGGTCTTTGGGTGGTTAGCTGCAACTGCGTTTTCCTCCTCTGAACGATGCCGTTTAGGCCCTGCAGCAGGGGGAGGGTTGCTACGCAGTGCAGCCATGTGGGCCTTCGCCCACGATAGAGAAGCTGTCTGCTCATTCGTGAGCTGATCAGCCTGTAAGGATCCTAGGATCGAAATGAAACGTAAGGCGGAACGCCTTGTTGTTGCAGCCCTTTTGGAGTGCACAATGTGCCCGGGTATTGCTGTTTTGCCGGAGTTGGCAGGAGGTGACAGGGTATTGGGGCCGGAGGTTATCCTACCGGTCCCTTCCCCTGCAGTTCGCACATTGAGGGCACCAGGTTTGTCTGGCTTTGCCTTGACCGACATGGCCCCTGAAAAGGGAGTTTTAGCCGCCTTGGCGGCAAGGGCTTGGGCGGCTTTGGAGGTACTGGGCCCGAAGTCCACAGGTACCTCACCGCGAGTTTTTAGGTGAAGCGCCAGGTTGGGTGTGCAACCCTGGCTCTTCGCCTCGCCAGCAGTCCGTAAGCTGACAGGGTCTGGTGCAGCTACCCCACTCGCCGTCGTCGAAGTCCCAGTTGAGTTCAGTTGTGCCGTATCGTTATTTGTTGTTGTTGTTGTTGTTGGTTTTGTTTTGTTTGTTGTGTCCATTAAGTTCCCACGAGTGTGGGGGTCAGTAGGTCCACCACGTCATAGCCACCTGTAACGTCGTAAGGGCGTCATTACTTGCTGAGGTGCCCAGGTATCAGCAAGGCTCCGTTAAAATACAGCCTCTTGCCCCCGACTGCAAAAATCCGATAGGCACGGGTCGCGTAACACCTCGGTTTAGGGGTTGGATAACCTTTAGTATACCGGCCTTTATAGTTTCGTGTCTTTGGCTGGGAGGTACTGTGGGGAAGCTTAGCATTGACCCCATAGTTTCCGAGCAAAAGGCAGACATCACAGCCAGTACTTAAGCCACCACATCGCGACAAGATTGTTATCCAGGTGGGGAAGACACAAGTACAACAAGGTCCACTAAACCACCGCCGATATATTTAAGAGAACAGAACTCCAACCTTTTGGTAAAAAGCCTTATCTCATTAATTGGAGAAAATGAGTTCTATGTAACTCCAATTAAGCGCGGCAAAATCAACGAAACTAAAATTCAGGTAACACAAGAAAATAATTATAAAAAATTGTCTCAGATTTTGAGACTAAAAACAAAAACTTTTATACATATCAACTGAAGAGTGCTAAAGCCCTAACAGTAGTTATAAAAGGAATAGATTCAAGCGTGGATCCGGAAGAGGTAAAGTCTGGCCTTGAAAATAGTGGCTTCAAAGTCAAAAATGTTTCAAACATTAAAAACAGGGAAAAAATTCCCTAACCTATTTTTAGAGGCGAGCTACAGCCAGGCGACTTGAAAATTAAAAAAAATGAATCGCACCCAATATATAGCTTAAAATACTTGTTGCATCGAAGAGTTACCGTTGAGATGCCACATAAAAAAACTGGACCTATCCAATGCATGAACTGTCAAGAATTTGGCCATACCAAAACTTATTGCAAGTTGCCTACCGTTTGCGTTGTATGTGGCGAGTTACACAGTACCGCTAACTGTGACAAAATAAAAGGTGATACCAAAGCAAAAAAATGTGGTAATTGCGGCGGAAACCACACTGCCAACTATAGGGGCTGCCCTCTTTATTCTCTTTTTAAAAATTCGTCGAACAGAAAAACTAATGCTACTCCCGCTCAACCTAAAACCCCTATTAACTACCCTCAGTTACCTCAACCGTCGTCTAGCCATAATCAATACTTATATGTTTTAAAGTCTAACACGACTCTTACTCAACAAAAACCTAATAGTCAATTTTCATACGCTAATATTTTAAAGACTCCGGCGCAAAAAACTGTACCAGCTAACGAAGAATCAGGGCATAATTTTAGTCGTATTGAAGCCTCGATAGAGATCCTAATACAAACAGTAAATACATTTACTCTCAACATGTCCTGTATGATGCAGGAAATGTTGAAAATGCAGTCTACCTTGTTGCAGGCTGCATTGAAAAAACCATGAACTTAAGAATCTGTTTTTGGAACGCAAACGGCATCTGCCAACATAAAAATGAAATAGAATATTTTCTTCTGGATAAACAAATCGATGTTATGCTTATCTCAGAAACTCATTTGACGTCTCGAAGCTATTTTAAAATTAGTGGATATAATTTCTACGATACTAAGGATCCTCGAGGTAGAGCTTTTGGTGGCTCTGGAATCCTAATAAAAACTCGAATAAAACACTAGCTGCTAAATGACCTTCGTGAAGCATATCTTCAAGCAACAAATATCTGTATTGAAAATTTTTATTTTTTATTCTCCTCCCAGGTTTTCAATTTCAGAGAGTCAATATACCGCATTTTATACAACTCTGGGGTCCCGATTTCTAGCAGCTGACGACATATTGGCCAACGGATCGACAAAAAATTCCTGATGTTATCTACTTTGGAATCTCGAAAGGTGTGCCCAGCGAAATGACGGAAGTAGAAGCATCTTTGGATTTTTCTTCAGATCACTCGCCTACTATTATCACTATTTACTCACACACAACAGCAAGACCAACATGTGATTTACCGCTGACATTTGCACGTATTTACTGGCTGAAATAAAAAAAATATTTGATTGCTCACTGCACGGAAAATATGCCATTGAGAACACCTACTGACATAGAAAATTCTATTAGGTTGTTTGAAGCACATGCTAAACAAGCTGCTCTTAATGCTTCTTCAATTCAACCAAATCAACAAGCGAGATTTAACAATATTTTTTGTGCAGATATAGAAACGCTATTGACTGAAAAACGGAGAGCTCGATGAGAATGCCAACGATATAGATCGCCTCAGCTAAAATTAAGGCTTAAGGAGTGTACCAAGCAGCTTAGAAAAGTTTTGCAAACACAAAAAACAGCTTCCCTTCAAAAATTCCTTCAAGAGCTAGATGCAACACCACAAACAGATTATTCACTGTGGCGGTGATATGCAAACCCCCATTACGAGCCCCTAATGGTGACTGGGCAAAAACTGATGCAGAAAAAGGTGCATTTTTTGTTAAACACTTAGAAAAAGTTTGCACTCCGAACATTTCTGCTGATATTGTTGAACTGCCACCAGTCGTCTCTTTACCAGAAATATCGCTCAAATTCAACATTGTGGAGATAGAAAAGGCTATTACTAGTCTTAACACCAGAAAAGCCCCAGGTGTCGACAAAATAAGCAACAAAATGCTTCAAGAATTGCCTTACACTGCAAAAAGAATAATACTATTCATTTTTAACAGTATTCTACGCCTAGAACACTATCCTAAAGAATGGAAGGTTTCGCTAATTACTATGATACCAAAGCCCGGCAAGGATCATACAAAGGTTGAATCCTATCGGCCTATTAGTTTACTGTCTTACATTTCAAAACTATTTGAAAAGCTGTGTATGAGCAAGCTGATGCCTATAGTGAGCAGAAGTGGATGCATTCCAGATCATCAATTCGGTTTTCGCAGTCAACATAGCACAATTGAACAAACTCACAGACTTGTGAACGTAGTTAGAGACACCTTTGAAAAAAAGAAATACTGCTCTGCGCTCTTTATTGATGTCTCACAAGCTTTCGATAAAGTATGGCACGAAGGTCTTTTCAACAAATTAACACAAAATCTGCCAGCAAACATCGTAAAGCTTTTAAAAAGCTATTTAATGGAACGTAAATTTGTAGTTAGGGAAGGCAATTTTTTAAGCCCTCCGCAGTCGATTGAAGCCGGAGTCCCTCAAGGCAGTATCTTCGGTCCCTTACTTTATTTAATATATGCCTCTGACTTACCGTTAAGCAGTAACATTCACACGTCAACATTTGCTGATGATACAGCTTTTCTAAGCGTTCATGAAAGCCCCGTAGAAGCTTCCCGCAACTTTCAAGGATCTATAACCAAACTGGAAAAATGGCTCAAACAATGGCGTAAAAGAGTTAACGAGCAGAAATGTGTACACGTCACTTTTACGTTGCGCAGGGAAACATGCTCGCCTATAAAAATTAACACCGAGGCTATACCGCAACACACTGTAGTAAAATATCTAGGCGTTCATCTTGATCGTCGTTTAACATGGCAATCGCATATAGACGCATAGTTGACACAAATGATATTAAAAGCAGCCCAAATGAATTGGCTTATTGGAAGAAATTCTATATTAAGTCTTGACTGTAAACTTTTGTTATACAACGGGATCCTGAAACTAATATGGTCCTATGGAATCCAGTTATGGGGCACTGCCACAGCATCAAGTGTACAAAAAATTCAAAGGGGACACAACAAAATTCTACGTACAATAACAGCAGCCCCCTGGTATGTCAGAAACCATCGAATTCATAAAGATCTATACGCTCCGTTGGTGAAGACAGTATTTTCAAAACACGTGAAAAAATATATAAAAAAACTTGAGTTGCACCCAAATCCACTCGCGCGCAATATTCTTCATTATAGAGGCCACACCCGGCTGAAAAGAAGGGACACTCTTTTTCTCAGCCGTTCACGAG
This sequence comes from Lypha dubia, assembly GCA_947311025.1. Taxonomy (NCBI): domain Eukaryota; kingdom Metazoa; phylum Arthropoda; class Insecta; order Diptera; family Tachinidae; genus Lypha; species Lypha dubia. The sequence continues at coordinate 91,264,930 of OX371260.1, read as the reverse complement.
AGATGTAAAACAACAAAAATTAACCGTTGAAATTAAAAATTTTGTTTAGCATTGGCTAAACTTATATTTAATATTTTTTAGATTTAAGATTTGAAAAACTTATTGATAATTTAATTTATAATTAAAGATTCAATAAATAATAAAATTATCAAAAAAAAAAAAAAAAATTATCGACCACATGAATCAATTACCGTTGACGAGCAATTATTCGGATTTCGGGGTCGCACACGTTTCACGCAGTACATGCCTTCCAAGCCAGCTAAATATGGTATCAAGATCTGGTGGGCGTGTGATTCAAACACGTATTATCTACTTCAGGGACAAATCTACACCGGAAAGGTGAACAATATACGGGTCACTAACCAAGGTGAGCGTGTTGTAAAGGATTTAGTCGTACAATGCACAAAAACACCGGAAGAAATGTCACTATGGATAATTTTTTTACAACATTGCCTTTAGCTAAGGAACTTGCCACTTGGAAGTTATCCGTTGTGGGCACAATAAAAAAAACAAAAGATATATTCCCGAAGAATTCAAGCCGTCCCGAAACCGCGAAGTCACATCAAGTTTATTCGGTTTCTCACAAAATGTTACGTTGGTCTCCTATGTCCCAGCCAAAAACAAATCAGTTGTTTTGTTGTCCACCATGCACAATGACAAAAATATTTCTGGTGCACTAAAAAACCAGAAATAATTTTATATTACAACAAGACTAAAGCTGGTGTGGACACCATGGACAAAATGTTGTCACAATATTCCACAAAACGAGCAACACTTCGCTGGCCGTTAGCATTGTTTTATAATATTTTAGATACGGAGGCCCTTGCTTCATTCATAATATATCAAGAAAATAATGGGGAAAGGTCTGCAAAGCGATCGCAGCGAAAGCAGTTTCTTGAAAGGCTTGGTGAAGACCTATGTCGTCCTCTAATATTGACAAGGTCTAAAATACCACAAATCTTAGGAAGGTTTTCCATAAGATCAGCCATGGAATGTATTTTAGGTAATCGCTTTGAAAAACAAAAAAGAAATGATACCAGAGCTTTACTTTTCAGGTGAACCAGTTACCGCTATGGACCAGTGTGATCATTTTAAAGCAGATGGAACGCCGGAAAGGGATGCAACTGGCCGCATCAAAATTAAAGGCAAAAGGCTACTCTTCTAAACAAAGAAGAAATACATGTCAAATTTGCGTTAGGTGTAAAAAGCCCATTTGTGCAGAGCACAGCATAAGTCAAATAAAATGTGTAAAATGTCATCAGAGATCATCAACATAATTAAACGAATTGTTATAATTAGTACAGTACAATAAATTTCTTTTAAATCGATTTTTATAATAAATAGTTCTATAGCCACCCGGGTGGGTATTGGTAAACCATGAAATAAAATTGGAAAAACTTTAAAAAATATTTAAAAAAAATAAAATATTTATTATGTCTTTGCAAAATTCTAAAGATATCAAAAATTTGTTCAGTGAGTAAAAATTTCTCCTAGATCGGAGCAAAATTAACCAAGTTATTAAAGAAATAAAACCGAAATGGTCACCGTGGTGAGTATTGGTAAGGCGAAGGTTAAACAATTGTAAATTTATTTTACACAAACAAAAAGCCTGTTGTTTTTTTTTATTTTTTATGTTGTTGCCGAGATGCATATACTTGATGTTGATATACTTTGACTCGGCCCAATTTGCTTTGAAAAACCTCCACTTACTTAGTCAAAAAATGTACTGTAAAATATGTCAACAAAGCATTTGATAAAGTAACTGGCGCATAAATACCAGGGGCGAATCAAGGCGAAAATAATCAACTGCAGCTATATTCTGTAACTCGCTAAATCAAAATCTCCATCGATAAAAATATCTAAAATCGTTTTAGAGATTTTTAGCTACATATTGAATTCTGTAATGCGTATTGCTAAATTAGGCAATGTCATAAAAATGTAATTGGGCACAATTTTGGCGTTTGCTGTCATCGCTAAAATGTTATACATTTCTATTCTCTAAGCAAATATAAGCAACTTTTCTAGTTAGAAACGCTAAAATTTAAGCATCGTTATTTTGTAGGCGCTAAAAGGTAATTTAAGCAAAATATTTTTTATATCATTGTTGTTTAGCCTATTTTTTAGAAAAATAATGTAGGAAACTACAAATAGGATAAAAAAATGGCAAAAATACATGCTCATTTAGTATTTGGAATAGCATAAAGAGTTTGCCCATGACAGGCTGTTATGAATAGTTTAATTTAAATGAAACTCAAATTCTAAATTTTATATATATAAAAAATTTATTTAATAACGGCCAATTTTTGACTTGGTATTTAATAGAGTTGTCAACCGATTAAGAATAATTCGATTAATCGATCAAACAAAACTAAATTCTTGTTCGAATAATTTTAAAATGCCGAATTTCGAATAACGAATGAATCGATTAATTTATGTCAATTAATTGAACATATTTTTGCATACGTAAAAAATGTATTAAATTTGTTTGTTTGATTTGAAAAAAAGCGATTACTTTATATCAACCAATGCATGTTCACCCCAATTGTAAATATGCCCCGGGAAATGAGGTCCCGGGGAATTCATTTCTCCCGGGACTAAAACTCCCTTATTCTAAACAGTCGGGGAATTGAATAAAAGGGGAGAGGGAATTCGAATTTTCGCAGTCAGCTGTTTTTTTTAAGCTATGTTGATTTGACATAAAATAAAAATATCAAACTTACAAAGTGAAGACAAATAAGAAATATTGTGATAAATAAATAAAATCAAAAATATAAATAAAAATGTTTAGTGTAGCGCTTATGATGGTAGCAGAAAATGCTGAAGTAGAGCAGCAAGACAAGAACCAGGAAAGGGTAGCCAGGAGAAAATTACGTGATGCCATCAACCCCCTATAGCGGCCTCAAACTTTGTAAGTACGTGACGAAACCATTATTTCATATTATTAATAGAATAATACTTTCCGAAGGTTCGAAAAGTATTACAGAGTCAGCAAACCTGCCTTCAAATACCTTTTGGGGATATTAACATCCCACATTCAACCAAAACATAAGTCGTTTGCAGTATTCCCGGTTGTGAAATTAAGTGCGGCTCTTCGTTTCTTTGCCGAAGGTGGCTACCAAACGGGTATAGGCAAGGACTGTGATGTGTCTGTGGCCCAGGCTACACTGAGCAAATCTCTGACGGAAGTGATTAATATATTTGATGAACATCTCTGGCCAAGGTGGATAACTTTCTGCAGAACGCCGGAAGAAAAAAGAAAGATAGCTTTAGCTTTTTATTTGAAACATGGCATTCCTAGTGTCATGGGATGCGTTGACGGAACACATGTCCGCATTATTGCTCCCTCTACCAATAAACACCTATACTACAACAGGAAGGGTTACTATAGTTTAAATGTAATGCTGGTAAGGACTATGCATGCTTTTCTATGTTTAAGATATGATTTATTAAACATTCATTGGAATGATAATTGGAATTTCTAACCAAAAATATTTACAGGTCTGTGATCATGAGCTAAGGATTCTGTACGTTGACGCGTCTCATCCCGGTGCTTGTCACGATTCGTTCATTTGGAACTCGGGTGAATTGCGAGCTCATCTTGAGGAAAAATATTTAGCAGACGGCAGCAATTATTGGGTCCTTGGTAAGGTTTTAAATGGAAGAGAATTTATTTATAAATTAATAATGGTCTTCTTCACTAGGAGACGCAGGATACCCGCTTGAACCTTGGCTTCTTGTTGAATAATATCTTCGGTAACAAGAGAAACAAGAACACACACGAACAGTTTAATATATAAATCTTTATTATAAGGAGTTTCGTTTAAGACTGAGATAAGAAAATGAAAAAACTGAATAGAATACAAAAAAGTAAAACAAGGAGAAAAACAGTGTTGCATTAAAACGCCATATAAGTTATAAAATTCATTCAATATTTCCAACACTCCTTTTCAACACAATTTAATGATATACCAAAAATTAAAAAATTAATTAAGAATTCAAAAAACAGTATTTATACTTAGCATAGTCCCTGTTATGTTTAAAATTAATACACTATTATTTTCTTTTATCTTTCAACTTTATTATTATAAAACTCCAATTCTATGACTATAAATATTGACTTCACTTTTACAACTCTTTGCTTTTACAACTGTATTCAACTGTCTTCTTTTACAACTGATTGTTTTTACAACTGTTTTCGACTGTCTTCTTTTACAACTGTTTGCTTTTATAACTGTTTTCAACTGTCTTCTTTTACAACTGTTTTCAACTGTCTTCTTTTACAACTGATATTCTATTTCTTAAACCTAGCTTATTTATACTTAATTACTATTCAATAATTATTCTATTTTAATATTGCAGAACAATTCTTACTCAGCTTATTTATTAGTATTTAATAATTATTATTCTTCTAAATCTTAAATGTAATTGGTGTGTTTTGAGTTTAAATCTATTGGAACTTGTTGCTGTTGTTGTAGTTGTTGGTCTTGATGCTGGTACGTGTATTTGGATACTTCAAACGTGGGGGAATTCTTGTCCTGTAAATGGTTTCCCACAATTCTATTCAACTCTGGGCCACGTTCCGGGAATTCATTGTTTATTTTGACCCTTATTTGATTATGTCGTTTGCACAACACCCATATGATTATTATTGCTGTTGTCGTAATAACGATTATTGTTGTATACGTAATGTTATTCAAAGCATTCTGCTGGAATTTCAGTTCCCGGATCGTGTTGATGTTGCTGATCTGCTTTATGTGTAGACTCTCCAAGGTACCTCTTACTAACAGAAACTTCTGGGTTCCATTTATGACATGGCTAACGAAGGTTTGGTCACCTATTGTTATGCTGAAATTGTAAAACGAAAACAGGTAGGTTCCAGTGAGCTTTAAACGTCGGTCGTCGCAGTTTGTTGACATTGGTGTTTTGTCTGCATTTCTGACTACGATCGTACCTTCTTCTAATAGCTCCACGGTTTCTGCTTCGTGTAGGATCAGGTTACACTTTCCTCTGAAAACGCATATTTTCGGTTGACTTAAGCTTTTGAAATCTCTTTCACCTTTATATCCGAAAACGCCCTTGTCGTTCCTCACTACGTATTCTCTTTCGGCATCTATTTGGTGGTGGCTGTCTTTTGGAATGGGTATTATCAGGGATTTTTTTAAACTCATGGTTTCGATGGGCAATCTGATTATGAACATCAGGCTGCTATGCCTATGTAATGCTACTCCCATCTGCATGTCTGGTATAGTTTCCACATTTATTTTGTACTCCTTTATTTCTTCAATGGTCAATAGTGCTGGGTTGAAAATTTTCATTTTCGCTAATGCGATGGACTCTTGTACGGTCTTCACTTGGCTTTTCATCTCCATGAGTTTGAAAAGCTGGAAAATCGCAACGTCGCGGTAGTGCTGGAGCTCTGATTCCGGCTTGATCTGAGTCAAGCTGTTCAGAGTCTTCCTGTTCTCATTTATTGCTTCCACCATCTGGTTAATTGACGTATTGAATCTATTGTTTATGTGGACCTGTTGATTTGACTGTTCGATGATTTGGTACCCATTAGCGTCAATCACCTCGAAATGTTATTTTATTAGTTGCCAGTCCTCCTCATCTAGTGTGGCGTAGAGCCACTTCATCACTTTTCCTCCAACTTACTCGTCAAATATCTAGCTTTTCTTATCGGTCTCTGTATGGCTTTATTAAATTGTTATGGTAAACCTTCCCCCTGTTTTTTATTCTCAATTTTACGTTTACTCTTTTTGGCACGTCTATAACTTCAAATGGCCCTAGCCATAAAGGAGCAAATTTATTTTTCCGAATCTGGTTTTTTAACCAAACCCTTTGACCTTTTTGATATTCTCAATGCTTTGAACCCCTATCATAATACTGCTTCGATCTTAATTTTGCCTTCTCCTGATTTTTTCTGACGATTTCATGTGAACGTTGAATTTGATACTTTAGAATTTTGCTGTAATCATCCGTGTTGTATAGGGGTGCCGGACGTCTTTTCAATACTATGGGCATTTCGAACTCGAACCCGAATAAAACTCTTGTGGGTGTGTGTTTTGTTGTTGTATGTTTGCTGTTATTAAACACATGCGTAGCGTGACTGAGCCATTCGTCCTAGTTGGTACCATCCAAATTGACGAAATTTCTAAGAAATTCGGCCAACGGTCGATGGGCCCTTTCTAGAGCACCATTAGCTTGTGGATGATAAGGCGTGATCAGTAGTTTTCTTATTCTTAGTATTCTGCACGTTTCCTTAAATACTTTTGAAGTGAAATTTGTTCCATTATCTGTTACAAAAACCTTGGGAATAAAATATCTTGAAATTATTTCCTTAAAAAACACTTTTGCTACTGTTGATGCTTCTGCGTCTGGCACGGCGGCACACGAATAACGTTTTTCTTTTTTAAGAAAACAATTAAATAAAGATGAGAGAAATTTTTTTCTTTTCCTTTATTGATTAACATCGGTCTTAAGACTAACTTTACAATAATCTTACTCTAGATACTTATAGTAAATTTTACATTATGGTTTGTCATAAGCAGCGACGATGCAGAGTCATCGTTTGTTGCTTAGTGTGTTAGTTTTTTGTTGCAATTTATTTAGGTTACAATTTTATGTCAAGTGTTACAGTTTTCATATATTTATATTTCTTTGTGTTAGTTCTTTGTTATAATTTATTTGGGTTACAATTTTATGTCAAGTGTTACAGTTTTCATGCACTTGAGTTTATTTTGGGTGGTCTACAAAACCAGCGACAATGTGAGTAGTATTGTTGGTGTTTTTGTAGATTTGTTTGCATATGGATTCGGGTTACATTTGAGTTTACGTAATGAGTTTTTGTTTCGGTTTTTTATTTAATTGCCAAGAGCGGCAATGAAGTAAAGTGAATTGAAGTGGGTTTTTGGGTGTTGTCTAGTCGACATTTAATAAACGTGGGATTTTAGTTTCAATGGATTTTTGGGTTAAAAATGTAGTTTACTGTTTCATATATCTTTGGACTATGACATTGATATCATTGTTGACTGCAATGATACTTGGTTCGGGTTGCCTGTGGGGCAAGTACGTAACTCCTCCCCCTTTTGATATGGGATTCTCCTGAATTCTGTTAATTTTTATATAGACATATATTATTGTTATGCTTAAAATTATTATTATGGCTACTAAGCTTGTGTCTGAAATTAGTTTTCTTATTCTTAATTCCCGTATTTCTTTAATGTTTTCTACTTCTTTTATTATGATTTCTTTAAATGATGGTTTGTTTTTAAAGTTATAACTTGTGTTTGTTTTATCTTCGTAGTATGTTTGGATGTATATATCCTGTTTGTTTGAATACTGTTTGTCTTCGAATGAGACCGTACAGTTTACAAATTCTATGAGGGTATTGCTTTGTATTCTGTAGGTTGTTTCTCTTTCGTTACATTTTGCATTTATTGATATTACTTCTGAATTTTGTATTAGCAATGTGCCATCGTTCACTATTTCGACTTTATTATCCAAATCTTCGATTAGCTTACAATTATTTTTAATTACGCAGTTGTTGCTTAGTTTAAGTTCATTAAGTTCATTTCTACGAAAGAGTATGTTTTGTTTTGTATTTTTACAATTTTTTCTATTGTTTCATCTATTTTCATATATTTTTGGTATATAATTGGTATAATTGTATATTGTGTTACTTGTATAGTATTAGTTGGTAACTTAATATTATTGAGTCGTTATACATCATGACTCCTACCCTACTAAGTTTTATTTTCAAAAAATCAATTTGGTATTTGTTAATTTCCTCTGCTGTTAATATGGATGGATGTAAAGTGTTGTATTTTGCTGAGGCTATGTTGTCTAATATTTCGTCCACTTTATTTTCTAGGTATTGCAGTCGTTGTTATGTGTTTGTACATGGTTTATGAATTTTAGGATTTCGTTTCTGTCGTCTAGTATCGTATTTTTCAGTGTTGTAATTGATTCGTTAAAGTTGGTATTTATTTCGACATGTTTATTGATTGTGTTTATTGTCTGTAGATTGTTAATTTTGTTTGTGGTAAGACGTTGTTCAATTTGTTATGAGTCATTTTCCCCTAACCAACAGAAGTATCAGCGACAGCAGAACATACGCTGCACACACATACTGACGTTGAGTTATTTTCCCTCAACCAACAAAAATACCAACGGCAGCAAAATACCGCTGCATGCATTACTGACGTTATTACCAGTAATTTTCCTACAGATATATGCTGACGTTGCAATACAGCTGCATACATATATATGCCAGTAAATTTCCTACAGATATATGCTGACATTGCAATATCGTGAGAAACGCAATCGGCTGGAAGTTCCACGGGTATGAATATGCTGAATTTGCATACTAGCACACTTAGCAATGACCACGCCGGCAGCAGCGAACGTCAGCAGCATCGTTCAATCAGACAACGAAATTGGGTATAAAAGCGGAGAGTGATTTGGTATGAAGTCTAGTCTAGTCTAGTCTAGTCAGTTGAGCCTAGTTCGAGTTCAGTTCTATTCTAATCAGTTCTCTTTAACACGTAACAAAAACCTGATCAAACACCAGCCTTAAAAAGCGGGTCCCTGAGACGGTTATAATTTAATAAACATAGAATAGAAAACAAAAATGAAAATCTAAATAAACTACATTTAATAACTCAAAATAATCCTATTGTCTTGTGTTCTTAATTTCAAAAATAAGTTACAAAATAAATTGTAACATTTTGGCGCAGCCGGTAGCCGCGTTAATAATTACATCAAATAAAATAATCCTTGTAATTGATCTTGCAACAGAAAAAACTGTCCGGTGTAGCAAAACCAACAATACCATAACGTCTAAACTCTAGCAACCTTGTATTGTTGCATCCTACATTAGACAGTGTAGAACTGTAGAAGAGCCGACAAATTGATTAACGTCTAAACTCAAGCAACCGTCATATTGTCATGGCTTAGTGCAGGACTAAGAGCTAAAAGAGATCAGAATAAAGGATTATCAATTTGATTGTAAAAATTCTGCGCGGTTGCGAACAACACATAATATAAAATAATAATAATAATATAAAGTGAAAATAAGCCTAAAACACAGACCACTATGAGGATAATAACCAGCGGAACATGGGTAAGTAGAAGACAGCTTTAATGGCCAATCCACAAACAAAGACAGACGAATTGATACAACGGATCGACAAGTGTAATTATTCAGTGAACAGTCTACAAGTTCTTGCGTGGACAGAACTTAAGGGTTTAGAAGCAGACAAAACATTCCTGGAAAACCATAGGGAAACAATAAGATACCAAAGACTGACAAAATTAGAAGAAGTAAGCTATGTCCTACAATTAATAAGTGAGGACGTAGTAAAGGAAAATACGGAATCAGAGAAACAATTGCAAGGGAAAGGACTTAGTGAGGAAAACTTTAAAAAACAATTGAAACAACAGCAGTTGATAGAGACACAAGACGACACTATCCAAAGGCTACAAACAGCATTGGAAAACGCAAGAAGAGAGTTGGACACAATTCACAGAGCTAGTTCACAAATCCTTCACTGCACGAAGAACTAAACGAAGCAGGACTACCAACAATAGTCATATCATACGATAAAGAAACGCCTGCCTTGACGCTGTTGGAAAAAGTAAAAACCCTAATAAACAACGCAAGGAAAGCGGGTAGCAGGGAGTACTCCGCGGAAACAAAAGCCAGGAAATTAAAGGAGTTAAGCGAATACACGCTGAGATTCGGTGAATTGGAAGAAACCGAAGGAGTTGACAGCAGAATAACGGAGGAATTTAATAGACTGATCCCAGTGGCCCAAGAAATATTGGAAAGACGATCACCATCACCTCGGCAAAACCATACTATTGAGAGAGCAGAAATCGAAACGATCAGAATGACTTCGCTATCCGAAATTATTAAAATAGTTAAGAACACATTTCCATCATTCTTCGGGACCGATGGACCTGACTTACCATCAGAAGTATGCAGGTACATACAAGGATGCAAGATGGTAGAAAGAGAAGTACTCACAGGTGCAAATAACGTTCTAACACAAGATGTATTACAATGCCTGAAATTGAGACTCCTAGGGGGCGCCTACTCAAGAATTTCCCAGACGAATTTCAGTTCCGTGGACGCGTTATGTAATGAGCTCAAGAAATATTATCTAAAAAGCAACAGCTTAGATAAAATAAGGGAACTAATATTGGGTTGCAAACAGAGCATCAGAGAATCGGCATGCAACTTTGGAGATCGCCTGGATAGCCTATTAAATGAGGCAAAAACAACAATAGAGAACGAATGGCCGGTGGGACCTGGCCGGGAAACCATGCTGAAGGACTTCAAACGGATAGCAGTGAGAAGTTTCATCAAGGGGTTGAAAGACCATGCTCTCAAAGCTCGATTTGTGGGACAGGAAGAAGAAGAGCTAACAAACTTAATAGAGGTAGTCGAAAATGCAGAGGAATTGTTTGGCGAACCAACGCACAGCATCAACGTAATTGATTCAGAAGTCCCTTGTAGTTTTTGTAACAAGATGGGACATGAATGGAATAGCTGCAAAAAGCGGCTAAACACACCATACTGTATGAGCTGTGGAAAATACGGCCATGAAATGGGGCCACTGTGCAGGAATATCGTGAGCTGTACGTTCTGTGGAAACAGCGGGCACGATGTGGAAAACTGCAGAAAGAGATTAGGCTCCCTATACTGCCGATTGTGTAAGATAAACGGTCACAAGGAAACCCCTTTCTGCGAGCCAAGAAGAAACATACCAAACCAAAATCAATTGGATAGAAGGACGGCAGAAAACAATAGGAGGATAACAAACACAGAATTCCGTGGAGGCCCACAAATGGCGATGGGACAAAATACGAACAGAGGGGCAAACAGAAACAATGGTACACTCCCAATCTGCTTTAAATGTCAGCAACAAGGACATTTTGCACGGGACTGCAGAAGCAATATCAGACAGACTGAAGCAATGGATGCAGGGATCTACCAACAGGCACGAAATAGCAACAACGGCAGGGACCAAGCTAACAATGCCGTAGAGGCCCATAGCAATACTAATCGGACAAATGCTCAGGGAAACGAAATTCGGCCGGTTATCGCCAATAACTGGGGTCCGGCAAATTAACAGAAAATTAGATTGGCATAAAAAAGAGAACAAATACAAGTATAATAATGAAACAGAAACAAAGAATAGGGTAAATAAAGATGATACGGAGACTGACTCAGAAACAGAGCAGCCAACCAGGATAGTAACCGAGGCAGTTGTACACTCGGTAAATAAGGAGAACGGGCACACTATAGAAGAAAATACTGCGAAGGATAATAAATTAAACAAAAAAAGGAGAAACAAAGTGAAGAGATAATGCCAAATATAAATAATAGTACTGAATCACCGAGCAATGTGGACACAGTTTTTATGACGCTACCCTGCCAAGGAGCTAGGGAGCGAAAATTGGTCTTACTTGTAGATACGGGAGCAGTTACTAAAGTGCCGGTTAATATCATATCAAGAGATAAAACCGTGGTTTTACAAAAACAGGAGATTTCCCCTGGAGTTTATGTTGGAAATACTGTGGTCAACATTAAAAATGGAGGCACAGCAGTACCCATACTGAACGTAACCGAGAAAGATATCCCATGGAGGAAGGAGATCCAGTCGAGATTTTCAAAATTCAACCACTACACGCAGTATGGAGGAACACAACAACACACATTGTCATTGGCAAAACAGGAGGAAAGAATAAGGCGTCTAAAAACCAACATTATGACGGAAATGAATTGGAAAAAGAGAAGAAGGAAAAACTCACCGCAATATCGACGGTATTGATGCTGGGGTCTTCAATGGCTGAAATATAAAAGAAATACATATTTATACAAGACTATAGTAAGAAACAAGGGAACATACCTTAAAGGGACAATGAAAAAATTTCCGTCAAGATGGTTCCAACTTGAGGAACCGGGGACCCAGGTCGGCATCAGGAGACAAGGATCTGAAAGAAGCAAAATAATTAGTAAAAGGAAAAGGTTAAAAAAGGATGGAACGCTACTGACCCGGTATCGCCTTCTAATCGACCAACGAATACTGCTCTAGAAATAAAAATTAAGAATAATTTGATTAATCAATCAATCAGAGCAAAATATCAAAAAAAAAAAGAGAAAACAAGGTCACATGTAAGTAAGTAAGTGTCCTAAAGTATATAAAATTGTTGGATAAACAACAGAAAGAAAAAAATAAAATTAATAATTCTTTTGCAACAGATTTACGAAAACGTATTAAAGTAAGAATAAATAAGAGACGTATAAAATTTTTTTTTTTTTATTTAAATTCTAGAAATTTTCCGAGCAATGAAAGTTTTTAAAAATATTCTTCAAAAATGAAAATAAAGAATATCCAAATGAATTTCACTCCAGATTATTTTGTGTTGAAAGCACGAATTACACTCACGGCTGTCTTGCGGGACATGAAGAAGAATTGGAAGCCGAACAAGCATATGCATAAAAACATGGTAGTGCAGGGAAAGGCTTACAGAATCGTGATAAGCAAGAGGGGAGAGGAAGTCTTGAGGATGACATAATACGGAATGATGACTAATTGCCTATGTATTTTTCAAGAATTTTTATTACTAAAGATACTAAATAAAATTTTTTTTGGTGTATTGACTTACCATACTTGAACACTACAGTAGTTGGGTAGTTGATATCCTGGAGTAGACATGATGATTTTCGATTTTAAGCGTCTTTTCGTTGCTAAAATTATTGTTGAGACGGTAATGAAGTTTTTTAGGAGTGAGTAAAAATCTGTCCCATATTAATTTTTTTTTTTTTTTTTTTATTATTTATTGAATCTTCAATTATAAAAATTGAAACATCAATAAGTTTTTCAAATCTTAAATCTAAAAATACATTAATATATGTTAAGCCAGTGCTAAACAAAATTTTTAATTCCAACTGTTGATTTTTGATGTTTTACATCTCTCGTGTACGGCTGAGAGAAAGAGTATCCCTCCTTCTCAACCGGGTGTGGCCTCTATAATTTAGAATGTTGCGTGCAAGTGGATTTGGGTGCAATACTAGTTTTTCAATATATTTTTTTGCATGTTTTGAAAATACTGTCTTCACCAACGGAACGTCAAGATCTTTGTGAATTCGCTGATTTCGGATATACCAGGGGGCTGCAGTAATTGTACGTAGAATTTTGTTTTGTCGCCTTTGAACTTTTTCTACACTTGATGCTGAGGCAGTGCCCATTAACTGGATTCCATAGGCCCATATTGGTTTCAGGATCGCGTTGTATAAGAAAAGTTTACAGTCAAGACTTAATATAGAATTTCTTCCAATAAGCCAATTCATTTGGGCTGCTTTTAATTTCATTTGTGTCAACTTTGCGTCTATATGCGATTTCCATGTTAAGCGACGATCAAGATGAACGCCTAGATATTTTACTACAGTGTGTTGCGGTATAGTCTCGGTGTTGATTTGTATAGGCGGGCATGTTTCCCTGCGTAAAGTAAAAGTAACGTGTACACATTTCTGCTCATTCACTTTTATCCGCCATTCTTTTAGCCATGTTTCCAATTTTGAGATGTACCCTTGTAGATTCCGGGAAGCTTCTACAGGATTTTCATGAACGCTTAGAAAAGCCGTATCATCAGCAAATGTTGACGTGTGAATGATACTGCTTAACGGTAAGTCAGAGGCATATATTAAATAAAGTAAAGGACCGAAGATACTGCCTTGAGGGACTCCGGCTTCAATCGACTGCGGGGGGCTTGTAAAATTGCCTTCCTTAACTACAAATTTTCGTTCCTCCAAATAGCTTTTTAAGAGCCTGACGATGTTTGCGGGTAGATTTTGTGTTAATTTGTGGACAAGACCTTCGTGCCATACTTTATCAAAGGCCTGTGCGACATCTATAAAAAGCGCTGAACAATATTTCTTTTTTTCAAAAGTTTCTCTTATAACATTCACAAGTCTGTGAGTTTGTTCAATAGTGCTATGTTGTCTGCGAAAACCGAATTGATGATCTGGAATGCATGCACTGCTAGTTACTATAGGAGTCAGCTTGCTCATGTACAGTTTTTCAAAAAAATTCGACATATTGGACAATAAACTAATAGGCCGATAGGATTCAACCTTTGTATGATCCTTACCGGGCTTTGGTATCATAGTAATCATTGAAACCTTCCATTCTGCCGGATAGTATTGCAGTCGTAAAATACTATTAAAGATGAATAGTATTACTCGCTTTGCAATGAAAGGCAATTCTTGCAGCATTTTGTTACTTATTTTATCAATACCTGGGGCTTTTTTTGAGTTTAGACTTGTAATAGCCTTTTCAATCTCCACAATATTAAATCTTAGCGGAATTTCTGGTAAAGCGACGACTGGTGGCAGTTCAATAATATCAGCAGAAATATTTGGAGTAAATACTTTTTCTAAGTGTTTAACAAAAAGAGCACCTTTTTCAGCATCAGTTCTTGCCCAGTCACCATTTGAAGCTCGTAATGGAGGTTTACATATCACCGGCCTTTTAAGTCCTCTGGCTGCACGCCACAGCGAATAATCTGTTGATGGTGTTGCATCAAGTTCTTGCAGAAATTTTTGCAGCGAAGCTGTTTTTTGTGTTTGCAAAACTTTTCTAAGCTGCTTGGTACACTCCTTAAGCCTTAATTTTAGCTGAGGCGATCTGTATCGTTGCCATTCTCGTCGAGCTCTCCGTTTTTCGGTCAATAGCCTTTCTATATCTGCACAAAAAATATTGTTAAATCTCGCTTGTTGATTTGGTTGAATTGAAGAAGCATTAAGAGCAGATTGTTTAGCATGTGCTTCAAACAACCTAATAGAATTTTCTATGTCAGTAGGTGTTCTCAATGGCATATTTTCCGTGCAATGAGCACTCAAATATTTTTTGTATTTCAGCCAGTTAACACGTGCAGATGTCAGCGGTAAATCACATGTTGGTCTTGCGGTTGTGTGTGAGTAAATAGTGATAATAGTAGGCGAATGATCTGAAGACAAATCCAAAGATGCTTCTACTTCCATCATTTCGCTGGGCACACCTTTCGAGATTCCAAAGTCGATAACATCAGGAATTTTTTGTCGATCCGTTGGCCAATATGTTGGCTGACAATTTGAAACTACATGCAAACCCATTTTTGAAATTGTGTCAAACAAAACACGACCCTTAGGACTGATTAAACGTGAACCACAAAAAGGGTGCTTAGCATTGTAGTCGCCAGCTGCTAGAAAACGGGACCCCAGTGTTGTATAAAATGCGGTATATTGACTATCTGAAATTGAAAACCTGGGAGGAGAATAAACAGATGATATCACAAGCTTTTGATAAAAATTTTCAAATTTGTTGCTTGAAGATATTCTTCACGAAGGTCATTTAGCAGGTAGTGTTTTATTCGAGTTTTTATTAGGAGTCCAGAGCCACCACAAGCTCTACCTCGAGGATCCTTAGTATCGCAAAATATTATATCCACTAATTTTAAAATAGCTTCGATTTGTTTATCCAGAAGAAAATATTCTATTTCATTTTTATGTTGGCAGATGCCGTTTGCGTTCCAAAAACAGATTCTTAAGTTCATGGTTTGTTCAATACAGCCTGCAACAAGGTAGACTGCATTTTCAACATTTCCTGCATCATACAGGACATTTTGAGAGTAAATGTATTTACTGTTTGTATTAGGATCTCTATCGAGGCTTCAATACGACTAAAATTATGCCCTGATTCTTCATTAGCTGGTACAGTTTTTTGCGCCGGAGTCTGGTTACTCTTTAAAATATTAGCGTATGAAAATTGACTATTAGGTTTTTGTTGAGTATGAGTCGTGTTAGACTTTAAAACATTTGAGTATTGATTATGGCTAGACGACGGTTGAGGTAACTGAGGGTAGTTTAAATGGGTGTTGGGCTGATCGGGAGTAGCATTTGTTTTTCTGTTCGACGAATTTTTAAAAAAAAGAGTAAAGAGGGCAGCTTCTATAGTTAGCAGTGTGGTTTCCACTGCAATTGCCGCATTTTTTTGCCTTGGTATCACCTTTTATTTTGTCACAGTTAGCGGTACTGTGCAGCTCACCACATACAACGCAAACGGTAGGCAACTTGCAATAAGTTTTGGTATGGCCAAATTCTTGACAGTTCATGCATTGGATAGTTCCATTTTTTTTATGTGGCATCTCAACTGTAACTCTTCTATGTAACAAGTACTTTAGATTATAGATTCGGTGCGATTCATTTTTTTTAATTTTCAAGTCACCTGGCTGTAGCTCGACTCTAAAAATAGGTTGGGGGATTTTATCCCTATTTTTGATGTAAGAAACATTTTTAACTTTGAAGCCATTATTTTCAAGGCCAGACTTAACCTCTTCTGGATCCACACTAGAGTCTACACCTTTTATTACGACGGTTAGACCTTTAGCACTCTTTAATTAGTACGTATAAAAATTTTTGTTTTTTGACTCAAGGTCAGAAACTATTTTTCTTTAATTACTTTCTTGCACTACCTGGATTTTTGTTTCGTTAAAATTTCCGCGCTTAATTGGAGTTACATAGAACTCATTTTCTCCAATTAAGGAGATAAGGCTTTTTACCAAAACACTAGAGTTCTGCTCTCTTAAATATATCGGTGGAGGTTTACTCGACCTTGTTTTAGTTGTGTCTTCATTGTCTTGTTCTGATAAAATCGCGAAACGATTTTCGGAATTTTTTATTTTGTTTTTTCCATCTCTGGGAACTTTCGCTGTTGAAGCTATTTGAGCTGATTTTGGACTTCTTCCCCTTTTTAACACGGTTATGTATCTGTCCATTCCTGTTTGAATTTTATTATCATTCATTGTACTCACCGCATCTACCATTTTGTGCACGTTGGTCACCTGGGTATTTATTGTTTGTTTGTTTGATTGTACAGCTAAGCTGACAAGTTTGCTGATGGGTGCAATTGGTGTTGCTTCTTGATCACTATTTAACATGTTCAAAGATAATGATCGCGCACGAGTATTTGTGTTTTCTGTTAAATTCAGGTTTTTGTTTAATTCATTTTTTTTATTGTCGTCATCAGCAACTAAAGTTATATATTGTACATTCCTACTGCTTGTAGGATTATTGTTGTTTTTATCAGAAGATGAACTCATCAGAGTTCTCTTTTTTTTTATTTTCACTTATATTAGTTTTTGTATGCAAATATTTATATGTATTGCACACAAGCAAAAAATAAAATAAAACCAGTAAAATAACTGTTCAATAAATGTTTTGTTTTTTTTATATATTTTGTGACTTGAAAATTTTTTTTTTTTTTCTTTTATATTTTTTTTATATTCAGTTGGGACGATTATAAAAACGCGTCTGTTCACTACGAGAGTTTAAACTTAACTTATTTATTAGCAATCACATCGGCCATTAAATTGAAAAAAACTATAAAAAGGAAAAAGAACAATATATTGAAATTAAAATACTAATAACTCCTTTAATAAATTATTATAGGAAAAAGCAGTAGATAAGTTCAAGAAAAACGATAAAAAGAAAAAGAACAATATTTTGAAATTAAAATATTTAAAAGTATAAATCAAAACGAAACACCAAATTTAAAGGAAACCGAGAGAATCCAAAAAATTAAAAACAACAACCACATAAACAGCATAATTAAAGCAAAAATTTAGTAGCAGAACCTATAGTCAATTACACACTAGTTTTAAGCACGAAGATCAACAGATTCTACACCAATTTAATGAAACATATCGGAAAGATTAATTTAATAACAAATTTAAAAAAAGAAAGAAAAGACCGATATAATTATGAGGAACGAGTTAATGCAGACATTCAAGTTACCTGTATTACTGCGTTTTTTTTATTGGATTTTTTTTTTTGGCTTCTAGACGACCGGCTGCTGGTGTTGGTTGATTTGCAGTTGGTAAAAATTCCTTTTGGGTGGAAGTATTCTTATCGTTTTCTGTTGAAACCATTATGCGGAAGAAAAATGTTGGCTTTACAAATTTTGTACACTTCAATTGCGTATAATTAACTCAATATTTTATTTTGCGGAAATCTATTTAGTCCTGCTTTTTAATCCAATTGCAAGGGATTTTGTTTATTTTTCTCTTTCTTTCTTCAATTTGTTGAAAACTTTTTGTGACTTCACGGAAAATTTTTTTTTGTTCACTTAATGAATTTGTTTTTTTTTTTTACAACTTTACAATTTTATAAATTGTAACCACACCGTTTCATTTCGTTTTCAAGACTGCACGATGAGATTTAATTTTTAAATTTGTGCATTAGTGCAGTTTTAATGTTAAAAAAAAAAAAAAACAAAACCCTGCAGTTTTATGCACATTAATAGAAACATAAATAAAGCAATTGCAAACATTTTTAATGTTTGCACATGCTTACAACTGCAGGGTAAAAATGAATGCAATATATCCAAACTGAGACGAAATACAGTTTTGATGGTCTCTACATGACTTTAGTTGAGTACTTGACTGTGAAATATGATTACACATCAAAATTCTGCCAGACTATTTCACAGCCGGGTACAACTGAATAAACAGATATACACATGCATGTATGTGTGTGAGAATACAAATAAGTTTGGCATTGACATTGAAACAAAAATAAAAGCCAAACATACATACATGCATGGTATTTCAGTAATACTAACAATGATAATAAAAAGCACGAATTGATCTATGTTTGAATGTAAGCTTTTAAGCTAAAATAAATAATGAACAATGAATAAAAATTTCAAGTACAGAAACTAAAATTTAATTTTCAAATAAAGAAGAACATGCAACTTATGAAATAATTTCAACAAATTCCTATTAATATTTATTTTTGTCTTTCTTCTAAATAACAAACTATTTGCAATTTTAAACTTTCCTAATTTTCTTGCATTTTAGCTGTTGATTTAAAAAAAATTATAAGCAAGTGAATAATTTTTCTTTCAAATCATTAAAACAGCAAAGGTGTTAAATTTCTTTCACAAAGACAAGGATAAATACAAGCTAAACTAAACTCATTTTTATATATATATATATATATATAAAAAAAAAAAAAAAAAAAAGGAGAGGAAAAAATGTTTAAATAAGTTGAAATTTGATATATGTAGTACTAAATGTAATAAAGTTTTTTTTCTTACTCATTTTTGCAACATTTTCAAATAACTTAAAAATTTTCAATTTCTTGTATAAGTTTATTTCAAGATTAATAAAAGAGTACATATATATAAATATCAATACACATACACAATAATTATACAACTAACTTGTAAATGCATAACTATTATAATTTTTTGTGTGTCATACATACATACAATTTTATATTAAGTTGCAAATAAAAAAAAACCATACCATTAACAATACACACATATATATATACATATATATACTCATTTTTGCAACGTTTTCAAATAATTTAAAAATTTTCAATTTCTTGTATAAGTTTATTTCAAGGTTAGTATAAGAATACATATATATAAATATCAATACACATACACAATAATTATACAACTAACTTGTAAATGCATAACTATTATAATTTTTTGTGTGTCATACATACATACAATTTTATATTAAGTTGAAAATAAAAAAAAACCTTCCATTAACAATACACATATATATATACAAATACATGATTATATTGAAAAATTACTTCTAAAATAGATATTGGAAAATAGAACAAATAGTTTCATGTAAGAAAAGAAATTTTGATATAAGTATATGTAAGAAGAAATTGTTAGTTATAAGATTAAAAATATTAACCCGTGTTTTAAAATCAACCAACAATCATCATCCCGTTAACAATGAAGAATCCAACAATCATCAACAGCAGCCTATATCTATCAACCTCACGCAACCGCAAAACCTATATACGATACCAAAACACATACATAGACGGAATAACCAGTTCCGTTGGAAAGGGGGAATCACTACAACACAAATAACAACTACAAAGTTAATAGCAACCGCAGTAGTTCACAAGCAATATCATATTTTTTCCTTGGTGACGCAGCAAACGTACCAAGTCGACAGACACTTAGCAGTCACCAACTAATGGTAAACTGCGAACCTTCAGGCAATCGAGGCTCGGGAGATGATTACATATTACTCCGAGAGCTGCCAAAGCTGTATCGCCAAGGTAGTCGGATGCATACACACATCCATTTTGACTTGATTCCAGAAGGATGGCTACGAAACATCTTAAGACAGGATGTTTCTTGTCTGCAAGGGGGGAGGGATGTTATGAGTTGTTTTCCCCCAACCAACAGAAATATCAGCAGCAGCGAAACATACGCTGCACACACATACTGACGTTGAGTTATTTTCCCTCAACCAACAAAAATACCAACGGCAGCAAAATACCGCTGCATGCATTACTGACGTTATTACCAGTAATTTTCCTACAGATATATGCTGACGATGCAATACCGCTGCATACATGTATATGCCAGTAACTTTCCTACAGATATATGCTGACATTGCAATATCGTGAGAACCGCAATCGGCTGGAAGTTCCACGGGTATGAATATGCTGAATTTGCATACTAGCACACTTAGCAATGACCACGCCGGCGGCAGCGAACGTCAGCAGCATCGTTCAATCAGACAGCGAAATTGGGTATAAAAGCGGAGGGTGATTTGGTATGGAGGTCTAGTCAGTCGAGTCAATTCTTAACACATAACACACATAACAAAAACCTGATCAAACACCAGCCTTAAAAAGCGGGTCCCTGAGACGGTTATAATTTAATAAACATAGAATAGAAAACAAAAATGAAAATCTAAATAAACTAAATTTAATAACTCAAAATAATCCTATTGTCTTGTGTTCTTAATTTCAAAAATAAGTTACAAAATAAATTGTAACAAATTTGTTGTCTGTCGTCGTCGTTCATAGTTCCGAACAACCATTTTTGAGCATCTCCCACTATATTCAAGATGCCTAGTTTTTGTCTTGTGTTATTTGGTGTTATGGATCCGATTTTTGCTTTTATTGTTTCTATTTGTGTAATTAGATGTTGTTTTGTACTTATTGATAAATTTATTATATTTTCTTGTATGTCATTCAATATTTTGCTTAATTCACGTGGTTGTATTATGTGTAATATTAAACTAGTCTCGTTGACTATTTCCACGGTTGTTGTTGGTAACATGCAATATCCGTTTGTTGCAGAGATTGGTGTTAAGGTTCTCGATGCTGTGGTTAGGGGAATTGTCATCGTTAGCATTAGTAAGATTTGTACCTGCAAATTTGGATGGTCGTTTTATATTGGTGGTATGGATATTTTGTAAATTTGCTTTTCTATATTTTGGCTGTTCCTTGTGCCTAACATTCTTATAGTTTTTGATAAACCCGATGTCCCTGTTCTCTTTATATGTTTCTCTTCTTTCGTTTATTTTTTCTAACCTTTTTAGTTTTATTTTTTCTAATCTTTGGAAAATAGTGTTATGATCTACTTTAAAATTCTGTACATCGAGTGGTGAGCATTTTATAGTGCTGTGGAAGTTACTATTGTAAAATGTGACTGCTTTGTTAATTTGTGTTGTAATTGGTAATATCTCTTCGAGGTTGAGTGTTCTGATTTTATCTGTTAGTGTATTATTGAATCTTTCTATGTCACTATTACCTGTGTGGCTGTTTGGCTTTGTAGCATGGTATTGAATACCTTGCTGTTGTAGAAAGTCCCTTATTGCTGCTATGTTAAATTCGTTATCAAACACGAATTTCTTTGGTTTTCCTTTTAACGCGATGAACTCCTGAATTTTGTTTTCAAGGGTTCTCTGGTTTCTATCTGGCAGATGAAAACAAGTGGCATGTTTCGAAAACTTGTCTATGAAAACAATAAATGAATGTTTGCTATTCACGTAATTATCTACGTGAATTATTTCATTGATTGTTTGTGGTGTCTCCGTTAGATAATATTTGTTTTTGATCGGATTTCGATCATATTTCCCTCCATTGCATATATCGCAATTGTTGATAATTTTGTGGATTTGCGTTTTCAGGTTTGGGCTATATATGAGTAACGTAAGTTTCTCATATGTTGCCGCTATACCGCAATGGCCGCTTTCGTGTTTGTGGAAAAGTGCAATTTGAACTTTCAGTTCGTTTTCGGACTCTATGTCTCTAGCTATGTTAGTGCATTTTACAAACTTTATGTGGGGATTTTCTGAATATTCCCTTTCTATAATTTTGTAGAGTTGGTAGTATTCGTGGTCACTGAGGTGAGAGTATATCCCCACCTTCCCTTTCGCCAACTCTCTACGTAGAATATCGAGGGCATAGCCTTTGTCCATATCGTTTTTCTCTATGAAAATTCTTTTGTTTTTAAAAATTGTTTGTACTGTTTCATTTTTATCTTTTATTAGTATTATTTGTGTTTTAAATCTATTGATGACTGTCTCTAGAATAGGTACATTATAACCTAAGTCCTCTTCTTGAGAATGGACGGTTTGTACTTCTATTGATGCATTGTCGTTATCTTCTCGCTCTTCTGAAGCTTCTTCGATATGTATTTCATGTTCTCCATGGTGTATTTCGTCGTTTTTTATTCTGCTTAAGAAATCGGCTATACTATTGGTTTTCCCTTTTATGTACTCGAGTGAAAAGTTATATTCTCCTAGGCTTATAAGCCATCTTTGGAGTCTTGGATTTATATCCCTTCCTGAATACTTCGTCATTAACCATTTGAGTGGTTGGTGATCACTTTCTAGATCGAACTCTCTTCCGAATAAGTATGGTCTAAAGTATTTAACTGCCCACACGATTGCTAGTAATTCTTTCTCGACTGTTGCGTAATTATATTCGTGTTTATTTAGGGTTCGTGATGCATATGCAATTGGGTGTCCTTCTGGTGAGAGTACTGCTCCCATTGCGAAATTATTTGCATCAGTTGTTACTTTAAATTTTTTTGTTAAAATCGGGGTATCTTAATATTGGTGAGTTTGTCACTAGATCTTTAAGTTTTTCGAATGCTACCAAATATGCCGGATCATTAGTGTTAATCTTTTGGTCCTTTTTCAGGCACTTAGACATTGGGTACGCGATTTTTGAATAATCTTTTACGAATTTTCTGTAAAAGCCGGTCATTCCCAAGAATAATTTTATCTGCTTCGCGGTGGTTGGTATTTTCAGTTTTTGTATAACTGAGATTTAATTAGGGTTTGGTCGAATACCTTGAGGGGTGAGGACATGACCCAGGAATTGAGTTTCTTTCTTTAGAAAGTCGCATTTGTCAACCTGGATTTTTAATTTTGCCTTTCTCAGAAGCTTTAATATATTCTCTAAGGTAGTCATGTGTTCCTGTAAGGATGTGCTGAATATAAGGATATCATCCATATAACCGACACATGTTTTGTTGATGTGGTCCCTGAGGACTTCATTCATTAACCTGTGGAAGGTAGAGGGGGCGTTTTTCAATCCGAATGGCATTCTGACAAATTCATAGTGTCCCGATGGGGTTGATAAAGCTGGGGCCAAATCACCGCATACGATATCGTATTAACTATCGTAACGAAAATATTACGATACGTGTCGAATAAGCAAGTTATGGCATACGATGCGTCAAATTACGATACAATTTATTCGATATCGTATGCGATAATACCAAAATGAAAAATTTCGATAAATGTTGATCGATATCGTATGCGGTGATTTGGCCCCTGTTTTCTTCCTATCTTCTTCTTTGACCAGTATCTGATGGAAGCCTTTGGCCAGATCAAGAGTGGTGAAGTATTGTGATCTGCCAAGCTTGTCCAGTAAAGAGTTTAAATTTGGAATTGGGTATTTGTCGTCTATCGTGAATTGATTAAGTTTGCGATAATCAATGACGAGCCGATACTTCTTTATACCTGAATTATCCAATTTCTTTTCCACAATCCATAATGGGCTGTTGTAGGGTGAGTTACTCTTTTTTATTATATTTTGTTCGAGCATTTCTTTAATTTGGCGGTTTATTTCCGCTTCGTGTACTTGCGGGTACCTATATATCTTTGAATATAGGGGTTTATCAACTGTTGTTATGATTTCATGACGTACCTCATTTGTTGCCGAGAGGATGTCACCTTCTTTAAAAAAAAGATCTTTGAATTTTAGAAGTAACTTTTTTTCTGCCTCACCCTCTTCAAAATTGAGGTGGTCAAAGCTAAATTTTTTTATTATTTCATTATTATTTTCTGGTAATACTTCCAGCGTACATATATTTTCAAATTCAGTTGGGTAGTTGTATTCTTCAAAGTACAATTTTGTTCCCAATATGTTTAGATATTGTTCTTCGCAAAAGATTTTTGCCCCTAATGCTTTTAAAAAATTTTGCCCTATTATGCCCGAAAAGAGGGGGTTAGAAAAGTCTACTAGTTTCCATTTGAGGGTCCATAGACACTTGAATTCTTTTGGAAATGGAGTGGTGACGACGTATTTTACTTCGTTTAATCCGTTAAGAGTTTTACAATACTGAGGTTTTTCTAATTTTGTTTCAGGAAATTGATCTGTTAGTGTATTAGTTTTTAATATACTAGTTGTAGAGCCTGTATCAATTAGGCATCTGATTTTTTGCTTGCCTATCGTGACACTTATTACCGGGAGTCTCGATTTCGAGGCGACGCTGTAAAATTTACCTCTTCTGTATCGGATTCGATTTCCTGAATTTTGTCAACCTCCATGTTGGTTGGGTTGATATGTATCAACGCTCATATGGGATAACCTAGTTTGTGTTGAATTCTTCTTATAATTGCTGTTATTCCCATATTTATTTTTATTATATTCTTGAGGTTGCTGTTGTTTGTCACTGTTGTATTGTCTTTGCTGCGGTTTGTTATTATTGTATTGCGTTTGTTGTGGTTTGTTATGATTGTATTGCGTTTGTTGTGGTTTGTTAGTGCTATTTTGTGTCTGTGGGTTTTTTTTTCTGTGATGGTAGTGTATAGTCCTAGGATCGTCTAGAGCCTTAATCCTAGTGTATCTTGTTATGATCTCATTTAGAGTATCGTTTTGGTTGCTAAGACATCTTAGTGGTACATCAATTTTTTGGCTCATAAATTTCTGGCCTTGTGTTATCGTACATATAAATTTTATTTAAATCTGCTTTTGATTTTTCAAAATAGCAAAAAAGCTCTCTTAAGTTACTCACTTTGACATTTCTGCATCTGCTGAATATATCTGCGTATGTTGTTTTCGGCCTGAAGTGGTCTATGAGTTTTCCTTTAATTTGGTCCCATGTTGCGTTTGTCCCTAATCCCCCTATATAATCGCCTGCATCTCCGCTGATCTTTTCATTTCTGATTATGGCTATCGCTAGGTCCATTAGTTGCTGATTCTCCCTTGGGCACAGCGCTAATACTGCCTCTACCAATGCTATAAAAGCTGTTGCATCATGGTCCTTGTCTAGGTTTCTTAGCTGCCGGAATTGTGTAAGCAATCCTTTAAATTACTCGGTCTCTGTATGGCTTTATTAAATTGTTATGGTAAACCTTCCCCCTATTTTTTATTCTCAATTTTACGTTTACTCTTGTTGGCACGTCTATAACTTCAAATGGCCCTAGCCATAAAGGAGCAAATTTATTTTTCCGAATCTGGTTTTTTAACCAAACCCTTTGACCTATTTGATATTCTCAATGCTTTGAACCCCTATCATAATACTGCTTCGATCTTAATTTTGCCTTCTCCTGATTTTTTCTAACGATTTCATGTGAACGTTGAATTTGATAATTTAGAATTTTGCTGTAATCATCCGTGTTGTATAGGGGTGCCGGACGTCTTTTCAATACTATGGGCATTTCGAACTCGAACCCGAATAAAACTCTTGTGGGTGTGTGTTTTGTTGTTGTATGTTTGCTGTTATTAAACACATGCGTAGCGTGACTGAGCCATTCATCCTAGTTGGTACCATCCAAATTGACGAAATTTCTAAGAAATTCGGTCGATGGGCCCTTTCTAGAGCACCATTAGCTTGTGGATGATAAGGCGTGATCAGTAGTTTTCTTATTCTTAGTATTCTGCACGTTTCCTTAAATAATTTTGAAGTGAAATTTGTTCCATTATCTGTTACCAAAACCTTGGGAATAAAATATCTTGAAATTATTTCCTTAAAAAGCACTTTTGCTACTGTTGATGCTTCTGCGTCTGGCACGGCGGCATACGAATTACGTTTTTCTTTTTTAAGAAAACAATTAAATAAAGATGAGAGAAATTTGTTCTTTTTCTTTATTGATTAACATCGGTCTTAAGACTAACTTTGCAATAATCTTACTCTAGATACTTATAGTAAATTTTACATTATGGTTTGTCATAAGCAGCGACGATGCAGAGTCATCGTTTGTTGCTTAGTGTGTTAGTTTTTTGTTGCAATTTATTTAGGTTACAATTTTATGTCAAGTGTTACAGTTTTCATATATTTATATTTCTTTTTGTTAGTTCTTTGTTATAATTTATTTGGGTTACAATTTTATGTCAAGTGTTACAGTTTTCATGCACTTGAGTTTATTTTGGGTGGTCTACAAAACCAGCGACAATGTGAGTAGTATTGTTGGTGTTTTTGTAGATTTGTTTGCATATGGATTCGGGTTACATTTGAGTTTACGTAATGAGTTTTTGTTTCGGTTTTTTATTTAATTGCCAAGAGCGGCAATGAAGTAAAGTGAATTGAAGTGGGTTTTTGGGTTTTGTCTAGTCGACATTTAATAAACGTGGGATTTTAGTTTCAATGGATTTTTGGGTTAAAAATGTAGTTTACTGTTTCATATATCTTTGGACTATGACATTGATATCATTGTTGTCTGCAATGATACTTGGTTCGGGTTGCCTATGGGGCAAGTACGTAACTCACGCGAAAAATTTTGAAAAGTCGTCCTGGAATGTAACTCCTTCTCTATAGTGGAATATCGCCTTTCTGTTGCGCTTAGTACTCTGCTTGCGAAACTGATTGGTAAATCGCTACTTAGCTCTCCTTGAGAAAGAATAGCTCCTAGTGCTGTATTGCTGGCGTCCGTAGTCAGAATAAACGGTTTGGAAAAGTCAGGGTACTGTAGTAGAGGGGGATTTGCTACTGCCGCTTTCAGTTTGTCCATGGCGCTCTGGCACTCCTGTGTCCATTCCCATTTTACGTTTTTTCTTAATAGTTTGCTTAGTGGCAATGCAGTTTCCGATGAGTTCGGAATGAACTTTCTGTAGTAGTTGATCATCCCTAGGAATGCTTGAAGCTCTTTAGTAGTCTTGGGAGGGGATATGTCCCTTACAGCTTTAGTTTTATTGGGGTCAGGTAGTACGCCTTTTTCTGAGCACTTGTGGCCCAGATAAACTACCTCCCTTTGCAGAAAGTGACATTTCTCGGGGTGCAACTTGAGGTTGTATCTTCTTAGGACGTCTAGTACACTTTTCAGACGTAGCTGATGATCCGCAAGGTTTCTCCCGTAGATGACTATATCGTCCAGGTACACGAAGCAGTTAACTCCCTGTAGTCCTGTTAATATTGAGTTCATTATTCTTTGAAAAGTGGCTGGGGCCCCTGTTAATCCGAAAGGCATGCGATTGAATTCAAAAGGACCCAAATTGGTACTAAAAGCGGTTTTCTGTCGGTCCCGTTTATCCATCAAAACTTGGTGGTATCCACTCGCTAGATCCAGAGTAGAAAAATACCGGCTGTACCCTAGTTGATCTAGGATTTCATCAATCCTCGGTATGGGGAATACTTGTTTTATTGTAGCATCGTTCACTTTTCTGAAATCTACCACTAAACGCCATTTCTTCTCTCCGTCCTTTCCTGCCTTCTTGGGTACTAACAGAATTGGGGAATTCCAAGGTGAAATGCTGGGTATGATGATTCCATCTTTGGTCATCTGTCCTAATTGTCTATTAATTTCATTTCGGTGGACCTCAGGCAGCCTATATTGCTTAGTATTAATTGGAGGTTGCCTGGGGTCGGTTGGTATCTTATGGCTGAGTACATTTGTGTACGTTAGGTTATCCCCGGATAGATGAAACACGTCGTCGTATGATTTCAAGATGTTCTCGATCGAGCCCCGCTCTTCCGGATTCAAATCTGGGCTAAGCTGTAATGTTTTCAATAGTAATTCTGTTCTCGCCGTATTGTCCGTGGTACCTGTGGTATTTATGTTTGCCGTTGATTCTATTCTGAAGTTTTCAGGGTTTTCATAATTCGATTTTATTCTGTGGTCTGTGTTTATCGTAAAATCGTTGGTATTTAGGATAGGAATGAATGCTGTTCCCTCTTTGATGGATGTTAGGGTTTCCCCCACAAAGACCCCTGGCATGATTTCTGCTTTTTTTACTATTATTTCTCCCTTGGCTGTTGTTATTGCTGATTCAACTCCCTGGCAGCGACCCCTGATAGCAGTTTTTTCTGCTATATATAACTGTGGTGGTTCCGGAATAAGTGGTAAGGAAGCTATCTCCTGCTGGCTCTCAAAAAATTTCACGTTTTTTGTAATTGTGTCCATTATTGATTTATTCCACATCATATCTCTGCCCAGTAGCCCATCTGCCGGCAAATTGCTACCCTTTGGTACTACGTGCATTTTTAAAGAAAGTACTTATGTTCCCTCCAAATGCTCCTAACAACGTCTTCCGCTCATTTTTGTTGATTTTTATGTGTGGTGCTAAAGCCTCATTCTTTATAAGTGTTGTATCTGCTCCCGAGTCCACCAACAATAGTAGTGTTTCTTTTCTTGCTCCTCTACAAGGAAAAGTTATGTATGCATCATCTGTCCTGCGTTCTCCGTTACTAGTATTACAGCTCTTCCGTCTATTTTCTATTTTGGATTCTGTGTGGTGTGCATGATATCGTAGGAAGTTCCTTTTTCCCTTTACCTTGTCTTTTATATCATATTTTATGATTTTTATGTTACTCCATGCCACATTTACGTGGTGTAACATTATTGCCATATAATTCAGAAATTTATTTAAGATTTCCCTACTAGCGCGGCAGATCGATTTTCGCTTTAACTTGTCATTTATATTATATTTTAATATTGTTCCATGTCACCATTAGGTAATGTAACATAGTTGCCATACAATTCAGAACTTTCTCTAAAACGTCTCTACTTTCGTGACATGTCGATCCTGTGGGTCTCGTGTCAGACAACAAGGTGATGCGAGTATTTTTCCTCCGACGTGGCTTTCTTGGTGAACTGCAGCGTTTCTTCTCTTTCGTTGCTTTGTTGGTTTGTGTTGCTTCCGTATCCGGGTTCCTGTTCTCTGGTTCTTCTGATATATCTATTCTATTGATATCTTAATTTGTAATGTTGAATGTCCGATCTTGAGCGGCTACCAAGTGTGGCTTTCTATTTTCTTTCTGATTAGTACTGGTTTGATTTGAGTTATCTCTGTATTTATTGGCGTTCCAGTCAGTTAATTTTGACTGGGCCGTTCCCCGTTTCCCGAATCATTCCTATAGTTTCTACGCGTGTAATTGTTTCTATGCGTGTAGTTGTTTCTATTGCCGTTATTATTGCTTCTATTATTATTGTTGTCATATCTGCTGCCGTTGTTACTATTTCCAGGGCAATTGGACGAAATATGTCCCTGTTGATTGCAGCTATAGCACCGTCGTTCTCTATCGTTGTTGCCTTGAATACGAGCTCTGTTTTGATTTAACGGAAAATTCTGCGGGTTGGATCTAGAGTTGTAAACAGCATACTCCTGCCATCTGCCTTGATTATAGTGGGTGCTGTTTCTTTTGTTAAAACATTCGCTCAACGAATGACTTTGTCTATTGCAAAAACTGCAGTATTTTGTGGGGTTCCTCTGTATATTATTGTTCGGTATGGAGTGGCTAAATGTTATGTTATTCAGGGATAGTTGTCGCTCTTCTCTTACCAGTTGTTTAACCGTTTCGTGTAAAGGTTCTTCGCTTTGAACTGTTGTGACGTTTGGAAAATATTTTGAGCATTCTTGGTTATTTTTAGCAGGGTAGATAACTCGTTGTTTTTGTGACCAATGAAGTTTGATACCAGCTTGGGATCTCGTAAGCCTCTTATGTAACTTCTTACAGCTGATTGGTTACAATGGTCTATCATGGATTTTCGATGGGAAACGTCTTGCCACTGTGATGCAATTAGATCTGTTGCATTACTAAGGAGTGCCTCTAGTCTCTCTCCAAATTCATACTCGCTTTCTGTTGAACTTTGCTTACTATTAAAAATTAATTCCTGTACCTCTGTTAATGATCTGGTCTTCGTAAATTTTTCTCGGATAGCCATGCAAAGCACTTCTACAGTTGCGAATACCAATAGAATCGATACAACTTAAGGCAGCTAAAATAGCTAATTAAAACCTTTAGAAGTTGGTGCTATGCTTAAAAAAACAACGAGTCCTTTTAACAAGGATTATGTATTATTAAATTAAATTGAGCTAAAATAGCTTTCCAATATCACAATACTTTTTTCCTGGTCGAAAGGTATCAAACCTGTACTCTGCAAATTGAACTACCGACTGCGCCAAAATGTTATGTTTAAAATTAATACACTATTATTTTCTTTTATCTTTCAACTTTATTATTATAAAACTCCAATTCTATGACTATAAATATTGACTTCACTTTTACAACTCTTTGCTTTTACAACTGTATTCAACTGTCTTCTTTTACAACTGATTGCTTTTACAACTGTTTTCAACTGTCTTCTTTTACAACTGTTTGCTTTTACAACTGTTTTCAACTGTCTTCTTTTACAACTGTTTGCTTTTACAACTGTTTTCAACTGTCTTCTTTTACAACTGTTTTCAACTGTCTTCTTTTACAACTTTTTTTTTTTTTTTTTTTTGTGATAATTTTATTATTTATTGAATCTTTAATTATTAAAATTGAATTATCAATAAGTTTTTCAAATCTTAAATCTAAAAAAAATATTAAATATAAGTTTAGCCAATGCTAAACAAAATTTTTAATTTCAACGGTTAATTTATGTTGTTTTACATCTCTCGTATACGGCTGAGAAAAAGAGTATCCCTCCTTTTCAGCCGGGTGTGCCCTCTATAATTTAAAATATTGCGCGCAAGTACATTTGGGTGCACCTCAAGTTTTTTTATATATTTTTTAGCGTTTATTGAAAATACTATCTTCACCAACGGAACATCTAGATCTTTATGAATCCGATGATTTCTGACATACCAGGGAGCTGCTGTAATTGTACGTAGAATTTTATTTTGTCGCCTTTGAATTTTTTCGACATTTGATGCTGAGGCAGTGCCCCATAACTGGATTCCATAGAACCATATTGGTTTCAGGATCGCGTTGTATAATAGTAGTTTACAGTCTAGGCTTAGTATAGAATTTCTTCCAATAAGCCAATTCATTTGGGCTGCTTTTAATTTCATTTGT
The DNA here is from genome assembly GCA_947311025.1 of Lypha dubia. Classification (NCBI taxonomy): domain Eukaryota; kingdom Metazoa; phylum Arthropoda; class Insecta; order Diptera; family Tachinidae; genus Lypha; species Lypha dubia. The sequence goes on along the minus strand of OX371260.1, from coordinate 91,233,593 downwards.
ATTAACTTTGCGTCTATATGCGATTTCCATGTTAAACGACGATCAAGATGAACGCCTAGATATTTGACAACAGTGTGTTGCGGTATTTTCTCGGTGTTAATTTTTATAGGCGGGCATGTTTCCTTGCGCAACGTAAAAGTTACGTGCACACATTTCTGCTCGTTAACTTTAATACGCCATTGTTTGAGCCAATTTTGCAATTTGGATATATACCCTTGTAAATTGGGGGAAGCTTCTACAGGATTTTCGTGAACGCTTAGAAAAGCTGTATCATCGGCAAATGTTGATGTATGAATGTTATTGCTTAACGGTAAGTCAGAGGCATATATTAAATAAAGTAATGGACCGAAGATACTGCCTTGGGGAACTCCGGCTTCGATCGACTGCGGTGGGCTTAAGAAATTGCCTTCCCTAACTACAAATTTTCGTTCACTTAGGTAGCTTATTAAAAGCCTAACAATGTTTGCGGGTAGATTTTGCGTTAATTTATGTATAAGACCTTCGTGCCATACTTTATCGAAAGCTTGAGAAACATCTATAAAGAGCGCAGAGCAATATTTCTTCTTTTCGAAAGTGTCTCTGATAACATTCACAAGTCTGTGAGTTTGTTCAATTGTGTTATGTTGTCTGCGAAAACCGAATTGATGATCTGGAATGCATCCACTTCTAGTCACTATAGGCATCAGCTTGCTCATATACAGCTTTTCAAATAGTTTTGAAATGTTGGGCAATAAACTAATAGGCCGATAGGATTCAACCTTCGTATGATCTTTGCCGGGCTTTGGTATCATAATAATCATCGAAACCTTCCATTCTGCAGGATAGTATTGCAGCCGTAGAATACTATTAAAAATGAATAGTATAATTCTTTTTGCAATATAAGGCAGTTGTTGAAGCATTTTGTTGCTTATTTTGTCGACACCTGGGGCTTTTTTGGTGTTAAGACTAGTGATGGCCTTTTCAATCTCCACAATGTTAAATCTTAACGGTATTTCTGGTAAAGAGATGACTGGTGGCAGTTCAACAATATCAGTAGAAATATTCGGTGTAAATACATTTCCTAAGTGTTTAACAAAAAGAGCACCTTTTTCAGCATCAGTTCTTGCCCAGTCACCATTCGAATCTCGTAACGGAGGTTTGCAAATCACTGGCCTTTTAAGTCCTCTAGCTGCACGCCATAGCGAATAATCTGTTTGTGGTGTTGCATCGAGTTCTTGAAGAAATTTTTGCAGCGAAGCTGTTTTTTGTGTTTATAAAACTTTTCTGAGCTGTTTGGTGCATTCCTTTAGCCTTAACTTTAGCTGGGGGGATCTGTAACGTTGCCATTCTCGTCGCGCTCTCCGTTTTTCAGTCAATAGCCTTTCTATATCTACAGAAGAAATGTTGTTGAATCTTACTTGTTGATTTGGTTGATTTGAAGAAGCATTAAGAGCAGCTTGATTAACATGTGCTTCAAACAACCTAATAGAATTTTCTATGTCAGTAGGTGTTCTCAACAGCATATTTTCCGTGCAATGAGCACTCAAATATTTTTTGTATTTCAGCCAGTTAATACGTGCAGATGTCAGCGGTAAGTCGCATGTTGATGTTGCAGTTGTGTGTGAGTAAATAGTGATAATAGTAGGCGAGTGATCTGAAGATAAATCCAATGATGCTTCAACTTCAATCATTTCGCTGGGCACACCTTTCATAACTCCAAAGTCGATAATATCAGGAATTTTTTGTCGATCCGTTGGCCAATATGTTGGCTGACCACTTGAAACTACATTAAAGCCCATTTTTGAAATTGTGTCAAACAAAACACGACCCTTGGGACTGATTAAACGTGAACCCCAAAATGTGTGTTTAGCATTGTAGTCGCCAGCTGCTAGAAAACGGGACCCCAGTGTTGAATAAAATGCGGTATATTGACTCTCTGAAATTGAAAACCTGGGAGGAGAATAAACAGATGATATCACAAGTTTTTGATATAAATTTTCAATGCAGATGTTTGTTGCTTGAAGGTAATCTTCACAAAATTCATTTAACAGGTAGTGTTTTATTCGCGTTTTTATTAGAATTCCCGAGCCACCACAAGCTCTACCTCGAGGATCCTTGGTGTCGTAGAAATTATATCCACTAATTCTAAAATAGCTTCGAGACGTCAAATGAGTTTCTGAGATAAGCATAACATCGATTTGTTTATCCAGAAGAAAATATTCTATTTCAATTTTATGTTGGCAGATGCCGTTTGCGTTCCAAAAACATATTTTCAAGTTCATGGTTTGCTTAATACAGCCTGCAGCAAAGTAGACTGCATTTTCAACATTTCCTCCATCATACAGGACATGTTGAGAGTAAAAGTATTTACTGTTTGTATTAAGCTCTCAATTGAGGCTTCAATACGGCTAAAATTAGACCCTGGAGCTTCGCTTACTGGTACCGGTTTTTGCGCTGTATTGTGGTTACTTTTTAAAATGTTAGCGTATGAAAATTTATTATTAGGTTGTTGCTGAGCAATAGTCGCGTTTGATTTCAATACGTTTGAATATTTTTGCTGACTGGTAGACGGTTGAGGTAACTGAGGGTAGCTTAAAAGTGTGATAGGCTGAGCGGGGATAATATTTTCTTTTTTGTGCGAGGAGCGTTTAAAAAACGAGTAAAGAGGGCAGCCTCTATAGTTGGCAGTGTGATTTCCGCCGCAATTGCCACATTTTTTCGCCTTGGGATCACCTTTTGTTTTGTCACAGGTAGCGGTACTGTGTAGCTCACCACATACAACGCAGACTGTAGGCAACTTGCAATAAGTTTTCGTGTGCCCAAATTCTTGGCAGTTCAGGCATTGGATAGGTCCAGCTCTTTTATGTGGCTGCTCAACGGTAACTCTCCGGTGTAACAAATACTTTAGATCATAGATTGGATGGGATTCATTTTTTTTTATCTTTATGTCACCTGGCTGTAACTCGACTCTAAATATTGGTTGGGGGATTTTTTCTCTATTTTTGATGTTTGAAACATTTTTCACCTTGAATCCACTATTTTCAAGGCCAGACTTGACCTCTTCTGGATCCACACTAGAATCTATACCTTTTATTACAACGGTTAGACCTTTAGCACTCTTAAGCTGATATGTATAAAAATTTTTATTTTTAGTCTCAAAGTCTGAGACTATTTTTCTGTAATTATTTTCTTTAGATACCTGAATTTTTGTTTCATTAATTTTCCCACGCTTGATTGGAGTTACGTAAAACTCATTTTCTCCAATTAACGAGATAAGGCTTTTTACCAGAAAGCTGGAGTTCTGTTCTCTTAAATAAATCGGTGGTGGTTTACTCAAACTTGTATTAGTTGTGTCTTCATCACCTTGTTCAGTTAAAATCGCGAAACGATTTTCGGAATTTTTTATATTTTTCCCATCTTTGGGAACTTTTGCCGTTGACGCAATTTGAGCAGATTTGGGACTTCTTCCCCTTTTTAACACAGTTATGTATCTATCCATACCTGTTTGAATTTTATTAACACTATTTTCACTTACTTTATCCATAATTTTATTCATTTTGTGCACGTTGGTCACCTGGGTATTTATTGTTTGTTTGTTTGCTTGTACAGCTAAGCTGACAAGTTTGCTAATAGGTGCAATTGTTGTTGTTTCTTGATCACTATTTAACATGTATGGAGAGCATGATCGCGCACGAATAGTTGTGTTTTGTGTAGAATTCAGGTTTGTGCTTATTTCAATTTTTTTATTGTCGTCATCAGAAACAAAAGTTAAATAAGCATTTCTACTGCTTGTGGGTTTATTGTTGTTGCTGTTGCCAGATGATGAACTCATTTAGAGTTCTCTTGTTTTTTTCACTTATAAGAGTTTGTGTATGCAAATATTTATGTATACACAAGCAAAAAAAAAAATAAAATTAAACCAGTATAATAACTGTTTAATAAATGTTTTGTTTTTGTATTTTTTGTGACTTTAAATTTTTTATAATTTTAATATTCAGTTGCGACGATTATAAAACGCGTCTGTACACTGCGAGAGTTGAAACTGAATGACTTTTACAACTGATATTCTATTTCTTAAACCTAGCTTATTTATACTTAATTACTATTCAATAATTATTCTATTTTAATATTGCACAACAATTCTGACTCAGCTTATTAGTATTTAATAATTATTATTGTTATGTTTAAATTAAAAGATTTATTTTTATTATTTATTTTTATTATTTATTTTTATTAACCACATGTTATGTCTAAAATGTTACTTAGCCTTTACAGGGACCCGCTTTTAAAGGCTGGTGTTTGATCAGGTTTTTGTTTGGGAAATATATTAAGCCTTCACAGGGACCCGCTTTTTAAGGCTGGTGTTTGATCAGGTTTTTGTTATGTGTGTTATGTGTTAAGAACTGACTCGACTGACTCGACTTCACTAGACTAGAGCTGACTCCACTGACTACATTGCAGGTCCATACCAAATCACCCTCCGCTTTTATACCCACTTTTGTGCTGCTCGATGAACGGTGCTGCTGACGTTCGCTGCCGCTGGCGTGGTTGTTCCCGCGATACTGCTGAGTGTGCGATTATTGCAACTTCAGCATATCCATACCCGTGGGACTTCCACCCGATTGCGGTTCTCACGATAATGCAATGTCAGCATATATCTGTAGGAAAATTACTGGTAATAACGTCAGTATTGTATGCAGCGTTATTGCAACGTCAGCATATCTCTGTGTATGTATGCAGCGTATGTTTTGCTGCTGTAGGTATTTTTTGTTGGTTGAGGGAAAATAACTCAACGTCAGTATGTGTGTGCAGCGTATGTTCTGCTGTCGCTGATACTTCTGTTGGTTAGGGGAAAATGACTCATAACATCCCTCTCCCCTTACGGACAAGAAACATCCTGTCTTAGGATGTTTCGTAGCCATCCTTCTGGAATCAAGTCAAGATAGATGTGTGTATGCATCCGACTACCTTGGCGATACAGCTTTGGCAGCTCTCGGAGTAATATGTAATTATCTCCCGAGCCTCGATTGCCTGAAGGACGCAGTTTACCATTAGTTGGTGACTGCTAAGTGTCTGTCGACTTGGTACGTTTGCTGCGTCACCAAGGAAAAATATGATGTTGTTGGTGAAATGTTGAGGTTGTTACTGACGTTGGGGTGATTTCCCATTTTCTAACGGAACTGCGTTTTCCGTCCATGTATGTGTTGTGCCATCGCATATAGCTTTAATTGTTGTCTAGGGTTGCGTAAGGTTGATAAGTTTTAATTGTTGACTATGGTTGTGTGTGGTTGAAGGTTATGGGTTGCTTGTGAAACATCGGTCGGGTTTTAATATTTTTAATCTTATAACTAACAATTTCTTTTCTTATTTGTACTTAAATAAAAATTTCTTTTCTTATTTGTACTTATATGTCTTATATACATATATGTATTTCTCTTTTTTTTTTTTATATTTCTTACTTATTATTAATTAGACATGTTTTGTAGGCAATTTATAAAATTTAATATTTTAACTAGATTTTCTGTTTGTTAAAATTTCTTATTGCTTTTATTTTTAATATGTATATTTTTCTTTAACTATTAGTTATATATGTATATATATATATATATATATGTGTATTGTTAATGGTATGTTTTGTTTACAAGTTAGTTGTATAATTATTGTGTATGTGTGTTGATATTTATATATATGTACTCTTATATTAACCTTGAAATAAACTTATACAAGAAATTTAAAATTTTTAAATTATTTGAAAACGTTGCAAAAAAAAAAATGAGTAAGGAAAAAAAACAAAACTTTATTACATTTAGTACTACATATATCAAATTTCAACTTATTTAAAAATTTTTTCCTCTCCCTTTTTATATATATATATATATATATATATATATATATATATATAAATGAGTTTAGTTTAGCTTGTATCTATCCTTGTCTTTGTTAAAGAAATTTAACACCTTTGCTGTTTTAATGATTTGAAAGAAAAATTATTCACTTGCTTATAATTTTTTTAAATCAACAGCAAAAATGGCAGAAAATTAGGAGAGTTTAAAATTGCAAATAGTTTGTTATTTAGAAGAAAGACAAAAATAAATATTAATAGGAAATTTGTTGAAATTATTTCATAAGTTGCTTGTTCTTCTTTTTTTGAAAATTAAATTTTAGTTTCTATACTTGAAATCTTTATTCATTGTTCATTATTTATTTTAGCTTAAAAGCTTACATTCAAACATAGATCAATTCGTGCTTTTTATTATCATTGTTAGTATTACTGAAATACCATGCATGTATGTATGTTTGGCTTTTATTTTTGTTTCAAATGTCAATGCCAAACTTATTTGTATTCTCACACACATACATGCATGTGTATATCTGCTTATTCAGTTGTACCCGCCTGTGAAATAGTCTGGCAGAATTTTGCTGTGTAATCATATTGCACAGTCAAGTACTCAACTAAAGTCATGCAAAAAATTTAAAAAAAATGAAAAAATATGTAGATACCATCAAAACTGCATTTCGTCTCAGTTTGGATATATTGCACTCATTTTTTACCCTGTAGTTGTAAGATGCTTTATTTATGTTTTTATTAATGTGCATAAAACTACAGGGTTTTGTTTTTATTATTCAAACATTACAGACGCAAGCATGTGCAAACATTAAAAATTTTTGCAATTGCTTTCTGTTTCTACTGCTATGCAGTTATTAATTTTGTGACAAAAAGTTCTAAATAAATTGAAAAAAAAACAAGATCCACGGTTACCTAATTTTCCTTTATAGAAAAATTGAAAACCCAAAAAAAAAAAATACATAGAAGTGCCCGAGTGTATTGAGAAACTGGAATACCAGTAACCCAACAGAAACCACCAAACATACTCATGCAGAAAAAACCGTAAGTAAATTAACTTTTTGTTTTTATTTTAACGGAATTTTATTCAATTTAAATTGTATTTATTTGTATTTTGTAAAATCTAAAGACTGCTCTGGAAAATTGTATCCGTGGTTTCTTATATACTACTATTCTTGTTAATTAAAAAAAAATTTTGTGTTCTTTGCTTGCTGCGGCTTCTAACTAATCTGTCTGCTTAATTTTATTTTTAGAAAAGTATCCGTTGGTCGATTAGAAGGTGATACCGGGTTAGTAGCGTTCCATCCTTTTTTAACCTTTTCCTTTTACTAATTATTTTGCTTCTTTCAGATCCTTGACGTCGACCTGGGTCCCCGGTTCCTCAAGTTGGAACCATCGTGACAAAAATTTTTCATTGTCCCTTTAAGGTATGTTCCATTGTTTCTTATTATAGTCCTGTATAAATATGTATTTCTTTTATATTTCAGCCATTGAAGACCCTAAATATTCAGCATCGATACCGTCGATATTGCGGTCAGTTTTTCCTTCTTCTCTTTTTCCAATTCATTTCCGTCATAATGTTGGTTTTTAGACGCCTTATTCTTTCCTCCTGTTTTGCCAATGACAATGTGTGTTGTTGTGTTCCTCCATACTGCGTGTAGTGGTTGAATTTTGAAAATCTCGACTGGATCTCCTTCCTCCATGGGATATCTTTCTCGGTTGCGTTCAGTATGGGTACTGCTGTGCCTCCATTTTTAATGTTGACCACAGTATTTCCAACATAAACTCCAGGGGAAATCTCCTGTTTTTGTACAACCACAGTTTTATCTCTCGAAATGATATTAACCGGCACTTTAGTAACTGCTCCCGTATCTACAAGTAACACCAATCTTCCCTCCCTAGCTCCTTGGCAGGGTAGCGTCATAAAAACTGTGTCCACATTGCTCGGTGCTTCAGTACTATTATTTATATTTGGCATTATCTCTTCACTTTGTTTCTCTTCATATTTATGTTTTAATACTTTTTCTTCTTCTGCTTTCACTTCCAAAGTTTGCCCGTTCTCTTGATTTGCCTGTTTATGCACAACCACGGTTTTATCTCTTGATATGATATTAACCGGCACTTTAGTAACTGCTCCCGTATCCACAAGTAAGACCAATTTTCGCTCCCTAGCTCCTTGGCAGGGTAGCGTCATAAAAACTGTGTCCACATTGCCCGGTGATTCAGTACTATTATTTATATTTGGCATTATCTCTTCACTTTTTTCCTCCTTTTTTTTTGTTTAATTTATTATCTTTCGCAGTATTTTCTTCTAAAGTGCATCCGTTCTCCTTATTTACCGAGTGTACAACTGCCTCGGTTACTATCCTGGTTGGCTGCTCTGTTTCTGAGTCAGTCTCCGTATCATCTTTATTTACCCGATTCTTTGTTTCTGTTTCTTTATTATACTTGTATTTGTTCTCTTTTTTATGCCAATCTAATTTTCTGTTAATTTGCCGGACCCCAGTTATTGGCGATAACTGGGCCGAATTTCGTTTCCCTGAGCATTTGTCCGATTAGTGTTGCTATGGGCCTCTACGGCATTGTTAGCTAGGTCCCTGCCGTTGTTGCTATTTCGTGTCTGTTGGTAGATCCCTGCACCCATTGCTTCAGTCTGTCTAACATTACTTCTGCAGTCCCGTGCAAAATGTCCTTGTTGCTGACATATAAAACAGGTTGGGCGTGTATCATTGTTTCTGTTTGCCCCTCTGTTTATGTTATGTCCCGTCGCTATTTGTGGGCTTCCACGGAATTCTGTGTTTGTTATCCTCCTATTGTTTTCTGCCGTCCTTCTATCCAATTGATTTTGGTTGGGTATGTTTCTTCTTGGCTCGCAGAAAGTTGTTTCCTTGTGACCGTTTATCCTACACAAACGGCAGTATAAGGAGCCTAATCTCTTTCTGCAGTTTTCCACATCGTGCCCGCTGTTTCCACAGAACGTACAGCTCACGATATTCCTGCACAGTGGCCCCATTTCATGGCCGTATTTTCCACAGCTCATACAGTATGGTGTGTTTAGCCGCTTTTTGCAGCTATTCCATTCATGCCCCATCCTGTTGCAAAAACTACAGGAAACTTCTGAATCAATTACGTTGATGTTGTGCGTTGGTTCGCCAAACAATTCTTCTGCAGTTTCGACTACCTCTATTAAGTTTGTGAGCTCTTCTTCTTCCTGTCCCACAAATCGAGCTTTGAGAGCATGGTCTTTCAACCCCTTGATAAAGCTTCTTACCGCTATCCTCTTGAAGTCCTTCAGCATGGTTTGGCGGCCAGGTCCCACCGGCCATTCGTTCTCTATTGTTGTTTTTGCCTCATTTAATAGGCTATCCAGGCGTTCTCCAAATTTGCATGCTGACTCTCTGATGCTCTGTTTGCACCCCAAGATCAGCTCCCTTATCTTATCCAGACTTTTATTTTTTAGATAAAACTTCTTGATGGTGTTACAGTATGCGTCCACTGAACCAAAAGTCATCTGGGATATTTTTGAGTATGCACCCCCCAGCAGTCGCAATTTCAGGCACTGTATCACATCTTGTGTTAGGACGTTATTTGCCCCTGTGAGTACTTCTCTTTCTACCATCTTGCATCCTTGTATGTACCTGCATACTTCTGATGGTAAGTCAGGTCCATCGGTCCCGAAGAATGATGGGACCGTGTTGTTGACTATCTTAATGATATCAGATAGCGAAGTCATCCTTATCCTCTCGTTTACCGTTCTATCAGTAATATTGTTTTGCCGGGGTGATGTTGATCGTCTTTCCAAGATTTCCTGAGCCACTGGTATTAATCTATTGAATTCTTCCGCTACTATGCTGTCAATGTCTTCTTTTTCTTCCAATTCGCTGAATTTCGCCTTATATTCGCCTAACTCGTTTATTTTCCTTGCTATTGTCTCAGCGGAGTATCCTCTGCTACCTGCTTTCCTTGCGTTGTTAATTAGGGTTTTTACTTTTTCCAACAGCGTCAAGGCAGGTGTTTCTTTCTCGTGTGATATGACTATTGTTGGTAGTCCTACTTTGTTTAGTTCTTCGTGCAGTGAAGGATTTTGTGAACTAGCTCTGTGAATTGTATCCAACTCTCTTCTTGCGTTTTCCAATGCTGTTTGTAGTCTTTGGATAGTGTCGTCTTGTGTTTCTATCAACTGCTGTTGTTTCAATTGTTTTTTAAAGTTTTCCTCACTAAGTCCTTTCCCTTGCAATTGCTTCTCTAATTCCGTATTTTCCTTTACTACGTCCTCTAACAAATTGTCTGTATATTCTATTTGTCCTCTTAGCTTCTCGCAATGGCCCTTTAGAAATTTTTTTGTTTCTTCTAGTTCTTCGATCTTCTTTATAAACTCCTGTGATCTATCTTTACTTAGCTCACTTATTAATTGTAGGACATAGCTTACGTCTTCTAATTTTGTCAGTCTTTGGTATCTTATTGTTTCTCTATGGTTGTCCAGGAATATTTTGTCTGCTTCTAAACCCTTAAGTTCTGTCCACGCAAGAACTTGTAGACTGTCCACTGAATAATTGTACTTATCTATCCGTTTTATTAAGTCGTCTGTCTGTGTCTGTGGATTGGCCATTAAAGCTGTCTTCTACTTACCCATATTCCGCTGTTTGTCATCTTCATAGTAGTTTGTGGTTTTTGTGTTTATATTCACTTTATGTATATTATTATTATTATTTTATATTATGTGTTGTTCGCAACCGCGCAGAATTTTTACAATCAAGGTAATTCTCCTTTTTGCCTTGATCCGCTTTAGCGATTAGTCCTGCAACGACAATACAAGGTAGCTAGAATTTAGACTTTTATGTATTTGTCCTGTGCAGTTCTACACCGTCGAATGTAGGATGCAACAATACAAGGTAGCTAGAATTTAGACTTTTATGTATTGTTGGTTTTGCTACACTGGACAGTTTTTTCTTGAGCAAGATCAACACAAGGATTATTTTATTTGATGTAATTATTAACGCGGCTACCGGCTGCGCCAAAATGTTATGTTTAAATTAAAAGATTTATTTTTATTATTTATTTTTATTATTTATTTTTATTAACCACATGTTATGTCTAAAATGTTACTTATCCTTCACAGGGACCCGCTTTTAAAGGCTGGTGTTTGATCAGGTTTTTGTTTGGGAAATATATTAAGCCTTCACAGGGACCCGCTTTTTAAGGCTGGTGTTTGATCAGGTTTTTGTTATGTGTGTTATGTGTTAAGAACTGACTCGACTCCACTGACTACAGTTGACTAGATTTTACTGAATAGACCTCCATACCAAATCACCCTCCGCTTTTATACCCACTTTTGTGCTGCTCGATGAACGGTGCTGCTGACGTTCGCTGCCGCTGGCGTGGTTGTTCCCGCTATACTGCTGAGTGTGCGATTATTGCAACTTTAGCATATCCATACCCGTGGGACTTCCAGCCGATTGCGGTTCTCACGATAATGCAATGTCAGCATATATCTGTAGGAAAATTACTGGTAATAACGTCAGTATTGTATGCAGCGTTATTGCAACGTCAGCATATCTCTGTGTATGTATGCAGCGTATGTTTTGCTGCTGTAGGTATTTTTTGTTGGTTGAGGGAAAATAACTCAACGTCAGTATGTGTGTGCAGCGTATGTTCTGCTGTCGCTGATACTTCTGTTGGTTAGGGGAAAATGACTCATAACATTATTTTTTAATATTTTAATGTTGCACAATTATTCTTAATCAGCTATTTATTAGTATTCTTCTGACCCAGTTTGTATTTAATAAAAATAGCTTAGTAAGCTTTTGGGCATTGCGCAATTTATCAACGCAAACAGTTGCACAATTGGTCAAGTCAATGCACTGATCAAGTCAATGAACTGGTGACTGTTTGTGTTAACAAGTTGCGAAATGTTCATGTAGGAGGGTTGATCAGGTCTGACTCATAACATCCCATGGACTTGATAAAATTATGATGTTTTACTTTGTATAAGTTCTTTGTTAAAATGTCAGACATCATATCATCTGTTGATTTGTGCAGTACTCTGAATTCGCCTTTTGCATACATGTCTCGAACATGATGATACTTGATTGCTATGTGTTTGCTCCTTGGATGATAAACAGGATTTTTTACTAAACAGTGAGCGCTTTGGTTGTCGTTAAAAACTGTCATTGGTCCATTGAGTGGATACTTCAACTCGGCTTAAAGTTTTCTTATGTACGAAACCTGTGTTGTTGCTATTGATATTGCTACGTACTCTGCTTCCGTGCTGCTTAGCGCCACCATATTTTGTTTTCTTGCGCTCCAAGAGAAAACGCACCCTGCTGCTACAAAAACGTAACCAGAAAATGATTTTCTGTCACACGCATCTCCTGCCCAATCTGCATCTACGTGGCATTCAACGGGCTTACCCGTTTTGTTGTATCGAAGCTTGAAGTCTGATGTCTTTTTTATATATCGCAAAATATGCTTATATGCCGCTTCATGTTCCGAATGCGGATCGTTGTTTCTTTGCGCGAGCTTTGTTACTGATAACAGGATATCGGGTCTTGAAGATAACGCCAAATACATCAGCACACCGATGGCTGACTGGTACGCTGTTTTATCTATTTTTCTGCAATTTTCATTTAAACAATTTGTTTGGTATCCCGGTTCTAGTGGAGTGGCAACTTCCTTACAATCTGTAATATTAAATTTTTTAAGTGTATCTGCAATATATTGTTTTTGAGATACAGTTATCGATCCCAAATCTCCTTCTCGATCAAATTCCATCCCGAGAAAATGAGACAATTCTCCACCATCTACCACTTCAAATCTTTGTGCTATTAATTATTTAATTTTCTTTAATTCTGGCAATGACGAACTACCAACAATCAAATCATCGACATACACAACAATTATGTTATAAGTACCTTTTTGTTGTTTAATATAAATGCAGGGATCGCTTGAAGTTGGTTCGAAACCAAAATCCCTAAGAGCATTGTTAAGCTTCGAATTCCATTCGCGACCACTTTGTTTTAAGCCATATAAAGATTTTTTAAGCTTTAATACCTTTTCGGGGTGATCTTCATTTTCAAAATACTGTGGATGCCTCATAAAAACGTCATCATGCAAGTCACCGTGTAGATATGCAGATGAAACGTCCATCTGGTGAAGGTATATGTTGTGCTCTACAGCCAAGGCAATAACGAGTCTAATGTTTGCATAACGTACAACTGGAGAGAAGGTCTCGTGATAATTGATACAATACTTTTGGCTACAACCTTTCGCTACCAGCCTTGATTTTAATTTTTGCACACCACCGTCTTTATCTTTTTTCACTGCATACACCCACCTACACCCTACTGCCACCTGACCATTCGGCAGATCAGTAAGCTCCCAAGTGTCGTTCTTTAATAGAGAACTATACTCTATTTCCATTGACTTAAACCAATCATCAGCATAGGGGCCATTCAAGGCTTCTTCAACGTTATTAGGGGTTTCAATTTTGCAGTTACCTAAAGCATGCAGTTCATTAAAAAGCTTCTTAGGTCGACCTCTGGAACCATCCCTTATTATTTTTGGTCTTCCTCTTCCAATCCTAACAACTGGTGGTATAATATTTTCAGCTTCACAAGCAACGTAAGCTGCACACTCATTTTGTTCTGAAATGAATATTTCCTCTAAATCGATTAAGTTTTCATCCTCATCGTTTTCTGCAGGTACTTGTTCATTTGTTGTTATATCATAATTAAACGTAAATATATCTCCTATGCTATGGTTAGGATTGCTATCGCAAATCTCTTCCCCCAAAAATATAACATCTCGCGCAACTATTGCTTTGCGATCAGAATGACTGTATAGCTTGTATGCCTTACTTTCCTCGCTATAACCAATCATAACATATTCCTTACCTTTTGGTGCAAACTTTTTAGAAACGGTTTTGTCAAGACTATCGCCTTGGTGCCAAAAGCCTTGAAGTGATGAACAGTAGGTTTGTGGCCATGCCAAACCTCGAATGGTGTTTTGTCAAGAAGAGTTCTTGTTACCGTATGATTACGTATGTAAGCAGCGGTTTTAACTGCTTCAGCCCAAAAATTTTCGGAAAGACCGGAATGCACTAGCATGGCTCGTGCCATTTCGACTAGTGTACGATTTGCCCGTTCGGCGATACCATTTTGTTGCGGCGTATGGGGTACCGTTAGTTGTCTTTTTATACCGTGTTCCCGCAAAAATTTCTCAAATTCATTGCTGACATATTCCCCGCCGTTGTCAGATCTTATACACTTTATCTGTTTGCCAGTTTGTTTTTCGACTTCACTTTTAAAGTCTTTAAAATCGTTCAAAACTTCACTTTTTGTTTTAGTAAAATAAACTTTAATGTTGTTCGAAAAATCGTCAATAAATGTTACGAAAAAACGTGAACCACTCAACGAGGGTTTATTAATAGGCCCGCAAACAACACTGTGTATTATTTCTAAAAGTTCATTTGTTTTTGTTTCAGACTGTTTAAACTGTTTTTGGCATATTTTGCTTTTTGCACAAGTTACACATTCTATTTTACTAGGGAAATTTTTTACTTTAATACCACGTACAATATTTTTATTAATCATGTCCCGAGTACAAGTGCCATTAACATGACCGTATCTATTATGCCATTTAATTGCTTCTTTATTTTGCTTCACACTGTAGCATTTATTATTGCTATTGGTTTTGTACACAAACAAACCATTCTCTTCAAAAGCCTTTAAAACGCAAACGTTGTCTTTATTTTTTATTTCTACATAATTGTCTTTGAAAAATACACATAAACCATTCTTTGTTACTTTGCTAACAGATATAAAATTATTTGGAATTTCTTCGACATGTAACACATTTTTTAATTTAACATTAGCACCACGAACGTGCACATCACCGCGACCGATTGCTTTTGCAAACATGTTGTTGGGCAGAACTATTTTTTCTTCGTACTTTTCATATGTTTTAAATAATTCGCGAACACAACAAAAATGACTTGTAGCGCCGCTGTCGACGCACCAATTATACATACTCACGTCTTTATTTATATTGTTCAGAGTTAGCAACTGTGTCATCAAACAATAGTTTTTTTCACTTTTATTTTCTGTTTTCTTTTTATTACACTTTGCGGCATAGTGCCCAATTTGTCCACAGTTGAAACACTTTCTGTTGTTCTCATTGTTTTTGTTTTTACTTTGATCAAAACGTCCGTTATACTTTTTGTTGTATTTTTTCTCTGTCTTTGTTTGCATTAATGTTTCAGCTTTACTATTGCTGCATACGTTATCATTTTCCTTCTGTCGTGCTCCTTCTTCAAGTAATTTAACTTTTAAAGTACTAAGCAAAGGCAGTAGATCTCTTGTTTCAATTGCCACCACGAAATTTTCAAAGCTTTTTGGTAAACTTGATAATAAAATGATGACCAATATTTCGTCCGGCAACTGAATATCAACTTCAGCTAAATGTTCAATTGTACTGACAAACTCATTTATATGACTATTCATTTCACAACTTTCGGTCATTCTTATGTACAGCAATTTCTTAAATAGCATGATTTTCCTAGCCGGTCCTTTGGGTTGGTGGATTTCCTTAAGCTTCTGCCATGCGTCCGCTGCTGTTGCGCATGCTTTTATATTGCTCAATTGCGTTGGCTTCACACTAAGTAAAATAGAAGCCAATGCTTTTTCATCTTTGCTGTTAAAAGCAGCATTCTCTACTTCAGGCTTTACCTCCCTTCCACACGTCACTGACCATAAATCTGTATAAATTAGGACACTTTTCATCTGAATGCTCCACGTTCCATAGTTCGTGTCATCCAACTTTTCTATTTGCAGCAAGTTCATTTTCTCTAACCACTGTTCGATCGTTTTAGCACTTTGTTCACAGTCTTTTTGATACCTCTTTAATATTTGAATTATTCACATAGAATATTCTATTTTAAAGTTATTCACAAAGAATCTCTTTTTGTTTTTTAACAACCATTCACTCAAAGAATTTTATTGTTCGTTTTTTTTTTTTTTTTAACGACGCGGTGTTATGCTGTATGGGCACATAACCTGTTGAATAATATCTTCGGTAACAAGAGAAACAAGAACACACACGAACAGTTTAATATCTAAATCTTTATTAAAGGAGTTTCGTTTAAGACTGAGATAAGAAAATGAAAAAAACTGAATAAAATACAAAAAGTAAAATAAGGAGAAAAACAGTGTTGCATTAAAACGTGTTGCCATATAAGTTATAATATTCATTCAATATTTTCAACACTTCTGACCCCTCATAGATGTCCACAGGATGAGTCAGTTGAACAAAAATTCAATTTAGTCCATGCCAAGAACCGCAATGTGTTTGAACGAACCAATGGCGTTTTTAAAAACAGATGGAGGTGTATTCTCAGTGCTAGGGAGTGTTATGAGTCGTTTTCCCCCAACCAACAAAAATATCAGCAGCAGCAAAAACATGTGATGCAATGTTACAATTTTTATTTGTAGGTTACTTTCGAAATTAAAACTCATGAGACTTGGAAGATTTTAGTTTAACAATTTTTATTTTATTTACTTTTCATTAAATTATTTAGTTTACTAATTTATTTATTTTATAACCGTCTCAGGGAGCCGCTTGTTAGGCCGGTCTTTGATCAGGTTTTTTTGGTTAGTTGTTACACGTTTGATGATGATTCCCGAACTGCCTCTATTGCCAATATCAACCTGCCTTTTATACTCATCGATGACCGTTGATGTTCGCTGCCGCCAGCGTGGTTGTTCCAGCAATATTGCTGAGTGTCCGATTTTTAGCAATTATATGCAACCTCAGCATATAAGCGTGGAACTTCCTGCCGATTGCGGTTCTCACGATATTGCAATGTCAGCAGTATGTATGCAGCGCATGTTTTTGCTGTTGCTGATGTTTTTGTTGGTTGGGGGAAAATGACTCATAACAACGTCAGTATGTGTATGCAGCGTAGGTTTCGCTGCTGCTGATATTTTTGTTGGTTGGGGGAAAACGACTCATAACATCCCTCCCCCCTTGCGGACAAGAAACATCCTGTCTGAGGATGTTTCGTAGCCATACTTCTGGAATCAAGTCAAAATAGATGTGTGTATGCATCCGACTACCTTGGCGATACAGTCTTGGTAGCTCCCGGAGTAATATGTAATGATCTCCCAGGCCCTGATTGCATGAAGGTTCGCAGTTTAACATTAGTTTGGTGACTGCTGAGTGTCTGTCGTCTTGGTACGTTTGCTTCGTCACCAAGGAAGAAATATGATATTGCTGGTGAAATACTGAGGTTGTTATTGACGTTGTAGTTGTCATTGGCGTTGTAGTGATTCCCCCTTTCCAACGGAACTGGTCATTCCGTCCATGTATGTTGTAAAGGTTGGTGTCTGGCAGGATCGCCATGTAAAGGTTGGTGTTTGGCAGGATCGCCATGTAAAGGTTTGGTGTCTGGCAGGATCGCCATGTAAAGGTTGGTGTGTGAATAGTATTTTTATTGTATTGGAAGTTTGCCGGCGCTAATAAACGCCACTGGCAAATATAAATATATGGCAGATGAATGCCAATATTAACATGCCGATTTAAGGCAAGGATAAAAATTGATGTTTTTGAAATAAGTAATGCCGATGGAAGGCAAAGTATTAATTAATTTTATTTTCAAAAATTTGTTCCTTATATTCTAAACTAACTGTATTCTAAAACTACAAAATTTCTTATTCACTAAATATAATTGTAGTTTGAGAAAAAAATATAAAATACATTAAACATAATTGTTGTATAGCAGTAACAAACATTTCAGTATTGAACAATACAATTGTTGTAATATATAAAAGAACAATTGTATTAAAGGTATAAATGTTTGTTGTAAAAATGGTAGTAATATTAATAGAGTGCCGTGTGCAAAAGTAATAATAAGAACAGTATGTGTAACAAATATAATAATAGATTAATAGAGTGCCGTGTGCAAAAGTTATAATAAGAACAGTATGTGTAATAAGTTTACTTATATATAAAATAATAATAAATATAATAATAGATTATTTATGATGCACTACACCCTTCCCCTTAAGAAAAATTTTACAATATTTAGGATTAAAATTTTAAATTTGTTTGTTTTTGTTTTGTGTTTTTTGTTTGTTTTTAATATCTTTTTAAATTATTATTATGGTATTCTTTAAATTCATTACCTATTTCTAAAATAGAATTAACTCCTTTTCTTTTGACTATTTTATATGGACCATGATATGGTGCCTGATTTTTTTTCTGTTAAATTTTCGAACGAGTACCAAGTCTCCTTCTTTTAAATTTAGGGGATTAGTTTTTAAACATTTGTCTATTCGTTTTTGTTTCGACTTTTCTAAATATTCTCTTGCTTTAGTTATAGAATATTGTAATCTGAACCTCAATTCTTGGGCATAATTTTCAGGGTTGTAAATTGGTTTATTACTTGAAATTTCTTCATTAGGCCAAATATTAGCTCATATGGCGTGTAATTTGTGTCTATATGAGGTGTTGTGTTGTATGCGAAGCAGAAGTAAGGAATCCATTTGTCCCACTCATCATTCTTACAATAATTTAAAAGAAACTCATTGAGTACTCTATGATTTCTCTCTACTGATCCTAGAGTCTCATGGTGATATGGTGTGCTAAAAACTTGTTTAATTTGTAAAATGTTGCATACTTCAAACAATAATTCGTTTAGAAATTCAGTACCTCTGTCAGATTTGAGAACTTTAAAGTGTCCATATAATAAAATTAAATTTTCTACTATATTCTTGGCAACTGTTTTTGCATCCTTTGCTTCTATAGGACATGCTACAATATATTTTGTCAGATCATCTTGCATTGTTAAGATATATCTGTACTGGTTTGAATACCTCAATGGGCCTACAGTATCTATTGATATTGTTTCGAAACTTGTTCGTGGTGTATCAGTAATGATTAGTCTTTCTTTTGTGTGTTTGGTCTGTTTATTTATTCTGTACTCGTTGCAGTTTTGTTTTTTGACCATTTTTCCCATGCTCTTCCATATATATTTTTGTTTAAGTTTTAGGGTAGTTTTTCTTACACCTAAATGACCTCCTAAAATTGAATTGTGATATTCATTAATTAAATTGGTTTGACGATTTTTGTCTGTGATTCTAATGGATTCTCTATATAATAAAATATTTAAATTCTCACACTCATTTCTTTTTAATTTATTAAAAATATTCTTAAATTGTTCAATGTTTATATTCTTGAAAATAACATCATTATTTTTTAGTGCTAATTTGTGTATGCCTAGGGATAGCATTTTTGGTAAAAGTTTCTCCAATGACATTTGTATGTTCGATGGATTGTCGCTGCACCTAATTACTATCTCTACATCACTAATTGCAATATCGGGTTTTTTGATTTTTGAATCTAATTCAAATTTTAATTTTTTCATATTTTTGACATCTGAGATTGACGTACATTCCCATATAAAAAGTTTATTAGGCTTTTTGTTTGAGCCGTTATTATCATTCTCGTTGTTACATTCTTGGTTAAGATTTTTTTTTTCATGTTTCGCGTTATTGCAAAGATGTTTTCCATGGGTACGTTGTCTGATGGAATCATTGATTTCAAAGTGTCGGTATTTATACGTATTCTAGATAATGCGTCATTTGTTAAGTCTTTTCTATCAAGTTCTAATTTTTTTATCGTTACATCATGATTATTTGTGTTTAAAAATCTAATATGTTTTGTGCCTACAGCTGGTATTATACTATTGGCTACAAAAACGCCTGGAGTTATCTCCTTGCTTAAAATGATACTTTCTTTATTTGTAAATATATTTACTGGTGCGATTAATTCTGAACGTGCGGGTATGCATATATCCGTTTTATAGGTACATTTGGTATTCATGGGTATGGTAATTTCTTCATTTTCTATATTAATTGTTGTTGTGTATGTTTCGAAATCTATTCTACATTTGTATTTTTCCAAAATATCTCTTCCAATTATTCCATCAGTGGGAATAGGGAAATCGTTGGATACTATGTGGAATTTATGGTTAATATGCTGATTTTCATAATGTAAATTTAAATGGGCTGAACCAATGCTTTCAATGGTGTCTAGTGTTATGCCGCTTAAAATTGAAATTTCGCTGTGGTTTATTTCTTTTAAATTTCCTTGTTTGCATATGGAAATATCTCCACCTGTCTCTAAAATGAAGTACTGATTCTTATTTGTAATTTTGCAATTTATTATTATGGAATTTGGCGTATTTATTGAAAAATTGAAATATCGTGGCTTCGGATAACAATTTTCGTTATCCTGCCTCTCTAGTTTCCCTGTCTATATGAAATATTATTAGCATTTTGGCTTCTGCTGCTATTCTTTGAATAGCTATTACTGTTGTTTCTGTTTCTATTTTGAGGAATATTATTTATGTTTCTATTATGTGAAAAATTATTATTTGAATGTGTGTCCCTATTGTTATAACTATATCTGTTATTATTATTTTGCGATCTGTTATGTTGCTTATTGTCTCTAATATTATTATTGTTGTGGTGTAAGTTGGGATTTTCATGACTGCGATTGTTATTAAAATTGTGGTGTGTGCTATAATTTGCACGTTGTTTGTTGTCTCTGCTATTCATGTTACAGTGGTGAAAATTATGATTTCTACCACTATGTTGGTATTCGATGCTGTCGCGATGGCGCAATCTTTGGGGGTTTTGGAAGTTGTTGGGTATTCTGCCGCCAACTCTAAAAATGTTATTGTTGTTTTGTTGATTATCTTTTTCTAATGTTATGCATTTTTCTGATGCATCATTTAATGTTTTTGGACTACACGCTATCAATAGGGTTCTATACTGCTCATTTACGCCTTTCATAAATATATTAAGTGCCATGCTCTCAGTCATTTTATATATTGCATTTTTAGCCTCTTGTGTCGGATTTTCTAATGCCTTTATTTGAAAATCGTTTAATTGTTCACCTAGCAGGAACATTTTTTCTCTGAACGAAGCTATGTTTGAATTATTTTGTTTTTGTGTTCCAAGCTCATTTAAAACTTGTTGTAGGGTTCTTGGATTAGGATACGATATCACCAATAAGTTTTTTAGATCAGTAAAGGTTGTTGGTCTGTTAGCACGTCCAATGCTGCTACGAACATTTGCAGTTAATTTGAAATTGTAGACATATTTTATAAAAAGCTCTCTCTCTTCTGCAAGAATCATATCGTGCAATAGTTCTGTTTGCAACAAAAGTCTTCCAACGCCTTATACGGACCCTTAAACACATGTAGATTTTTACCTACGACGTTTATGTCAAAATGAGCCATATTTGATATATTACCTACTTCTTCGTCTGATTTTAAATTGGTATCTTTACTTTCTTTTGTTAGAAGATTTTTTATAAGTGGTAACACTCTACTATACATTTTTTCAAATTTCTGAATTAATTTTTCACAATTTTCTTTAATGATTGAGAATATTTTTCGAATTATTAATTGCAAACGTTTTAATTTTTCTAATTTATATTCTTCGGTGTAAACTCTATTTTTACTTTTGTTAATATTTATTTCAATTTTCTCTAATTAGTTTATAAATTTTTTTATAGATTCAATTTAATACAGAAAAGGTTTTAGTCGCATATAAATACTATTTTTAAATTCTATTCTAGTTTGATCCACTATGGCAACTCTTATTTATTTTCTCACGTTTCATATTTTTTAACTTATATATATATAGTGTTTCATTTGTTCACTTCAATGTGGCAACTCTTAAAGTTTTTGACATTTCTTTTTATTGTGAAATTCTATTTCCTAATTGTAATTTATTTAATTAGCACGGTAAAAGTTAGTGTATTTTTTAGTGAAAAAGTTTTGTGATTTTTTTATTTTTATATTGAACTAGCTGATCCCGGTGTACTTCGCTACCCCCCTCGTTATAAAATAAAATTAAAAGTATTTATATATCCTATTGTGACGATCGGTCCAGTAGTTAAGACTATATTACGATTTTTAATTTTAATAAAAAGGAGCGTGGTCCCATCCACTTTTCTCCCGGTACGTATTCCAAATTATGGCAATACCATATGTACCAAATATCATCGACGTAGGTCAAAAAATGCCCAAAATATGGCGATTTAAATTTTTGGGTTATATGGGTGGTGCCACGCCTCTTTGTCCAATCCCACCCATATTTGCAGCAGCACTAAAAAAATGCACACCAAACCGACGTAGCAAATTTTGTTCAAATACCGTTATCAGGAGCAGAAATAATAGATTTTTAATTTGTGGTTTGTATGAGAGGTACCACACCCCTTTGTCCAATCCCGCCCATATTTGCAGCAGCACTTAAGAAATTTACACCAAACCTACATACCAAATTTTGTTTAAATACCGTTATCAGGAGCAGAAATAATAGATTTTTAATTTGTGGTTTGTATGAGAGGTACCACGCCCCTTTGTCCAATCCCGCCCATATTTGCAGCAGCACTAAAAAAATGCACAGCAAACCGACGTAGCAAATTTTGTTCAAATACCGTTATCAGGAGCAGAAATAATAGATTTTTAATTTGTGGTTTGTATGAGAGGTACCACACCCCTTTGTCCAATCCCGCCCATATTTGCAGCAGCACTTAAGAAATTTACACCAAACCGACATACCAAATTTTGTTTAAATACCGTTATCAGGAGCAGAAATAATAGATTTTTAATTTGTGGTTTGTATGAGATGTACCACGCCCCTTTGTCAAATCCCTCCCATATTTGCAGCAGCACTAAAAAAATGCATACCAAACCGACTTACCAAATTTTGTTCAAATACCGTTATCAGGAGCAGAAATAATAGATTTTTAATTTGTGGTTTGTATGAGAGGTACCACGCCCCTTTGTCCAATCCCGCCCATAAGTATCCGGTTTAGCCGTTCTTGAGTTATAAACGAAGTAACTAACACGACTTTCTTTTATATATATAGATATAATATTGTTATATATATTTCAGCATGTGATTTAAAAATTCATGTTGTATGTGTTTATAATATATTATTTTAATATACTTCATTCGAAAATTATATGTATATGTGGGTGTTTCTACGTTAATAGGTACTATCTACGGCTACATTAAAAAATCATATATAATTAAAAAATTTGTGGAAATATCAGACGTGTTTAAAAACAAATAAAGTAAACTTTTTTGACAATAAATTGCAATACCTAAATTATCTTAGTTTAGTCATAATTTCGTGTTTACCTAGAAAAAAGTATCTACCCTTTGAAATTTAACACATTACTAATTCATTAAACAACTAATCGTTATTTATTACATAAAGTAGTATAAATAACAATAAAAGTCGTTTAAATAAACTTTCAAATTACTTTCATATTCTATTAAAAAAAATTACATAGTTTTTGTCCCTCGTATTTTAAGTCTCCTTCCCTGCACATTTTTTGACCGTTTAAAAATGCCGCTAAAATGCGTTGACGCTGCAAATTTAAATTGCAGAACATTTGTTTCGAAGTGAATTTAACAATAAAAATCGAGCGAGCCATTAGCGTACTCTTATTGGGCCGATAATTCGACCACACCACTCGGATCGCTCGCACGTGTCGTGTCGCTCATCCAACTTTTCTATTTGCAGCAAGTTCTATTTTAAAGTTATTCACAAAGAATCTCTTTTTGTTTTTTAACAACCATTCACTCAAAGAATTTTATTGTTCGTTTTGTTTTTTTTTTTTTTACCGACGCGGTGTTATGCTGTATGGGCACATAGCCTGTTGAATAATATCTTCGGTAACAAGAGAAACAAGAACACACACGAACATTTTAATATCTAAATCTTTATTATAAGGAGTTTCGTTTAAGACTGAGATAAGAAAATGAAAAAACTGAATAAAATACAAAAAGTAAAATAAGGAGAAAAACAGTGTTGCATTAAAACGTGTTGCCATATAAGTTATAAAATTCATTCAATATTTTCAACACTTCTGACCCCTCATAGATGTCCACAGGATGAGTCAGTTGAACAAAAATTCAATTTAGTCCATGCCAAGAACCGCAATGTGTTTGAACGAACCAATGGCGTTTTTAAAAACAGATGGAGGTGTATTCTCAGTGCTAGGGAGTGTTATGAGTCGTTTTCCCCCAACCAACAAAAATATCAGCAGCAGCAAAAACATGTGATGCAATGTTACAATTTTTATTTGTAGGTTACTTTCGGAATTAAAACTCATGAGACTTGGAAGATTTTAGTTTAACAATTTTTATTTTATTTACTTTTCATTAAATTATTTAGTTTACTAATTTATTTATTTTATAACCGTCTCAGGGAGCCGCTTGTTAGGCCGGTCTTTGATCAGGTTTTTTTGGTTAGTTGTTACACGTTTGATGATGATTCCCGAACTGCCTCTATTGCCAATATCAACCTGCCTTTTATACTCATCGATGACCGTTGATGTTCGCTGCCGCCAGCGTGGTTGTTCCAGCAATATTGCTGAGTGTCCGATTTTTAGCAATTATATGCAACCTCAGCATATAAGCGTGGAACTTCCTGCCGATTGCGGTTCTCACGATATTGCAATGTCAGCAGTATGTACGCAGCGCATGTTTTTGCTGTTGCTGATGTTTTTGTTGGTTGGGGGAAAATGACTCATAACAACGTCAGTATGTGTATGCAGCGTAGGTTTCGCTGCTGCTGATATTTTTGTTGGTTGGGGGAAAACGACTCATAACATCCCTCCCCCCTTGCGGACAAGAAACATCCTGTCTGAGGATGTTTCGTAGCCATACTTCTGGAATCAAGTCAAAATAGATGTGTGTATGCATCCGACTACCTTGGCGATACAGTCTTGGTAGCTCCCGGAGTAATATGTAATGATCTCCCAGGCCCTGATTGCATGAAGGTTCGCAGTTTACCATTAGTTTGGTGACTGCTGAGTGTCTGTCGTCTTGGTACGTTTGCTTCGTCACCAAGGAAGAAATATGATATTGCTGGTGAAATACTGAGGTTGTTATTGACGTTGTAGTTGTCATTGGCGTTGTAGTGATTCCCCCTTTCCAACGGAACCGGTCATTCCGTCCATGTATGTTGTAAAGGTTGGTGTCTGGCAGGATCGCCATGTAAAGGTTGGTGTTTGGCAGGATCGCTATGTAAAGGTTTGGTGTCTGGCAGGATCGCCATGTTAAGGTTGGTGTGTGAATAGTATTTTTATTGTATTGGAAGTTTGCCGGCGCTAAAAAACGCCACTGGCAAATATAAATATATGGCAGATGAATGCCAATATTAACATGCCGATTTAAGGCAAGGATAAAAATTGATGTTTTTGAAATAAGTAATGCCGATGGAAGGCAAAGTATTAATTAATTTTATTTTCAAAAATTTGTTCCTTATATTCTAAACTAACTGTATTCTAAAACTACAAAATTTCTTATTCACTAAATATAATTGTAGTTTGAGAAAAAAATATAAAATACATTAAACATAATTGTTGTATAGCAGTAACAAACATTTCAGTATTGAACAATACAATTGTTGTAATATATAAAAAACAATTGTATTAAAGGTATAAATGTTTGTTGTAAAAATGGTAGTAATATTAATAGAGTGCCGTGTGCAAAAGTAATAATAAGAACAGTATGTGTAACAAATATAATAATAGATTAATAGAGTGCCGTGTGCAAAAGTTATAATAAGAACAGTATGTGTAATAAGTTTACTTATATATAAAATAATAATAAATATAATAATAGATTATTTATGATGCACTACACCCTTCCCCTTAAGAAAAATTTTACAATATTTAGGATTAAAATTTAAAATTTGTTTGTTTTTGTTTTTGTTTTGTGTTTTTTTTTTTTTTTTTTTGTTTTTAATATCTTTTTAAATTATTATTATGGTATTCTTTAAATTCATTACCTATTTCTAAAATAGAATTGACTCCTTTTCTATTGACTATTTTATATGGACCATGATATGGTGCCTGATTTTTTTTCTGTTAAATTTTCGAACGAGTACCAAGTCTCCTTCTTTTAAATTTAGGGGATTAGTTTTTAAACATTTGTCTATTCGTTTTTGTTTCGACTTTTCTAAATATTCTCTTGCTTTAGTTATAGAATATTGTAATCTGAACCTCAATTCTTGGGCATAATTTTCAGGGTTGTAAATTGGTTTATTACTTGAAATTTCTTCATTAGGCCAAATATTAGCTCATATGGCGTGTAATTTGTGTCTATATGAGGTGTTGTGTTGTATGCGAAGCAGAAGTAAGGAATCCATTTGTCCCACTCATCATTCTTACAATAATTTAAAAGAAACTCATTGAGTACTCTATGATTTCTCTCTACTGATCCTAGAGTCTCATGGTGATATGGTGTGCTAAAAACTTGTTTAATTTGTAAAATGTTGCATACTTCCCATGTTTCAATCCCTCTCCATCATAATAGTGTTTTTTAGACGCCTTATTCTATCGTCCTGATTTGTCACCGACGAAGGGGGTTGATCTCGCCCTCCATATTGCGTGTAGTGATTGAAATTTGAAAATTTCACTTTAATGTCCTTCCTCCATGGTATGTCCTGCGTTTAGTATGGGTACTGCTGCTGTGCCTCCATTTTTTATGTTGACCACAGTATTTCCAACGTAAACTCCAGGGGAAATCTCCTGTTTATGCACAACCACAGTTTTGTCTCTCGATATAATATTGACCGGTACTATAGTGACTGCTCTTTTCCTCAGACAGACACCTTGTTGATGATTTGTTTGACACTCTATTTCCGTACGAAGGGTAAACGTCTTCACCCAATGTTCGCTATCAAATATGCTCAAGGTTCTATCTATGGTGTTCACTATACATCGGTTCCACATATTATTTCTTCCGAGAATACCATCTCCAGGGATTTGTATTTCTCGTGACACAATATGGAACACCCACGACAACTGCCTTTTATCTCCTATCCTGATCTCGGTAGTGCCCAGTGTCGTAGTCTTTCCTCCAAAGGCTCCAGAAAGAGTTTTAGTTTGCTTTCTGTTCTTATTGAGGAAAATCTTCATTGAGTCTTCTTTTATTATACTGAAATCTGCTCCCGGTTCTACAAGTAAGACCAATCTTCCCTCCCTAGCTCCTCGGGAGGGGAGCGTAATGAAAACTGTGTCCACATTGCTCTGTGATTCAGTACTATTAGTTATATTTGGCATTATCTCTTCATTTTGTTTCTCTTCATATTTATGTTTTAATCCTTTGTATTTTTCTGCTTTTACTTCCAAAGTTTGCCCGTTCTCTTGATTTGCCTGTTTATGCACAACCACGGTTTTATCTCTTGATATGATATTAACCGGCACTTTAGTAACTGCTCCCGTATCTACAAGTAAGACCAATTTTCGCTCCCTAGCTCCTTGGCAGGGTAGCGTAATAAAAACTGTGTCCACATTGTTCGGTGATTCAGTACTATTATTTATATTTGGCATTATCTCTTCACTTTGTTTCTCTTCATATTTATGTTTTAGTCCTTTGTCTTTTTCTGCTTTTACTACCAAAGTTTGCCCGTTCTCTTGATTTGCCTGTTTATGCACAACCACGGTTTTATCTCTTGATATGATATTAACCGGCACTTTAGTAATTGCTCCCGTATCTACAAGTAAGACCAATTTCCGCTCCCTAGCTCCTTGGCAGGGTAGCGTAATAAAAACTGTGTCCACATTGTTCGGTGATTCAGTACTATCTTCTATATTTCGTACCATCTCTTCACTTTTTTCCTCCCTTTTTTTGTTTAATTTAATATTTTTTTGCAGTATTTTCTTCTATAGTGTGCCCGTTCTTCTTATTTACCGAGTGTACTACTGCCTCGGTTAATATCCTGGTTGGCTGTTCTGTTTCTGAGTCAGTCTCCGTATCATCTTTATTTACCCGACTCTTTGTTTCTGTTTCTTTATTATACTTGTATTTGTTCTCTTTTTTATGCCAATCTAATTTTCTGTTAATTTGCCGGACCCCAGTTATTGGCGATAACTGGGCCGAATTTCGTTTCCCTGAGCATTTGTCCGATTAGTGTTGCTATGGGCCTCTACGGCATTGTTAGCTAGGTCCCTGCCGTTGTTGCTATTTCGTGTCTGTTGGTAGATCCCTGCACCCATTGCTTCAGTCTGTCTAACATAACTTCTGCAGTCCCGTGCAAAATGTCCTTGTTGCTGACATATAAAACAGGTTGGGCGTGTATCATTGTTTCTGTTTGCCCCTCTGTTTATGTTATGTCCCGTCGCTATTTGTGGGCTTCCACGGATTTCTGTGTTTGTTATCCTCCTATTGTTTTCTGCCGTCCTTCTATCCAATTGATTTTGGTTGGGTATGTTTCTTCTTGGCTCGCAGAAAGTTGTTTCCTTGTGACCGTTTATCCTACACAAACGGCAGTATAAGGAGCCTAATTTCTTTCTGCAGTTTTCCACATCGTGGCCGCTGTTTCCACAGAACGTACAGCTCACGATATTCCTGCACAGTGGCCCCATTTCATGGCCGTATTTTCCACAGTTCATACAGTATGGTGTGTTTAGCCGCTTTTTGCAGCTATTCCATTCATGCCCCATCCTGTTGCAAAAACTACAGGGGACTTCTGAATCTATTACGTTGATACTGTGCGTTGGTTCGTTAAACAATTCCTCTGCATTTTCCACTATCTCTATCAACTTAGTGAGCTCTTCGTCTTCCTGACCCACAAAGCGAGCCTTGAGTGCATGGTCCTTCAAACCCTTGATAAAGCTCCTTACCGCTATCCGTTTGAAGTCTTTCTGCATGGTTTCCCGACCAGGTCCCACCGGCCATTCGTTCTCTATAGTTGTTTTTTCCTCATTCAATAGGTTATCCAGGCGTTCTCCAAATTTGCATGCTGACTCTCTGTTTGCAACCCAATATTAGTTCCCTTATTTTATCTAAGCTCTTGCTTTTTAGATAATATTTTTTGAGCGCATTACATAACGCGTCCACGGAACTGAAATTCATCTGGGAAATTCTTGAGTAGGCGCCCCCTAGGAGTCTCAATTTCAGGCATTGTATTACATCTTGTGTTAGAACGTTATTTGCACCTGTGAGTGTGAGTACTTCTCTTTCTACCATCTTGCATCCTTGTATGTACCTGAATACTTCTGATGACAAGTCTGGCCAATCGGTCCCGAAGAATGATGGGACTGTGTTGTTAACTATCTTAATAATCTCATACAGCGAAGGCATTTTGATCCTTTCAATTTCCGCTCTCTCAGTAGTATGGTTTTGCCGGGGTGATGGTGATCGTTTTTCCAAAATTTCTTGGGCCACTGGGATCAGTCTATTAAATTCCTCCGTTATTCTGCTGTCAACTCCTTCGGTTTCTTCCAATTCACCGAATCTCAGCGTGTATTCGCTTAACTCCTTTAATTTCCTGGCTTTTGTTTCCGCGGAGTACCCCCTGCTACCCGCTTTCCTTGCGTTGTTTATTAGGGTTTTTACTTTTTCCAACAGCGTCAAGGCAGGTGTTTCTTTATCGTGTGATATGACTATTGTTGGTAGTCCTGCTTCGTTTAGTTCTTCGTGCAGTGAAGGATTTGGTGAACTAGCTCTGTAAATTGTGTCCAACTCTCTTCTTGCGTTTTCCAATGCTGTTTGTAGCCTTTGGTTAGTGTCGTCTTGTGTCTTTATCAACTGCTGTTGTTTCAATTGTTTTTTAAAGTTTTCCTCACTAAGTCCTTTCCCTTTTAATTGTTTCTCTAATTCCGTATTTTCCTTTACTACGTCCTCTAATAAATTGTCTGTATATTCTATTTGTCCTCTTAGCTTTTCGCAATGGCCCTTTAGAAATGTTTTTGTTTCTTCTAGTTCTTCGATCTTCTTTATAAACTCCTGTGATCTATTTTTACTTAACTCACTTATTAATTGTAGGTCATAGCTTACTTCTTCTAATTTTGTCAGTCTTTGGTATCTTATTGTTTCCCTATGGTTGTCCAGGAATGTTTTGTCTGCTTCAAAACCCTTAAGTTCTGTCCACGCAAGAACTTGTAGAATGTCCGCTGAATAATTACACTTGTCGATCCGTTGTATCAATTCGTCTGTCTTTGTCTGTGGATTGGCCATTAAAGCTGTCTTCTACTTACCCATATTCCGCTGGTTATTATCTTCATAGTGGTCTGTGGTTTAGGCTTAATTTCACTTTATATTATTTTTATTTTATATTATTTTATTTATTTATATTATTTTATTTTATGTGTTTGTTCGCAACCGCGCAGAATTTTTACGACCAAAGTAATTCTCCTTTTTGTCCTGATCCGCCGTAGCGATTAGTCCTGCAATGACAATATGAGGGTAGCTAGGGTTTAGACTTTATTCAATTTGTCCTGTGCAGTTCTACACCGTCGAATGTAGGATGCAACAATGCAAGGTAGCTAGGGTTTAGACTTTTATGTATTGTTGGATTTGCTACACCGGACAGTTTTTTCTTGAGCAAGATCAACACAAGGATTATTATATTTCTTTGATGTTATTATTTACGCGGCTACCGGCTGCGCCAAATGTTATGTTTGAATTAAAACATTATTTTTATTATTTAGTTATTATTATTTATTTTTATTAACCACATGTTATGTTTAAAATGTGCTGGAGAGTCGTTCTAGTCGGTGGGTTCTAGTCTGTAGAGTCTTGACAGAAAGCAGTTCGGGAATATTCTTTATCACGTAACAACTAACCTGATCAAACACCAGCCTTAAAAAGCGGGTCCCTGTGATGGCTTAATATATTTTATAAATCAAAACCTGATCAAACACCAGCCTTAAAAAGCGGGTCCCTGTGAAGGCTAAGTAATGTTTTAAAATAGTCTGTGGTTAATAAATAAAAATAATATTAAATAAATAATAAAATAATGTTTTAATTCAAACATAACACATTAGAATTCAAACATACGTATATACTATACATGGACAGGGAAACGCGCAAACCCTGGAGAATCAAAACGATTCTCCAACAAGGGAAAATTAATGGCCTATGCAATAAATACTAATATGTACATCAAATTTTATTTTCTTAAAAATTAAAGATATAAAACACAAATTAACATTCTTAATAGACACAGGTTCAGAGATATCCATATGTAAAGAAGACTCAATAGTTAG
Source organism: Lypha dubia (assembly GCA_947311025.1). Taxonomy (NCBI): domain Eukaryota; kingdom Metazoa; phylum Arthropoda; class Insecta; order Diptera; family Tachinidae; genus Lypha; species Lypha dubia. Next base: position 91,202,685 of record OX371260.1, on the reverse strand, counting down.
TAATAATAAAGATTATGAAGATATTTGCAAATTATATGGCATAACAAATGGAAGTGTACAGACAATAGGTTCGACCGAATTGGAAATAGAAATTGATAACAACATCTTAAAACATAAATTTAATTTAGTGACAAACGAATTCCCCATTAAAACAGATGGCATTTTAGGAATGGATTTTTTCTATAAAAATAGTTGCAGAATCAATTATGATATGTTAAATATAGATATGGTAATAAAAGGGGATATAACGACAATTCCAGTAGAAATTGATACAACAAAAATATACAATATAATAATACCCCCAAGAAGTGAAAAAATAGTTCCAATCAATATTAAAATAAATGAAGATAGCGTCGTTTGTAACAAGGAAATAGAAAAAGGTGTTTTTGTTGCAAACACTATTATACCTAAAGACGGTTACCGTCATGTTAAAATCTTAAATACATTAGAAATACCTATACAACTACAAAAGTTACATATCACCACAATACCACTACAATATTATAACGTATATAGAACCACTAGACAACATATCAAATATTCAGAACAAAGATTTCAAAAACTATTAGAGGCAATCAAATTTGAAGATTTTGACGAAGAAAACAAAATAGCTTTAAACGACATATTTAGACAATATCAAGAAATATTTCATCTAGAGGGAGAATCCTTAACAACTAATAATTTTTACAAACAAACCATAGAACTAATCGATAATACCCCAGTATACATAAAAAATTATCGTTTACCACAATCACAATTGAATGAAATAGACAGACAAGTACAGAAACTATTACAAGAAAATATAATAGAACCATTAATTAGTCCATACAACTCTCCTTTATTACTGGTCCCTAAAAAAGGACAAGATGATATAAAGAAATGGCGTCTAGTTGTAGATTACAGACGTTTGAATAATAAAGTAGTAAACGACAAATTCCCCCTAACAAGACTAGAAGACGTTTTAGACAAACTAGGACGAGCAAAATATTTCTCAACTCTTGATATGACAAGCTCTTTTCATCAAATAGAACTCGATTCAGCATCAAGACCTATGACAGCATTTTCCACTAACAGCGGTCACTATCAGTACAATAGACTACCTTTTGGACTAAAAATATCATCAAAAAGTTTTCAGAGAATGCTAACCATAGCATTGGCTGGTTTGGAATCTGAAGCATTCCTATATGTAGATGATATAACTATTATCGGATGCAACCTTAAGCACCACAATGAAAATCTCATAAAAGTATTTGAAAGACTAAATAAGTATAATTTAAAATTAAATGCAGAAAAATGTTGCTTTTTAAAGCCAGAAGTCTTATATTTAGGTCATCTTATTACAAAAGACGGTATTAAAACAGATCCAACAAAATATGAAATTATTGAACAGTATCCTATTCCAAAAAATTCGGATGAAGTTAGAAGATTCATAGCCTTCTGTAATTACTATAGAAGATTCATTCCGGATTTTGCTAAAATAGCAAACTGCCTAAACAACTTATTGAAGAAGAAAGTCAAATTTGAATGGACTGAAAATTGCCAAAAAGCATTTGACACATTAAGAGATAGACTAAAGAACCCACCTATTTTACAATACCCCGATTTCGATAAACCATTTGTACTGACCACAGACGCTTCAAACATAGCTCTAGGAGCAATACTCTCACAAGGCGAAATTGGTAACGACTTGCCTATATCATATGCAAGCAAATCTTTAAATAAACATGAAAGAAATAAGTCAGTCATTGAGAAAGAACTGCTAGGAATTTACTGGGGAATACAATCTTTTAGACCTTACCTTTACGGAAGAATATTTACTGTAATCACAGATCACAGACCACTTATCGCTTTATTTACACATAAAAATCCATCCTCAAAACTGACCAGAATTCGACTAGAACTATCAGACTATGACTTTGATATTATATATAAAAAGGGAGCAAATAACACTAACGCAGACGCGTTACCTCGTATTGAAATAAACTCAAAAATATTAAAAGAAATGATTCCACTCTGTATTAATGAAAAAGAAAGAAAAACTCTGGCAATAACACGTAGCATGCTTAATAAAAATAAAGAAGATAATATTGAAATAAAGAACAAGAAAAAGAATTACATATCTCAACAGGAGATTGATCACCTCCATATGTGGGAATGTATATCAATAAATGATATAAAAAAGCTTCAAAGAATACAATTTATATATGAGAATAATGATAATAATAATCTGCAGAATGAATATAATGATAAAATTACACGCGTGGTATGCAATAGAAGTGAAAATCCAATGTTTTCAGAAACATTTATGGAGAAACTTTTATTGAAAATAAAGGAATTGAAAAATAAAATGTACGTACTATATGATAATGATGAAATTTTTAAATATATACCGGTAGAGAAATTGAAAGAAGAATATAATAAATTAAAAAACAATGACGTCGATATAATTATATACAAAATGCCAAAAAGGGTAAACAACAATATAGAACAATACAGATTAATTGAAGAATTCCATGATTCACCAACTAGTGGACATTTTGGAATTAGAAAAACTTTGTCGAAGTTAAAACAAAGATTTATTTGGAAGAATATGAACATAATGGTCAAAGACTATATTAGAACATGTAATTTATGCCAAAAGAACAAATAGACTAAACATACGAAAGAACCTTTTACTATAACAGACACTCCATCAAATAGTTTCGATATTGTCGTTGTAGACACTGTTGGTCCCTTAAGACCATCAAATAATTTGAGATATATAGTCACTGCACAATGTGAATTAACAAAATATGTAATTGCAATTCCAATAGAATCAAAAGATGCCAAAACAGTAGCAAAAGCCTTTGTAGAAGAAGTCATTCTAAAATATGGTTTATTTAATGTTATCAAAACAGACAAAGGCACAGAATTCACTAACAGCCTGCTGAAAGAGGTTTGTGAATTATTAAATATAAAACAAAACTTTTCAACCCTTTATCACCACGAGACAGTAGGGACAATAGAGCGAAACCACCGTGTTCTAAATGAGTATTTTCTAAATTTCGTGAGAGATAATAATTGGTATAAATGGATACCATACTTCACTTTCGCTTTTAACACATCTCCAAACGTAGATACTGATTATACACCCTTTGAATTGGTATATGGAAAACTTCCTAGGCTACCAGGTGATGAACTGAGCGACCCTAAAAAAAATTACAGCTTAGACAATTATCTGAATGAGCTTAAGATTAGGCTTCGTTACTCACTACAAAAAGCAAGAGATATAATTTTAAAAATAAAAACTAAAAGAAAACTAGAATCAGAAAACAAAAAACATAGTATAGATCTTAAAATAGGTGATTTAGTTTTATTAAAGGTAGAAAATAGAAAAAAATATGAACCTCCATTAAAAGGTCCATATAAGGTTGTAGATATAGATGATTTAAATGTATTAATAGAAATTGAAAATTTTAAAATAAAAAGTGTCGCTAAAAATAATTTAAAAACGCTAATAAAAAATTGTATAAATTAGTAAATGATAATATAATTATAAGTACTCTAAGAAAAACTTCAAGTAATATTATTTCTTTTTGTTTCATTTTTAATAATACCCAAAACCAAAAAAGCGTAAGGGTGTAGTGAGTGTGCTATTTTTATGCACACCACTATTTAGTTTGTAATTAAAGAACTTTGTTTATTTTAAGTATTTTTATTTTTCATTGTCACAAGCCAAATTTGTAAAAAAAACAAAATAAGCAACATCAGCATTTCCCACGGTTTAAAAAATTTAAGTTCAATTAATGTAAACAAAATCAATTTGGGTAAATGCTGTTGATAGGTAAAATTTAGTATATAAGCCATTGATTAATTTTAATAAAATCAGAAATAATTTTAGCATTCATAAAATTTGATTGTCTATTTTATTTCTCAACAAAAGGGCATTTTGATGCCAGGATAATGCGGCAGAAGTGCTCAGCAAATACTTAAACCTTTTTGAAACACACTTACACTAAATCACACCTCCATATATTTACATGACCACTAAGTAATTTCAGTGTTCTTTATTGGTACATATGTATATATTGGGCTCTTTATCATTATTTTTAATTCGATGCTGATTATTTTCAGTATTACTTTGTTGTTTCTTTTTATATGCCATAGATCTTGTTGTAATTTTTAATATTGTATTAGTTTTTATGGGGTGGACGGTACTCTCCCGCCAACCGATTCTTGAAGTTGCCCCAAACAAAATAAAAATTAGCCTATGTGATAGAAAATAAAAAAAAAAGAAAAAATTAAATAAAAAAGTTGGCGGCAACGCATAGTTTTCGAGTTATTGGCCTCTGAAGTTTTTATATATATGTGCGATTTTCCTTTACATTTTTTTTCAACGTATAAGACCAATTTGCATAGCCGGCCTTCGGCCGGGCTTAATGAATTTATCCACCATGGTATATCCCGACACGGCGGTATATAGAATAGAATTTTTGCATAGCCGGCTTTTGGCCGGGCTTAATGAATTTGTCCACCATGGTATATCCCGACACGGCGGTATATAGAATAACTCCTAAACTATAAGTTTCCGGAAGTTAAAATTTTAGGAGTGGACTAAAGTAAGGGCTACCAACCATATAAATTTCAACCCTTAAATCGGGTGGCGGGAGAGTACCGTGGAGCCGTTTTTATGTTTATGTCTTTTAAGTCATCAATCGTTATTCTTGATAACGCGTCCGCAACGTAATTATCTTTTCCCATAAGGTATTCTATAGTAAAATTGTATTCCTCCCAATCCAACCTCATTCATGTTAATTTTGAACTTGGGCTTTTCATAGTACGAACAAGGAAATGTTTACCATATATGTATGGTCTGAAGTGTGTAAAAGCCCAATGGATAGCTGTCAATTCCTGCTCGATTGTAGATTTATTGCTTTCACCTCTGGTAAAAGATTTTGATGCGTATGCTATTGGTAATTGCTTTCCGTCATAATCCTGCGTTAATACGGCTTCACAAGCTTGTTTGCTTGCGTCTATTATTATACAAAATTCTTTTCTAAAATCAGGGTATTGAAGTAGTGTGGATTTTATTAGAGCTTTTTTCAGGTATTTGAATGCATTGCCACAATCTTTAGTCCATTCAAATTTTACTCCTTTTCTGGACAATTTCGTTAGATGTCTGGAATATTCTCAGAAGTTTTTGATGAATCTTCGATAATAATTACAAAATGCAACGAATCGTTTTGCACTATCCGCATCCTTAGTTGCTGGATAGTTTTCGGTAGCTGCGTATTTACTATCATCAGGTAATATTCCTTTGTCTGTACATTTGTGTCCAAGATAAGTAACTTCTGTCCTGAAAAATTAACATTTTTCTGGATGAAGTTTTAAGTTGTGTTTTCTACACAAATCAAATACCTCTTTTAAATTTGAAAGCATGTGTTTTTCTGAACAACCTAACACCACTAAGTCATTCATATACAAGCCTGGTTTGGTTTTTAAGAAGCAAAAGCAAGTGTCATCATTCTTTGAAACGAATTTGGAGCTATTTTTAAACCATACGGCAATCTAGTAAATCTGTATGAGCCATTGTTTGTTGAAAATGATGTTAAGTCCGTAGATTTGTTCTCCAAGCCAATTTGGTGAAAACCTGACATTAAGTCTAAACAAGAAAAATATTTTGCTCTGCCGAGATGGTTTAGAATATCGTCTATTCTAGGTAATGAAGACTTATCTGCAATTAGTTTTTTATTTATTTGCCTGTAGTTTATAACAAGTCTCCATCTTTTCTTATCAGAATTGGGCAGTGATTTCTTTGGTAGGAGTAATATTGGACTGTTGTACTCAGAGTACGAAGGCTCTACAATTTGATCATCTATTAGCTTTTTGACCTGTTTACCTATTTCTTCTTTATGTGTATGTGGTATACGATAATTTTTAATGTATACCAGTTTTTTATCTTTTACCCTCAACTTTTGTTCATAGAAATTATTTATTGTTATTTTTTCTGATTCTAGACCGAAAATATCACTGTATGTTGAGCATAACTCTGTTAATGTATTTTTAAATTGTTCCTGGAAATTTTCCTTTAAAATTTTTAGTATTTCTGACTTCCTTGATATATTTTTCCTAAAATTTTCTTTATTATATCATAATCAGAGATGTTTTCGGTTTTAATGTTACTTTTTTTGATTTTGGTGTTAGTGTTAATAGTGTTTAAAAAACGAACGTATACTTTGTTAGTGTTAACTCTTGTGTTTGGAATGAAGACGCCTGGTGCAATTTCTTGATTAAGAATTAGTATTTCACTGTTTAAATTGTTAAATTTTATTTGATGTATTATTTCACAACTTGGTGGTAAAGTTATTTCGCTATTGTTATTTATAATTGGTATATTGATTGTGTGTGGTATATTAAATGGTCTTAGGATAAGGCAATCATTGTTTTTGTTAAAATCTAATATGCAATTATACTTTTTCATGAAATTCATTCCAATGATTCCATCGCATGGTATTGGAAAGTTATTGTATACCACTTGGAATTTATGTGGTATTCTTCTTACATATGTATATAAAAAGCCAATAAAATTTTGTGGCTGCTGGCAAATTGCATAAAATTTTGTATTCTTTTGTCGCTATTAACCTTTTAATAATTTTGAAAGTTGCTTTTATTATTTTAAAACATTTAAGCAGTTTTTAATTATTCTTATTTTAACCTGAAATAAAAATTATATTTTATTGGAGTTTTCTTTATTTGTTCTAGTCAGCTGTTCTTTAGGGAAATTTGTGGGAAATTTTTTATTTTACGTAGTGCTACCATATTTTCATCATAATTAAATAAGAACTTTAATTACTCACTGAAAAAATGGAATCTTATTTAAATACAACATAAATTTAAATAAAAATTAACTAATTACATACTTCCACATGAAGTCAAAAACTGGCCATAAGAAAAAAGATTTTACAATATTATAAAATTAAAGAAAACTATGTACACAAATTTTAAATTTATTATGATCAAAAACATTTTTTGTACAAATAAATACTTTCAAATAACTACGCCAAAGTACCGCCAGCAAATACCACAGTTTTAACATGGAAAATAATTTTAATTGTTTACTTAGCGTTTACACATGCCACTAATAGTTCGAAAAACTCAATACATTCAAGATTTTTTACTCCAGTGGCAGCAGATTTTGCATGCCACTGAAAATTTTACACTTGCATGCCACTAAATGTCAAAACGATCCGCAATGTCACCCTGTTTAAAATACCGGATTGCTGTAAAATTCTAATTGAAGTATTAATTTTTAAATGTATTTTTACGATTTATTTGTTGAAATACGCATAAAAAATTGGAAGTCAGCAATAACCTTTTTAACAAGATGTAAGAATGCAGGGATAATTCCAAATTTCATAAAGGTCACAACGAGGAATATTTCGAACATTTTCAATAAGGATAGACTACCCAGGATTCAACAACAAATTTCAAAATATACACAGGATATACAGAACAGAGTTTTAAGGATAGCAATAAGAGAAAAACACGAATTATTGAAACATTTTCAAAGGGAAAGGGAAATAATTATTGGTGAATTGAAGAAACATTTCACTCTGGAGGAAATGGTTGAGTTTTTATATTTTGAGGAGAATTTAACGGTTACATATATGAAGAAGGTAAATATTATACATAAGAAGAAATTTGATAATCTTAAAATATTACAATTAGAAGAGTTAAATATTAGGTATAATAAGAAATGGTTTGTTAATAAAACCAATTGTGATATACCTAGCGATGTTCAGTGGATTCTTTCACTCGGGAAAAAACATGCTTTACCAGTAAAAGCAAACGAATTTCCTATTTTAAAAATAATTTCTGAAGGAGAAGAGTTAGTTAGAACTTTTAATAGAAAGGAAGAACAAGAAATAGCTAGAAATAGATTAACAGCAGTTATTGATAATCATTTAAATAAAAATAGATTATCTAATAGAGATAGGTTTATGATAGATAAGGTAAATATAGCTGATAGATTTTTAAAAAAACACAGGGATATATTTATTGTTAATTCAGATAAAGGTAATACTACTGTAGCAATTAATAGACATGATTATAATTCTAGGATTAATGATATTATAGGAGATACTAGAGAATATACTTCATTAAATAGAGACCCAACTAGCAAGTTACAAAAAATTAACAATAATATAGTTGAAGAATTATATAGGAAGGAAATAGTATCTTCTACTGAGAAAAATAGGCTTAAAACTAACGTTGCAATTGCACCGCGTTTATATGGATTACCAAAGATCCATAAGGAAGGTTTTCCATTAAGGCCTATATGTTCTTTTATTAATTCTCCATCATATGAGTTATGTAAATACATAACAAATATTTTACGGAATATTACGAAGAACTCTAGATATAATATCAAGAATTCTGTAGAGTTTAAAAACAGGATAAAAGATCAACAGATATCAAATGATGAAATATTGATTTCTTTTGATGTTGTGCCTTTATTTCCCAGTATACCTGTTGATGTTGCGATAAATACCATTGAAGAAAAATGGGATATGATTAAGGATTATACAAATATAGATAAGGATTTATTTTTACGTATTTTAAAATTTTGCATAGAGGATAATAGATATTTTCAATATAATGGAAATATATTTATGCAACAAAATGGTCTTCCAATGGGATCTCCAGCATCTCCAATTGTTGCAGATATAGTTATGGAGAAATTATTGGATTTATCTATTCAAAAACTGAATGCGATTCCCAGATTGATGACTAAGTATGTAGATGATCTGTTTTGCATTATTCCTGAATGTGAAATTGATAAGGTGCTTTTGACATTTAATGAATTTAATTCTAATATTAAATTTACTGTTGAAAAGGAATATAACTCAAGGATCAATTATCTAGATACTAGTATTATTAGAAAAGATAATAGATTATTGATAGATTGGTACCAGAAACCAACAGCATCGGGAAGGTTAATTAATTACTATTCTAAACATAGCAAACATATTATTATTAATACAGCTAGAAATTTCATAGAAAGAGTTTTAACTATAACTGACAAACAGTTTCACAACAAGAATGAGAGGAAGATAAGAAGTATTTTGAGAGAGAATGATTACCCCAGTTCTTTAATTAATAAATTAATATATAGACACAAACATAAAATAATTAATAATATAGATAGTAATACAGAACAGAGAATATACAAATCCTTAACGTATATTCCTGAGATTTCAGAGAGATTGACAAAATCAAAGATTTTTGATACGAACAAATATAGAATAGCTCATAGAACCTATAACACATTAAATAAATTATTTAGTAGAACTAAGGACAAAATTAATAAATGGGATAGATCGAATGTAGTTTACAAAATACCTTGCAAGGGAAATGATGGAGAGAATTGTAACATGGTATATGTAGGTACTACCAAAAATAAATTAAAAACGAGAATAGCAGGTCATAAGTCAGATCAGAAATATAGGCATATCAATTCACAGAAGACAGCTTTGTCATCTCATTGTTCCAGATTAGTTCACTTTCCTAACTTTGAAAATGTTTCAATTCTGAATACAGAAAATAATTATAAACAGCGTTTGATGTTAGAAATGTTAGAGATAATTAATACACCAGCAACACAAAGAATAAATTTCAAAGTAGATACAGAAAATTTAGCACAGAATTATAGATATGAATTTTTTGTTACTTTGTTTAATTACATATCTAAATATATTATGGTCCCACAGGAAAATAATCACATTATTGCTTCTTGGTTTTACACCAATAATAACTTAATTTCCTGTAGGATTTTTATTATTCTTAACTTTTATAAAGCTTATAAAAATTTGTAAATAATTTTTGATATTTATATTTAAAAAACAGCCTAGATACATACTACACATTTTAATGTTAATTGTTTTGATATATTGAATTCAATGTTAAAATTTTTTTAAATACTATTTTTATAACATAACATTTTTAATAATTTTTTCTATGATAAAAAACAGCCTGGATACATACTATACATTTTAATGTTAATTGTGTTGATATATTAAATTCAATGTTAATTTTTTAAAACTATTTTTATAACATAACATTTTTAATAATTTTTTCTAGTTAAAAATTTTATATCTATCCAATACTTAACTCATTTTCAATAATTTTTTTATGTTAAAATTTGGAAACAATTTTTGTGACATTTCATACAAAAACCTTTTTATATACTGTAGTTAAATTTTCCTAGACTTTTTCCATAAAAAATACACAATACACAAATCAATATTAAAATTTCAAATAATTTATAAAATTTTCCTGAAGATGCTAACAAATTGTTAGCGAAATATCGAAAATAAATATAAATAAAACAACAATATATATATATTAAATCAAAAGACCTATTGCTTAAACAAACATTTAGAATGTTAATACAAATAATAATAAATGATAACACTTTCCCCAAAAATGTGCCTATATGATAAACTTGGTAACTCTCTGCTCTCTTCTCTTTCTTTCGGGTTATTTTTTTTTTATTTGAGAAGTAAACGAATGTACTCAAGTTAACGCTTCGGCGTCATTTTGAAAGTGAAATGGAGGTGGCATGAGTAAACGCAAAAGCAAATTGCAAGAGATTCGACGTATACAGCAGTGGCATGCCACTTCTACCATGTGTAATTGCAGCGTTACTGAAAGTAATTCTTAACAGTGATGCCATCTCTTATAAATGTTCCAATAACTTTCGGATGTAACTCGCAGTCTACATTAGCAAATTATTTCTTATAACATTTATCAGGAGAAAAATTTTGCTAGAATAGACCACAGATATTACTGTTTTGTTACTCTGGTTGTTAAAACAATTATCAGAACAACGATGTCAGACATCAAATCTCATTTTTCAATATGAAAAAACGAGACAACAAACAAAAGCTATTTTTTGACTCTGCCACTCCACCTTAAAATCTTATGAGGTAGTCTAACAAAATCATTGTCCGGTCTCTGCACAACAAAGATCTAACAGATTTTCGGTATCAGCTCTGCCAACGTTATGTTCATTATTATTATTTTTTTTTTGTGATAGTTTTATTATGTATTGAATCTTCAATTATAAATTGAAACATCAATAAGTTTTTCAAATCTTAAATCTAAAAATACTTTAATATATGTTTAGCCAGTGCTAAACAAAATTTTTAATTCCAACTGTTGATTTTTGATGTTTTACATTTCTCGTGTATGGCTGAGAGAAAGAGTATACCTCCTTCTCAACCGGGTGTGGCCTCTATAATTTAGAATGTTGCGCGCAAGTGGATTTGGGTGCAATACTAGTGTAATAAAATAGTTTTTATTTATTTTATTTTTGTCTTAGAGCTTGTATAGTTGGAGCTCCTAAGACTGATGATTTATTAATTGAATTATAAACTAAATGACATTGGCTTATATACTAATTATGAGAATAATTCTTAGGGGTACCTTAACATAAGAGTAAAAGAATAGAAATATATATTATTGTTGGGTAAGCATATTTAGCTTCCAACTATTTATGTATTGCATGTGTTCAACAGTTTTAAAGTTCAACGAGTGCATACTTAAAAGCAACAGATACTTTGTGTAGCTTATATCTACAATCAAACAAATACAGTTAGTAAATGTGATTCATTTAAGTGCATTGTGCTGCTGCACTTGATTAACTGCACAAGTGTCAAATTACCGACACACACAAAATATCTTGCTTGCAGTTTGTCAATGCTTGCATGTTGCGGTACTATTGAATCGCAATGCATACCACACACTGTTGGCCACATGCTACACCTCCACCCTTTACAAGAATGTTTATATAACGTTAGTTTTATGGACATTCTTTTACAATTAGTTTTTAATTAGTCTAAGTATAAGTGTAATATAATATTTATTTTGTTTTTAAAGAAAAAAAAAATTATAATATTTAGATGTACTTATATTCTAATTTTATAGTAGTCGTATGGCCATACAATAATATTAAATGTTAGTTACTATTGTATATCTTAAGTCTATTTTTACGAACTACTTGTTGTTTATTAGTTTTCTTATCAACTATGGTAACATTATTTCTTAAATCTATTTTCTTAATTTTATACGGACCTTTATATTGATTTTCCAATTTATGCCCTGAATAATTCCTAAGTAGAACTAAATCTCCTATTTTAAAATTATGTTCTAAAATATTCCTATCATAATTTAATTTTTGTTTTATTTTATTTTTATCTAAAAGTATTTGCGCACGCTTATGTGCTACTTCTAACCTAAATTTTGCCTCTTTGGCATAGTTATCCACATTGTATAGTGGTGTCACACTATCTACTTTAGCAAATTATCTAAAATTGTTTGGTAATCTTGAAAATACTAACTCATAAGGACAGTAGTTATGTGCCGTTGATGGCGTCGTATTAAAGCAGTAAGTGAAATATTTTAACCATTCGTCCCAGTCCGTTTTGTCCACAGATATATAAGAACGAACATATTCGTTAAAAGTTCTATGACTTCTTTCTATTGTTCCTAGTGTTTGATGGTGATGTGCCGTGGAAGTTATATTTTCAATTTTTAGTAGTGTGCATAGTTCCGTCAGTATAGAATTTTTGTACTCTGTTCCCATGTCCGAGATGAACGTCTTCATTGGTCCATAGGTCAATACAAAATTTTCAAATATCGCTTTAGCGATTGTTTTTGCAGATTTATCTGGTGTTGGTATTGTCACCAAATATTTAGTAGGATCACATATTAAAGTGATTGCATATTCATTTCCATTAATCGATTTCGGAAACGGCCATATTGTATCTACATACACCGTGTCGAATGCTTTTTCTGGTGTTTCTGTTATAGTCATAGGACTTTTATTATGGTTTACTGTTTTTGATTTTTGGCATTTTTGACATGATTTAACATATTTCGTTATGTCTTTTATCATATTTTTCCAATAGTAATACCTCTTTATTTTTTCTATTGTTCTATATATTCCACAATGTCCTCCCTCTATCGGATCATCATGGTATTTCAGCATTATATCAAGAATTGCCTTAGCATTCTTATCATTTATATTGGTCACCTCATTAAGTAGCGCTACTTTTAATTTATTTAAATATTTATTGCCCATATTTTTAAATTCATTTATGGAGATAAATTCGAAAATTTTCTCACTGGGTGCCATTTGTAGTGTCTCTACACTAAGTTTACCGGCCACTTTCTCAAGCCTTGGGAAAAATTGTCCTAGGTCAATATTCCCATTAGTAAACAAATCATTTATATTTATATATGTAATAACAGATTTTCCTCGTTTGATGTAACATTTTACAGGAGTAATCTTTAATTTATAGTACTTTCTGACGTCAGCGTTCTTTAGTGGTACATATATATTGGGCTTTTTATCATTATTTTTAATTTGATGCTGAATATTTTCGGTATTATTTTGTTGTTTCTTTTTATATGCCATAGATCTTGTTGTAATTTTTAACACCGTATTAGTTTTTATATTTATATCTTTTAAGTCATCAATCGTTATTCTTGATAACGCGTCTGCAACATAATTATCTTTTCCCCTAAGATATTCTATAGTAAAATTGTATTCTTCCAAATCTAACCTCATTCTTGTTAATTTTGAACTTGGGTTTTTCATAGAAAACAAATATGATAATGGTCTGTGATCAGTACGAACAAGAAAATGTTTACCATATATGTATGGTCTGAAGTGTGTAAAAGCCCAATGGATAGCTGTCAATTCCTGTTCGATTGTAGATTTATTGCTTTCACCTTTGGTAAAAGATTTTGATGCGTATGCTATTGGTAATTGCTTTCCATCATATTCCTGTGTTAATACGGCTCCACAAGCTTGTTTGCTTGCGTCTGTCGTTATACAAAATTCTTTTGTGAAATCAGGGTATTGAAGTAGTGTGGATTTTATTAGAGCTTTTTTCAGATATTTGAATGCATTGTCACAATCCTTAGTCCATTCAAATTGTACTCCTTTTCTTGACAATTTCGTTAGATGTCTGGAATATTCTGAGAAGTTTTTGATGAATCTTCGATAATAATTACAAAATGCAACGAATCGTTTTGCACTATCCGCATCCTTAGGTGTTGGATAGTTTTCGATAGCTGCGTATTTACTATGATCAGGTAATATTCCTTTGTCTGTACATTTGTGTCCAAGATAAGTAACTTCTGTCCTGAAAAATGAACATTTTTCTGGATGAAGTTTTAAGTTGTGTTTTCTACACAAATCAAATACCTATTTTAAATTTGAAAGCATATGTTTTTCTGAACAACCCAAAACCACTAAGTCATCCATGTATAGGAAAGCCTGGTTTGGTTTTAAACCAGCAAAAGCAAGTGTCATCATTCTTTGAAACGAATTTGGAGCTATTTTTAAACCATACGGTAATCTAGTAAATCTGTATGAGCCATTGTTTGTTGAAAATGATGTTAAGTCCCTAGATTTGTTCTCCAAGCCAATTTGGTGAAAACCTGACATTAATTTTAAACAAGAAAAATATTTTGCTCTGCCGAGCTGGTCTAGAATATCGTCTATTCTAGGCAATGGAAACTTATCTGCAATTAGTTTTTTATTTATTTGCCTGTAGTCTATAACAAGTCTCTCTTCTTATCAGAATTGGGCAGTGATTTCTTTGGTACGAGTAATATTGGACTGTTGTACTCAGAGTACGAAGGCTCTACAATTTGATCATCTATTAGCTTTTTGACCTGTTTATCTATTTCTTCTTTATGTGTATGTGGTATACGATAATTTTTAATGTATACCGGTTCTTTATCTTTTACCCTCAACTTTTGTTCATAAAAATTATTTATTGTTATTTTTTCTGATTCTAAACCGAAAATATCACTGTATGTTGAGCATAACTCTGTTAATGTATTTTTAAATTTTCGGGAAATTTTCCCTCAAAATTTTTAATATTTTTGATTTACTTGATATATTTTTGTTAAAATTTTCTTTTATTATATCATAATCAGAGATGTTTTCGGTTTTAATGTTATTTTTTTTGATTTTGGTATTAGTGTTATTAGTGTCTAAAAAACGAACGTATGCTTTGTTAGTGTTAACTATTGTGTTTGGAATGAAGACGCCTGGTGCAATTTCTTGATTAGGAATTAGAATTTCACTGTTTAAATTTTTAAATTTTATTTGATGTATTATTTCACATCTTGGTGGTAAAGTTATTTCGCTATTGTTATTTGTAATTGGTATATTGATTGTGTGTGGCATATTAAATGGTCTTAGGATAAGGCAATCATTGTTTTTGTTAAAATCCAACATGCAATTATACTTTTTCATGAAATCCATTCCAATGATTCCATCGCATGGTATTGGAAAGTTATTGTATACCACTTGGAATTTATGTGGTATTAAAAATTTTTCGAATTTTAGATCAAAAAATATACTTCCCATTGATTTTATATTGCCCTGTCCTATTCCACTAAAAACTGTAGTGTCATTAGTATTTATTTTGTTTAATCTGAAAAATTTTGATTTTATTAGAGAAATATCAGCACCAGTGTCTACCAAAAGTGTGAGTGTAGTGTCGGTATTATTTAGTTGAACATTTATAAAGAAACTTAAGTTGAGGTTTAGATGATAGATATTTATTGATTTTGTCTTAGGGGAAATTCGGAGTTTTCAGAATCATTTTCATTAGATTCTGTTGCTCTTACGTAGTTGTTGTTCCTACGGTTATTGGTGTATCTTTGGCGGTAATTGTCACTATTGTTGTTATTGTTATTTCTTTGTCGGTTTCTGTTATAATTGTCATTATTGTTGTTATAGCTGTTATTGCTATTATTGTTTCGTGGGAAATTATTTCTTCCACGCAACCGTGTATTATTGCCACGATAATTGTTATTGGGTCTATGTTTTTGCCCATAATATAGTATGGCATTCTGTTGACCTTTGGCTTCGGTGCAGCTATTGACAAATTTACTTATAGCATCATTCATGCTATTAAATTGGCCTGCCTCCATGATAAGCTTTACTTTATCAATGTTGCAGTTTTTGGTAAGTGCTTTTACAGCGACTTGTGTTGAATATTTGGTTGCTAATTCTGATGGTAATCCATCTGTTATATATGTATGCACTTTCTAATGATTTTGCTAAACTTTCAATTTCATTGCAGTAGGCATTCGCCGTTTTACTGCTTTGCTTAATGTTCATTATTTTCGCAGATATTAATTCTACTGATTCACCTTTAACGGTTTGTTGCAACTTATTTATAATGTTTATTATTGTTGCTTCATCGTTGATAAGATTTCTTGCAGTACCCTTTAATTTTGTTTTTATGAGGGATACTGCTGTGGATTCGTGTTCTCCTTTTATTGAATTTAGTAACGATAATGAATCTATGAAAGAGCGTAAATTTTCTGCTCTGCCATCAAAGTCTGGAATTAGCTTTGAGGCTGTATTTAAAAATTCCACTATTGTTTGGCCCATTTTAGTATTTATTGGTTTAGTTCTGAATTTATGAGGTGAATTTTCGTGGATGGATGTTGGTAGGTCAAGTTCTACCCCTTTCTTAGCTGCCAATTTGAAAATTTTTTCTTTTAAATCTGCAAAGAATGCATCTGCTGCTGTTTTGTGTGAAACTGTAAGTCTATTGTAGTGCACATTAAATAAAGTTCTTATTCTTTCCAAGCAACCTAAAAGTTTATCGAAATGTATTTTTATTGTTTCCTCTTTTGTAGGTCTGTCAATGTGTAGGCATTAATAAGAACGGTCAAAATCTTCCTTTATTAATCTGGCTTTGTTAAGTATTTCTTGCCATTCCATAAGTATAATTAGATTTAATGTCTTTAATTAGTTTTTCTATTTTTATTTTTCTGCCCTCTTTTTCTGTTTTCTATTCAATATAAAGGACCGTGTAAAAATTTATGTATAATAATTTTATAAATTTTTCTTTTAATTTAATTTATTCTTATTTCTATTAAAATTATGATATTTTTAATTAATTTATTTTACTTCTATCCATCTTAAGGATATAAACATGAATTTTTTTTTTTTTTTACACATTAAAAAAATTTTTAAAACGTTGGTCTTATTTAGGTTTAATTTTATTCAAACAGAATTTTTGAAAATTATTCTTTAAGTGTTACTTTTTTGATTTTTATTTAAATAACATTGCTAAATTTCTTAATCCCCTTTTTTGTGTTTTTGTAAATATGAGGTTTTTTAAAATATTTTAGCTACGAGCTATTTTGTAAACGCAATAAAAAAAATGTTTGCCACCAGCGGTTAACGCTTACTGGCCCTAGTGTGCGACTTTAGCGCACCACTTTTAAAATAAAAGTTATTAATTAATTAATTGGAAAATATATATTTTTGGTGATTTTGTGGTCTTATTGGTTCTCTTCAGATCATTTTGGCTGGCTGATGGAGGTGATATTTGTATTGAAGATGTCGTCCTTCTTTGGCTACCTTTTGGCCAGGCGGACCTTTATTTGCTTCTTTAATGCTGGGGTGCCTTTTGGCCAGGCGGACCCTCTCCTTCTGCTCTTGTTTCTGGGTGCAAATCTAGTAGCAGTCCAAGAAAACTGGCAGGCTGCTCTTGCTTCTTCAGGGTGCAGTTAAGTAGCACTCGCTGAAGAAGACTGGCAGGATCGCCATGTAATAAAATAGTTTTTATTTATTTTATTTTTGTCTTAGAGCTTGTATAGTTGGAGCTCCTAAGACTGATGATTTATTAATTGAATTATAAACTAAATGACATTGGCTTATATACTAATTATGAGAATAATTCTTAGGGGTACCTTAACATAAGAGTAAAAGAATAGAAATATATATTATTGTTGGGTAAGCATATATAGCTTCCAACTATTTATGTATTGCATGTGTTCAACAGTTTTAAAGTTCAACGAGTGCATACTTAAAAGCAACAGATACTTTGTGTACCTTATATCTACAATCAAACAAATACAGTTAGTAAATGTGATTCATTTAAGTGCATTTGTTGCTGCACTTGATTAACTGCACAAGTGTCAAATTACCGACACACACAAAATATCTTGCTTGCAGTTTGTCAATGCTTGCATGTTGCGGTACTATTGAATCGCAATGCATACCACACACTGTTGGCCACATGCTACACTAGTTTTTCAATATATTTTTTTGCGTGTTTTGAAAATACTGTCTTCACCAATGGAACATCAAGATCTTTGTGAATTCGCTGATTTCGGATATACCAGGGGGCTGCAGTAATTGTACGTAGAATTTTGTTTTGTCGCCTTTGAATTTTTTCTGCACTTGATGCTGAGGCAGTGCCCCATAACTGGATTCCATAGGACCATATTGGTTTCAGGATCGCGTTGTATAACAAAAGTTTACAGTCAAGACTTAATATAGAATTTCTTCCAATAAGCCAATTCATTTGGGCTGCTTTTAATTTCATTTGTGTCAACTTTGCGTCTATATGCGATTGCCATGTTAAACGACGATCAAGATGAACGCCTAGATATTTTACTACAGTGTATTGCGGTATAGTCTCGGTGTTGATTTGTATAGGCGGCATATTTCCCTGCGTAAAGTAAAAGTAACGTGTACACATTTCTGCTCATTCACTTTTATCCGCCATTGTTTTAGGCATGTTTCCAATTCTGAGAAGTACCCTTGTAGATTCCGGGAAGCTTCTACAGGATTTTCATGAACGCTTAGAAAAGCCGTATCATCAGCAAATGTTGACGTGTGAATGATACTGCTTAACGGTAAGTCAGAGGCACATATTAAATAAAGTAAGGGACCGAAGATACTGCCTTGAGGGACTCCGGCTTCAATCGACTGCGGGGGGCTTGAAAAATTGCCTTCCTTAACTACAAATTTTCGTTCCTCTAGATAGCTTTTTAAGAGCCTGACGATGTTTGCGGGTAGATTTTGTGTTAATTTGTGGCCAAGACCTTCGTGCCATACTTTATCAAAGGCCTGTGCGACATCAATAAAATGCGTTGAACAATATTTCTTTTTTTTAAAAGTTTCCCTAATAACATTCACAAGTCTGTGAGTTTGTTCAATAGTGTTATGCTGACTGCGAAAACCGAATTGATGATCTGGAATACATGCACTGCTAGTTACTATAGGAGTCAGCTTGCTCATGTACAAAAAGTTTCGACATATTGGACAATAAACTGATAGGCCGATAGGATTAAACCTTTGAATGATCCTTACCGGGCCTTGGTATCATAGTAATCATCGAAACCTTCCATTCTGCCGGATAGTATTGCAGTCGTAAAATACTATTAAAGATGAATAGTATTATTCGTTTTGCAATGAAGCGCAATTCTTGCAGCATTTTGTTGCTTATTTTATCAATACCTGGGGCTTTTTTTGAGTTTAGACTTGTAATAGCCTTTTCAATCTCCACAATATTAAATCTTAGCGGAGTTTCTGGTAAAGCGACAACTGGTGGCAGTTCAATAATATCAGCAGAAATATTTGGAGTAAATACCTTTTCTAAGTGTTTAACAAAAAGAGCACCTTTTTCAGCATCAGTTCTTGCCCAGTTACCATTTGAAGCTCGTAATGGAGGTTTACATATCACCGGCCTTTTAAGTCCTCTGGCTGCACGCCACAGCGAATAATCTGTTGATGGTGTTGCATCCAGTTCTTGCAGAAATTTTTGCAGCGAAGCTGTTTTTTGTGTTTGCAAAACTTTTCTAAGCTGCTTGGTACACTCCTTAAGCCTTAATTTTAGCTGAGGCGATCTGTATCGTTGGCATTCTCATCGAGCTCTCCGTTTTTCAGTCAATAGCCTTTCTATATCTGCACAAAAAAATATTGTTAAATCTCGCTTGTTGATTTGGTTGAATTGAAGAAGCATTAAGAGCAGCTTGTTTAGCATGTGCTTCAAACAACCTTATAGAATTTTCTATGTCAGTAGGTGTTCTCAATGGCATATTTCCCCGCTGGGCACGCCTTTCATAATCCCAAACTCGATAACATCAGGAATTTTTTGACGATCCGTTGGCCAATATGTTGGCTGACCACTTGAAACTACATTCAAACCCATTTTTGAAATTGTGTCAAACAAAACACGACCCTTGGGACTGATTAAACGTGAGCCCCAAAAAGTGTGTTTTGCATTGTAGTCGCCAGCTGCTAGAAAACGGGACCCCAGTGTTGTATAAAATGCGGTATATTGACTATCTGAAATTGAAAACCTGGGAGGAGAATAAACAGATGATATCACAAGCTTTTGATAAAAATTTTCAATACAGATATTTGTTGCTTGAAGATATGCTTCACGAAGGTCATTTAGCAGCTAGTGTTTTATTCGAGTTTTTATTAGGATTCCAGAGCCACCACAAGCTCTACCTCGAGGATCCTTAGTATCGTAGATATTATATCCACTAATTTTAAAATAGCTTCGAGACAAATGAGTTTCTGAGATAAGCATAACATCGATTTGTTTATCCAGAAGAAAATATTCTATTTCATTTTTATGTTGGCAGATGCCGTTTGCGTTCCAAAAACAGATTCTTAAGTTCATGGTTTGTTCAATACAGCCTGACACAAGGTATACTGCATTTTCAACATTTCCTGCATCATACAGGACATGTTGAGAGTAAATGTATTTACTGTTTGTATTAGGATCTCTATCGAGGCTTCAATACGACTAAAATTATGCCCTGATTCTTCATTAGCTGGTACAGTTTTTTGCGCCGGAGTCTTTAAAATATTAGCGTATGAAAATTGACTATTAGGTTTTTGTTGAGTAAGAGTAGTGTTAGACTTTAAAACATATGAGTATTGATTATGGCTAGACGACGGTTGAGGTAACTGAGTGTAGTTTAAAGGGGTGTTGGGCTGATCGGGAGTAGCATTTGTTTTTCTGTTCGACGAATTTTTAAAAAAAGAGTAAAGAGGGCAGCCTCTATATTTAGCAGTGTGGTTTCCACTGAAATTGCCGCATTTTTTTGCCTTGGTATCACCTTTTATTTTGTCACAGTTAGCGGTACTGTGCAACTCACCACATACAAGGCAAACAGTAGGCAACTTGCAATAAGTTTTGGTATGGCCAAATTCTTGACAGTTCATACATTGGATAGGTCCATGTTTTTTATGTGGCATCTCAACTATAACTCTTCTGTGTAACAAGTACTTTAGATTATAGATTCGGTGCGATTCATTTTTTTTAATTTTCAAGTCACCTGGCTGTAGCTCGACTCTAAAAATAGGTTGGGGGATTTTTTCCCTATTTTTGAGGTTAGAAACATTTTTAACTTTGAAGCCATTATTTTCAAGGCCAGACTTGACCTCTTCTGGATCCACACTAGAGTCTTTACCTTTTATTACGACGGCTAGACCTTTAGCACTCTTTAATTGGTACGTATAAAAATTTTTGTTTTTTGACTCAAGGTCAGAAACTATTTTTCGGTAATTACTTTCTTGCACTACCTGGATTTTTGTTTCGTTAATATTTCCGCGCTTAATTGGAGTTACATAGAACTCATTTTCTGCAATTAAGGAGATAAGGCTTTTTACAAAAAAACTAGAGTTCTGCTCTCTTAAATATACCGGTGGAGGTTTACTCGACCTTGTTGTAGTTGTGTCTTCATTGTCTTGTTCAGATAGAATCGCGAAAGGATTTTCTGAATTTTTTGTTTTGTTTTCTCCATCCCTGGGAACTTTCGCTGTTGAAGCTATTTGAGCTGATTTTGGACTTCTTCCCCTTTTTAACACGGTTATGTATCTGTCCATTCCTGTTTGAATTTTATTATCATTTATTGTACTCACCGCATCTACTATTTTGTGTACGTTGGTCACCTTGTTACTTATTGTTTGTTTGTTTGTTTGTACAGCTAAGCTGACAAGTTTGCTGATGGGTGCAATTGTTGTTGCTTCTTGATCACTATTTAACATGTTCAGAGACAATGATCGCGCACGAGTATTTGTGTTTTCTGTTAAATTCAGGTTTTTCTTTAATTCATTTTTTTTATTGTCGTCATCAGCAACTAAAGTTATATATTGTACATTCCTACTGCTTGTAGGATTAATGTTGTTTTTATCAGAAGATGAACTCATCAGAGTTCTTTTTTTATTTTCACTTATATTAGTTTGTGTATGCAAATATTTATGTATATTGCTCACAAGCAAAAAAAAAATTAAATCAGTAAAATAACTGTTCAATAAATGTTTTGTTTTTTTATATTTTTTGTGACTTGAAAAATTTTTTTTTATATATTTTTATTTTTTTTTATATTCAGTTGCGACGATTATAAAAACGCGTCTGTTCACTACGAGAGTTGAAATTATAACAAATAATTTGCTAATGTAGACTGCGAGTATTGCTTTCATCAGAAATTATTTCGCAAAAATTATGCGCTTTACAATTTTCAAAATTTAGAATTGCAAAAAGTAGGAAAACATGTTAGAGATGTGCAAGACGTTTTATTGCCAAAAATTCAATAATTGCAGTAAGACCAATTTTGTTTTTAAAATCTAAATTTAAAAGATTGCAAATTTTTAGATTAAATTTTTTGGGCAATAGTGCTGTTGTAGTGCCTGAAAAAGAATCAAATCCTCACTGGAATCAGCAAATTCGCCATGTGTATGGAAATGAAAGTGTTTTACTCGAAGGTAAACAACAAGCGCAAGTTCTAACGAAAACTTTAGAAATTAAAGGTTTCCCAAAAGCAGCCGAAGGTTACATAACAAACATACCATTACATAGTAATATTGATCGGCGAGGCCATCACATAATAATGACTTCACATGTTTTGGATGCCGAATTAATGAAATTGCTAAAAGTAAAAATTATTCAAAGACCGGCTTTTAATTTGCCTAGAGATTATGGTATTTCCCAGCCGCGTAGAACGTAATTCTAAATGGTCTAAATTCGTTTCATTTGAATATTTTAAAATAAATTTCAGTCGTCTTCTGACAAACAATGTTGCGGGTGAAAATTTCTTTTAAGGCCCAACGAGTTTTTTAAGTTTTAATTTGTTCGTTTCATGGTATAATGAATTAGGTAGAAGTGTACCCATAACAGATACGTCACATAATCCACAGGCATTTCGTTAATGTGAAAATGTTTCTGTTTGCTTCACGGTAATTTCGGATGTTAAAAATGCAGTACTGGATTTGGGTTTCTTAAGTGATAATTAGACTTTTCATGCTAGCAGTTTCTTTGTGTGATATATAGAAATTACAAATAGATTATACTTCACGGGCGGGGTGATAGATATACGTAAATAATTGTTGCCTAGACGCCGCCACAATCAGTCCCTTGCTCTGCTACATGCAACGTGACATTTGCAAATGAAAATGCACGTCTACTGCAGGCTGGATGACTTTTGTTGCGTTTTCTTAGTTTTTAGGTGTTTTCTATGTTGATGGAATCAATTTTTGCCGCGTGGTTCTCCGCTTATATATACATACATACATAGATATATATTAAATTGCTTCACATCTTCTTTACCTACTAATAAAAAAACTTTAGCCAACATTTTTCAAAGTTTTTTATTTAATTGTGTGTGTAAGTTATTAATTCTCTTAGAACTTTTGTAGTTTTTTAAGTAAATTCTGAGAATTTTTATAATTAATCGTTAAAAATTTTATGTTTTTTAAAAGATTTATGGACAAATTTAATCAATTAACAATTAATAAACTTAAACCGCGTTATTTACAAAAAATATTTTCTGCCTATAAATAATATAAAAACATATAAAATACCAAAATATAAAATTTTACATTTGTTTGAGAATGTACTAAAAAAATAAATTTAAAAACATAAAATACCTATAAAAAAAATTAAAAATGAATTGAGAATGTTTCATACTGTTTTATTAAAACATACATAAATGCATAAATTTTGTTTGCTCGACCAACCCCCTTCTTCTTTGTAATTCATGATAACTCGACGATTGCTAACTAACGACTGAATGCGGTCTGTAAAAAAAAGAAAACACAGAACCTGTGTATTCGTAAGTGTGTATGTATTATTTTTGTGCTGGTTGTGCGGGTATGAGGCTGGATGTAAAATTGTGCCAACGAAAAAGCACTCTCTTCACCCCTCTCGCCTAAAAACTCTCATTTTATGACAGCATAATTAGACTCGTGTGTGAATGGTGATTGTAAATTAAAATTAAATAATTTGTCTTTGTCAAAATTAAAATTGTCAGTAGTCTATGTGATGCGCGTTCGTCTGGTATGTAGTTATCTGTCAAGTGTCAAATATCCGAGCGTAACTACACCAGGTGTGTGTAGTATACACTAGTAAAAACAGGGTTGTTGTAAAGGTTTATGGTGGATATGTTCATGAAGGGTCAGGAATTTATGTTATACGCCTTGATCCTGGAAAAATATAAAAAAATGTAGCAACAGCGTTGATTTTTTGTTGTGCGATAAATAGCAAAAGAATGTACGATATCTGGACATTAGCACATTTGTAAAACAAGAAGCCGGCAAAAAGTTTAAAAGAGATTTTTTCTCTGTGAAAAGTTGAGTGGAAAAACAGTGAATTCCCATCGGCATTTGCTTGATCATGCAGCTTTCAAGGTAAATGTTTACAAGGGTGATGATTTACTGCAACTTCAAGTGTCGGCTGAAAAATTTATAACATCATCCCAACCAATCGAACATCTTAAAGTAAAGTTTGATGGAGATTTGACCGATTTATATCCTCTCAAGTGCACAATTTCTTTGCCAAAAAAAAAATATTTATACAACGGGAACTTTTTATCGTAAGATATTTATATAATAAATTATCAACAAATAAGACATAATTGTATCCATTTAACAGCTCTAGTAATAGAATTGATTGTTCTCATCCCCACACAATTATTTCGTTCTTCAATAAGGAGTTGACTGGAAATTTGCATGCTGCTGAAGTTACAACGACGCTATTTCAAAGTCGCACAATAATGAAAGCTTTTACAGTGGCTGCGGCAAGATCAAAGCAATTATATGGTGTAAGTGATTTGTACTAAACGTATGGCGTTTTCTTTTCTGCAAAAAATGTTCCACTTTTTCTGCCCTTCGTACATTTTTTGTGTACGAAGTTCAACATTTTCGTCAGAAAAGAAAAAGATTTCTTAACTGCCTATTGACGTATATATAAGTATACATATGTATATTTCTATTCTAAGGAAACTGCAAATCAAAATTTACCAAAACCCATTATTGTGCAAAGTATACAGACAGATGGGTGCACTTTTCATTTCGGAATTTTTCAGTTGAACACGTTGAATCTTGGAGATGCTGGTGATCTAAAAACTATTGGTTTTACGAATCTAATATGGATATGTTTGCTTCATGCGGCTATAAATGCGGTCGCGCATATTTATAAGGTTACAACAAGGACGTTTTCCGTTGCTTGATTGCATTTTATAATAAATTTTAAAATTATTAAAATCTCTCAGTATACTTTTCATAAACAGATTGAAACATATGTATGTATTAAGGAAAATTAATAACGGGTAGACTCGGCCCAAAGTATATTTATACAAGTATGTATGTACATGCATGAGCACAGCTGATCGTGTTTTTTAATACATATTTTCATTGCCTTGTCAAAATTTTTTAAATTTTCTTTCTACACAATTTTCTTTAAGTTCTGCTTAGCAGAGCTGTAAAAGAATGATTAAAAATTGGTTTTTAGTTCCAAATGATTGATTAATTTTACACAAAATGGAATCATTCCTTTACAGTCTGCTACTGAGCTATTTTAAACAATTGTAAATTTATTTTACACAAACAAAAAGCCTGTTGTTTTTTTATTTTTTATGTTGTTGACGAGCTGCATATACTTGATATACTTTGACTCGGCCCAATTTGCTTTGAAAAACCTCCACTTACTTAGTCAAAATATGTACTGTAAAATATGTCAACAAAGCATTTGATAAAGTAACTGGCGCATAAATACCAGGGGCGAATCAAGGCGAAAATAATCAACTGCAGCTATATTCTGTAACTCGCTAAATCAAAATCTCCATCGCTAAAGATATCTAAAATCGTTTTAGAGATTTTTAGCTACATATTGAATTCTGTAATGCGTATTGCTAAATTATGCAATGTCATAAAAATGTAATTGGGCACAATTTCGGCGTTTGCTGTCATCGCTAAAATGTTATACATTTGTATTCTCTTAGCAAATATAAGCAACTTCTCTAGTTAGAAACGCTAAAATTTAAGCATCGTTATTTTGTAGGCGCTAAAAGGTAATTTAAGCAAAATAGTTTTTACATCATTGTTGTTTAGCCTATTTTTTAGAAAAATAATGTAGGAAACTACAAAAAGGATAAAAAAAATGGCAAAAATACATGCTCATTTAGTATTTGGAATAGCATAAAGAGTTGCCCATGACAGGCTGTTATGAATAGTTTAATTTAAATGAAACTCAAATTCTAAATTTTATATGTATAAAAAATTTATTTAATAAGGGCCAATTTTTGACTTGGTATTTAAGTTATAATTATTTTTAAATTGTAATAAAATGCTAAACTACTTTTTTGACTGCATGTTTAAAAAAAGTACTTTTCGTATGTTTTTGACTGCTCGTTCTTCTTATATAAAAAGCCAATAAAGTTTCTGGCTGCTGGCAAATTGCATAAAATTTTGTATTCTTTTGTCTCTATTACCCTTTTAATGATTTTGAAAGTTGCTGTTATTCTTTTAAAACATTTAAGCAGTTTTTAATTATTCTTATTTTTACCTGAAATAAAAATTATATTTTATTGGATTTTTCTTTATTTGTTCTAGTCAGCTGTTCTTTAGGGAAATTTGTGGGGAATTTTTTATTTTGCGTAGTGCTACCATATTTTCATCATAATTAAAGTAGAACTTTAATTACTCCCTGAAAAAATGTAATCTTATTTAAATACAACATAAATTTAAATAAAAATTTACTAATTACATACTTAAATATGAAGTCAAAAACTGGCCATAAGAAAAAAAGATTTTTACAATATTATAAAATTAAAGAAAAGTCTGTACACAAATTTTAAATTTATTATGATCAAAAACATTTTTTATACAAATAATTACTTTCAAATAACTACGCCACAGTACCGCACGAAGATGTTCGTGTACTAAATAATTGTGTTCGGGTGAGGTAAGGATGGATTAGGGTTGTAAAGTGTGTGTGTGGGTTTTTGGGGGACCAGAAACATTATAATAAGGATCTATTGTGTCCCAGGTAGGGTGGGCAAGGTAGAGGCAAAACATCTCGTCCTCTCTTCTAAATGTTGTCCATTGTGTTTAGTTTATTTTGTTTTTATTTTATTGTTCGTGTCTCAGCGTAGGTTGCGGGTTGGAACCTGCCCTAGAAGGTGTGCATCGATGAGCTGGCTGGCGTCACAACCTACGGCGAATTGACGGCACGTAACAATCTAGCGCCCAAAGAAAAAGCAATCCAAATTCGGATTCATGCAGGTTGCATTAACACCAAGGCAGCAAAATGGCGACCATTTGTAGTTCGTACAATATGGCGCTCAATCCGGAAGCAAAAGGAAAAAGAAGAGTTGTTAGAATATCGAAGGCAACAAAATGGCGCTCATATATGTTGTAAGCAACAATATGGCGCGCAAAAATTAAATCCTCAACCGTCGTCTAGCCATAATCAATACTCAAATGTTTTAAAGTCTAACACGACTCATACTCAACAAAAACCTAATAGTCAGTTTTCATACGCTAATATTTTAAAGAGTAACCAGATTCCGGCGCAAAAAACTGTACCAGTAAATGAAGAATCAGGGCATAATTTTAGTCGTATTGAAGCCTCAATAGAGATCCTTATACAAACAGTAAATACATTCACTCTCAACATGTCCTGTATGATGCAGGAAATGTTGAAAATGCAGTCTACCTTGTTGCAGGCTGTATTGAACAAACCATGAACATAAGAATCTGTTTTTGGAACGCAAACGGCATCTGCCAACATAAAAATGAAATTGAATATTTTCTTCTGGATAAACAAATCGATGTTATGCTTATCTCAGAAACTCACTTGAC
Source organism: Lypha dubia (assembly GCA_947311025.1). Taxonomy (NCBI): domain Eukaryota; kingdom Metazoa; phylum Arthropoda; class Insecta; order Diptera; family Tachinidae; genus Lypha; species Lypha dubia. The sequence goes on along the minus strand of OX371260.1, from coordinate 91,174,715 downwards.
GTCCCGAAGCTATTTTCGAATTAGTGGATATAATTTCTACGACACCAAGGATCCTCAAGGTAGAGCTTGTGGTGACTCTGGAATCCTAATAAAAACTCGAATAAAACACTACCTACTAAACGACCTTCGTGAAGAATATCTTCAAGCAACGAACATCTGCATTGAAAATTTTTATCAAAAGCTTGTGATATCATCTGTTTACTCTCCTCCCAGGTTTTCAATTTCAGAGAGTCAATATACCGCATTTTATACAACACTGGGGTCCCGTTTTCTAGCAGCTGGCGACTACAATGCTAAACACACTTTTTGGGGCTCACGTTTAATCAGTCCAAAGGGTCGTGTTTTGTTTGACACAATTTCAAAAATGGGTTTGAATGTAGTTTCAAGTGGTCAGCCAACATATTGGCCAACGGATCGTCAAAAAATTCCTGATGTTATCGACTTTGGGATTATGAAAGGCGTGCCCAGCGAAATGATTGAAGTAGAAGCATCTTTGGATTTGTCTTCAGATCACTCGCCTACTATTATCACTATTTACTCACACACAACATGTGATTTAGCGATGACATCTGCACGTATTAACTGGCTGAAATACAGAAAATATCTAAGTGCTCATTGCTCGGAAAAAATGCCGCTAAGAACACCTTCAGACATAGACGATTCTCTCAGGTTGTTTGAAGCGCATGTTAAACAAGCAGCATTTAATGCTACTTCAAATGAAATAAACCAACCAGTGAGATTTAACAATATTTTTTCTGTAGATATAGAAAGGCTATTGGCTGAAAAACGGAGAGCTCGACGAGAATGGCAGCGCTACAGATCGCCCCAGCTAAAATTAAGGCTTAAGGAGTGTACTAAGCAGCTTAGGAAAGTTTTGCAAACTCAAAAAACAGCTTCCCTTCAAAAATTCCTTCAAGAGCTAGATTCAACACCACAAACAGATTATTCACTGTGGCGTGCAGCCAGAGGACTAAAAAGGCCGGTGATATGCAAACCCCCATTACGAGCCCCTAATGGTGACTGGGCAAAAACTGATGCTGAAAAAGGTGCATTTTTTGTTAAACACTTAGAAAAAGTTTTCACTCCGAATATTTCTGCTGATATTGTTGAACTGCCACCAGTCGTCTCTTTACCAGAAATACCGATGAGATTTAACATGACGGAGATTGAAAATACTATTACTAGTCTGAACACCAGAAAAGCCCCAGGTGTCGACAAAATAAGCAACAAAATGCTTCAAGAATTGCCTTACACGGCAAAAATAATAATACTATTCATTTTTAACAGTATTGTTATGAGTCATTTTCCCCTAACCAACAGAAGTATCAGCGACTGCGGAACATACGCTGCACACACATACTGACGTTGAGTTATTTTCCCTCAACCAACAAAAATACCAACGACAGCAAAATACAGCTGTATGCATTACTGAAGTAATTACCAGTAATTTTCCTACAGATATATGCTGACGACGCAATACCGCTGCATACATGCATATGTCAGTAACTTTCCTACAGAATATGCTGAATTTGCATACTGGCACACTTAGCAACGACCACGCCAGCGGCAGCGAACGTCAGCAGCACCGTTCATCGAGCAGCACAAAAGTGGGTATAAAAGCGGAGGGTGATTTGGTATGGAGGTCTATTCAGTAAAATCTAGTCAACTGTAGTCAGTGGAGTCGAGTCAGTTCTTAACACATAACACACATAACAAAAACCTGATCAAACACCAGCCTTAAAAAGCGGGTCCCTGTGAAGGCTTAATATATTTTTATAAGCAAAAACCTGATCAAACACCAGCCTTAAAAAGCGGGTCCTGTGAAGGCTAAGTAACATTTTAAACATAACATGTGGTTAATAAAAATAAATAATAAAAATAAATCTTTTAATTTAAACATAACATTTTGGCGCAGCCGGTAGCCGCGTTAATAATTACATCAAATAAAATAATCCTTGTGTTGATCTTGCTCAAGAAAAAACTGTCCAGTGTAGCAAAACCAACAATACATAAAAGTCTAAATTCTAGCTACCTTGTATTATTGCATCCTACATTCGACGGTGTAGAACTGCACAGGACAAATACATAAAAGTCTAAATTCTAGCTACCTTGTATTGTCGTTGCAGGACTAATCGCTAAAGCGGATCAAGGCAAAAAGGAGAATTACCTTGATTGTAAAAATTCTGCGCGGTTGCGAACAACACATAATATAAATAATAATAATAACATAAAGTGAATATAAACATAACATTAAAAATAAACACAAAAACCACAAACTACTATGAAGATGACAAACAGCGGAATATGGGTAAGAAGAAGACAGCTTTAATGGCCAATCCACAGACACAGACAGACGACTTAATAAAACGTATAGATAAGTACAATTATTCAGTGGACAGTCTACAAGTTCTTGCGTGGACAGAACTTAATGGTTTAGAAGCAGACAAAACATTCCTGGACAACCATAGGGAAACAATAAGATACCAAAGACTGACAAAATTAGAAGAAGTAAGCTATGTCCTACAATTAATAAGTGAGCTAAGTAAAGATAGATCACAGGAGTTTATAAAGAAGATCGAAGAACTAGAAGAAACAAAAACATTTCTAAAGGGCCATTGCGAGAAGCTAAGAGGACAAATAGAATATACAGACAATTTATTAGAGGACGTAGTAAAGGAAAATACGGAATTAGAGAAGCAATTGCAAGGGAAAGGACTTAGTGACGAAAACTTTAAAAAACAATTGAAACAACAGCAGTTGATAGAAACACAAGACGACACTATCCAAAGACTACAAACAGCATTGGAAAACGCAAGAAGAGAGTTGGATACAATTCACAGAGCTAGTTCACCAAATCCTTCACTGCACGAAGAACTAAACGAAGTAGGACTACCAACAATAGTCATATCACACGAGAAAGAAACACCTGCCTTGACGCTGTTGGAAAAATTAAAAACCCTAATTAACAACGCAAGGAAAGCAGGTAGCAGAGGATACTCCGCTGAGACAATAGCAAGGAAAATAAACGAGTTAGGCGAATATAAGGCGAAATTCAGCGAATTGGAAGAAAAGGAAGACAGTGACAGCATAGTAGCAGAAGAATTCAATAGATTAATACCAGTGGCTCAGGAAATCTTGGAAAGACGATCAACATCACCCCGGCAAAACAATATTACTGATAGAACGGTAAACGAGAGGATAAGGATGACTTCGCTATCTGATATCATTAAGATAGTCAACAACACGGTCCCATCATTCTTCGGGACCGATGGACCTGACTTATCATCAGAAGTATGCAGGTACATACAAGGATGCAAGATGGTAGAAAGAGAAGTACTCACAGGGGCAAATAACGTCCTAACACAAGATGTGATACCGTGCCTGAAATTGCGACTGCTGGGGGGTGCATACTCAAAAATATCCCAGATGACTTTTGGTTCAGTGGACGCATACTGTAACACCATCAAGAAGTTTTATCTTAAAAATAAAAACCTGGATAAGATAAGGGAGCTGATCTTGGGGTGCAAGCAGAGCATCAGAGAGTCAGCATGCAAATTTGGAGAACGCCTGGATAGCCTATTAAATGAGGCAAAAACAACAATAGAGAACGAATGGCCGGTGGGACCTGGCCGCCAAACCATGCTAAAGGACTTCAAACGGATAGCGGTAAGAAGCTTTATCAAGGGTCTGAAAGACCATGCTCTTAAAGCTCGATTCGTGGGGCAGGAGGAGGAAGAGCTCACTAAGTTGATAGAAATAGTCGAGAACGCTGAGGAATTGTTTGGCGAACCAACGCACAGTATCAACACAATAGATTCAGAAGTTCCCTGTAGTTTTTGTAACAGGACGGGGCATGAATGGAATAACTGCCAAAAGCGGCTAAACACACCATACTGTATGAGCTGTGGAAAATACGGCCATGAAATGGAGCCACTGTGCAGGAATATCGTGAGCTGTACGTTCTGTGGAAACAGCGGGCACGATGTGGAAAACTGCAGAAAAAGATAAGGCTCCCTATACTGCCGATTGTGTAAGATAAACGGTCACAAGGAAACCCCTTTCTGCGAACCAAGAAGAAACATACCCAACCAATATCAATTGGATAGAAGGACGGCAGAAAACAATAGGAGGATAACAAACACAGAATTCCGTGGAGGCCCACAAATAGCGACGGGACAAAACATGAACAGAGGGGCAAACAGAAACAAAGATACACGCCCAATCTGTTTTAAATGTCAGTAACAAGGACACTTTGCACGGGACTGCAGAAGCAATGTCAGACAAGCACAGGCAGTGGGACCAGGGATCTATCAACAGGCGCGAAATAGCAACAGCGGCAGGGACCTAGCTAACAGACCAGTAGAGGCCCACAACAACACAAATCGGACAAATGCCCAGGGAAACGAAATTCGGCCCAGTTTCGCCAATAACTGGGGTCCCGCAAATTAACAGAAAATCAGATTGGCATAAAAAGGAGAACAACTACATATATAATAAAGAAACAGAAACAAAGAATCGGGTAAATAAAGATGATACGGAGACTGACTCAGAAACAGAGCAGCCAACCAGGATTGTAACCGAGGCAGTTGTACACTCGGTGAACAAGGAGAACGGACAAACTATAGAAGAAAATACTGAGAAAGATAGTGAATTAAACAAAAAAAAGGAGAAAAAAGGTAAAGAGATGATGCGAAATATAGAAGATAGTGCTGAATCACCGGGCAATGTGGACACAGTTTTCATTACGCTCCCCTGCCAAGAAGCAAGGGGGGGAGGATTGGTCCTACTTGTGGATACCGGAGCAGATTTCAGCATAATAAAAGAAGACTCAATGAAGATTTTTCTCAATAAGAACAGAAAGCAAACTAAAACTCTTTCTGGAGCCTTCGGAGGAAAGACTACGACACTGGGCACTACCGAGATCAGGATAGGAGATAAAAGGCAGTTGTCGTGGGTGTTCCATATTGTGTCACGGGAAATACAAATCCCTGGAGATGGTATTCTCGGAAGAAATAATATGTGGAACCGATGTATAGTGAACACCATAGACAGAACCTTGAGCATATTTGATAGCGAACATTGGGTGAAGACGTTTACCCTTCGTACGGAAATAGATTGTCAAACAAATCATCAACAAGGTGTCTGTCTGAGGAAAAGAGCAGTCACTATAGTACCGGTCAATATTATATCGAGAGACAAAACTGTGGTTGTGCATAAACAGGAGATTTCCCCTGGAGTTTATGTTGGAAATACTGTGGTCAACATTAAAAATGGAGGCAGAGCCGTGCCCATACTGAACGCAACCGAGCAGGACATACCATGGAGGAAGGACATTAGAGTGAAATTTTCAAATTTCAACCACTACACGCAATATGGAGGGCGAGATCAACCCCCTTCGTCGGTGACAAATCAGGACGATAGAATAAGGCGTCTAAAAAACACTATTATGACGGAGAGGGATTGGAACATGGAAGAAACAGAGTCAATGAACCGGATATGCGAGGAATATCATGACTTATTCATGTTGGACAATGACAAATTGCCATTCACCACATTGGTGAAACATAAAATACCAATAAAAAGTGAACAACCACCCATTAATCAACGACAGTATCGTCTACCTCACGTCCATAAAGAAGAAATCAACCGGCAAGTGTCGGAGCTACTACAGGAAGGTATAATAAGTCCAAGCATATCCCCATGGAATTCACCAATATTGTTAGTGCCCAAAAAATCTCAAGACGGTCAGAAAACCTTTAGACTGGTAGTCGATTTTCGAAAACTAAATGAGGCTACAATAAAGCAGGTATTCCCTATTCCTAGAATTTATGAAATTTTGGATCAATTAGGAAATAGCAGGTATTTCACTACCTTAGATCTGGCGAGTGGATATCACCAGGTACTAGTTGACGAAGGAGATAAGGAAAAGACTGCCTTCAGCACCGATAAGGGTCATTTTGAATTTAATAGAATGCCCTTCGGCCTAACAGGAGCACCAGCCACATTCCAGATGGTCATGAACACGATCCTTAGAGGCTTACAGGGCCTGGACTGTTTTGTGTACCTCGACGACATAGTCGTATACGGAAGAAACGTGGCAGATCACGAAACGAAGATCATGAACGTTCTATCAAGACTACGAGAGGGTGGTCTTAAACTAAACACGAAGAAATGCCAATTCTTACGTAGAGAAATAGTTTACTTAGGACACAAATGTTCCAATGAGGGAGCACTACCAGACCCTTCGAAAGTAGAATGTGTCAAACAACTTAAGCCACCAAGAACAATAAAAGAAGTACAAGCACTCCTGGGCTTGATCTACTATTACCGAAAATTTGTGGCAGGAATGGCAAAATTGGCTTCACCAATAACAAAGCTGTTAAGAAAAAACGCTAAGTTTGTGTGGACGCCCCAATGCCAAGAGGCCCTGGAAAAGGTCAAAGAAAGTATTGCAAATCCTCCAATATTGATTTACCCGGACTTTTAACAACCCTTCAGAGTAACAACAGATGCAAGTAACGAGGCCTTAGGAGCAGTCTTGTCACAAATAAGAAACGAAATGGATCATCCGATAGCATTTGCCAGCCGAACGCTCAGTGACACCGAACAAAGATATTCGACAATAGAAAAAGAAATGCTTGGTGTGGTGTGGGCAACACATACTTTCCGCCCATATCTCCTGGGGCGACACACGACCGTATTTACTGACCATCAACCCTTAAGGGGGATAGCAAACCACAAAGACCAAACCTCAAGACTTGCACGGTTTAGGCATAAATTATCAGAATACGAGTTTGAAATTGTATACAAACCAGGGAAGACTAACTTGAATGCAGATGCATTAAGCAGATTACCAACAAAAAATCAAAATATCGGAGTGATAACTAGAGCTCAAGCAAGCTCGAGAAAATCGGAAAGGACAAAGCAAAAAGAGCAACAGAAAGCTCTTGCAGAGGAAAAACAGAGTGAAATTAGTGACAAAACCTCCGCGGCGACTTTTTTATCTGAGAAAAAAGATATCCAAGAAGTTCTTAGAAACTGTCATGACTCACCGCTGGGCGGACATCAAGGAGTCAGGAAGACCTACTATAGAATAAAAAAACAGTACAAGTGGAAGGGGATGCAACACGATATCAAGACCTACATCAAAAAGTGCCCTAAATGTCAGAAAAATAAAAGTGGACTTCTCAATAGAGAGCCCATGGTCCTCACAGATACAGCAAACAGACCGTTCGAAAAGGTATATATGGATATGGTGGGGCCCCTGCCGACAACCACCATGGGAAACAAATACATTCTTACCCTACAGGATGATTTATCAAAATTTTTTGTCTGCGCACCCATGCAAGTCGCCGAAGCAGAGACGGCAGCAAGAGTCTTTTATAACGAGGTAGTAACAAAATATGGTATTCCCAAAAAATTAATTACAGACAACGGAACAAACTTCACCACGAAATTGTTTGGAAGTGTGTGTAAGCTTTTGAGAATTAAGAAGCAACATATTTCTCCCTATCACCCTCAAGCTAACGGGTCATTAGAGCGAAGTCACAGACCATTAGCAGAATATTTGCGAAGTTTCGCAAAAGAAGATGGTTCGAACTGGGATCAGTGGCTTGCTCCAGCAATGCACGTACACAACCATACGGAGCACACGGCCACAAAGCAGACACCATTTAAAATACTATATTGATTTGATGCACCGCTGCCATCAAACCTACAAACACGCATACCCTTATATAACCCCTACGATTATCCCAAATTATTGAGACATCAAATACAAAGGGCTTACGAGATTGCCAAGGAAAATCAAGAAAGAGCTAAGGCTAGGGCAAAGAAGCAGTACGACAAACAGTCAAGGTCTTATACTTTAAAAATAGGAGGCAGAGTCCTAGTAAAAACACAAGCACGTAAAAACAAATTCACGCCCCTATGGGATGGACCCTATGAAATTAAAAGTTTCCCCACATTAGTAAATGTTCAAATAATGGTGAAGGGAAGACTTCGAACCCTACACCGTAATTTGGTGAAGCCATACAGTCAATAAATGATATTTTAGGGAAAAAGGAAAAAAAAAAAAAAAACAAAAAGGAAATAATAAGAAGAAAACTCACCACAAAATCGACACTGAAGCAGTGTTGTAATACCATGCCTCTCATGGTCTTAAGGTCTTCAATGGCTGAAATAGAAAAAGAAATACATATTTATACAGCACTATAATAAGGGATAATGGAACTTCACATACCGGAAATAAAAACGGACGCAGACCGAAGGAGGTTCCTGGGAGAAATGCTGAGCACTGATGACGGACAATTGCTTTCTGTTTCTACTGCTATGCAGTCATTGATTTTGTGACAAAAGGTTCTAAATACATCGAAGAAAGAACAAGATTCACAATTCAATACCAAGCAGGGAAGTTTCTCGATATGGAACATGAAACTTGACACAGATTTAGTGGAAGTTCATGCTCGCAGATTGTTGAATGAAGCTATAATCCTGCGCAATCAAAACGCTGATTGGACACGTGAAGTTCGAAACCTTCCCAGGTTTGGACTCTAAGAGTTATCGGTCTAAGGGGTGACGCATCTGCTGGACTTATGTCCATTACAATTAAAATTGTAATGGATGCCAAGCTAGTGGGCGCTCCTTGGATGATTGTTACGCCACATGTGTCAGAATGCTTCATCCATAAGGGTGCACAGGCACATCGCCCGACAGAAATCGTCCGGATGGTGCTCACATAGCCCGGAACCCAGGTCGACGTCAAAGGAGCTGAAAGAAGCAAAATAATTAGTAAAATGAAAAGGTTAAAGAAGGGTGGAACGCTACTGACCCAGTATCGGCTTTTTAGTCGGCGAACGGATACTTGTCTAAAAAAAAAAAATAAAGAGAAAAATAATTAGTAGAAAGATCAATGGCAACATAAAAAAAAATTTTTTTTAAAATAAAGCATGTCACTACAAACAACTAACACAACAAATTATTATTAAAAAGGCCGCAAGGTGTACTAACGGACTATCTACAGTTACTCATTGTAGGGGCAATACTACTACAATCAGAAGCAGAGAAGAGTCTTTACATGGAGAAACTACAAACCCAAGCAGGATACGTCGAGATCAATATAGGCAGAGCCTGGGTGGTGTGCAACTATAACTACATTGTGCACACTCTTAACGTGGAGGAACTGAGCAAGTTGGTTCAAACTTCCCGGGACACTGTCGCACTTCTGGGTGACAACGAATATATTAGGCTGGCCAAGGACGAGATCCAAGAAATGGAGAAGATTCTAAGTATGCTCCACCCCCACCGATGGAAGAGAGACTTGATAAACGCCGGAGGTTCATTGCTGAAGTTTGTATGGGGAACCATGGACGACGAAGACAGGAGGCAGATTGAGCAACATCAAAAGATAATCGAGGAAAATAATCACCGCCTAGTAAACGGACTAAACCAACAGATATTGATCAACAACGCTTTTAACAGATCTATGACCACTTTGCGAGACGACAGGGAAATAATAACAAAACAGGTAGCGGAATTCGAGACCCTGCAACGGGAGTTCGCAACCCGACAACTAGCGGTGACACAGCTACTCCAAATACAACACCTGCGATCCAAGTTAAGGGACATAGCAGAAAGTATAGTATCCGCAAAAGCGGGAGTATTCTCACCATCAATACTAACAATAGAAGAGGTGGAAATATTTAACATTGACTTGGAGATATTGGAGAATACCCGTACAGCACTGATTGAGTGGGTGATGTAATGATAGAGGTGTAGTTTTAAATAAATGTATGTAGGGTGCCGGCGCTTAAGAACGCCACTGGCCTAAATATATTTAAGGCAGTTGGATGCCTGTTTAGAAAGAAGCAGTTTAATGCTCCCAGAGATAAAGCCGATTTTAAGGCTAAATAATGATTGATTTATTTTATGAAAATTTGTTCCTTATATACTAAAATAACAGTACCTTAAAACTACAAAAATTCCTTATTCAATAATATAATTTGTGGTATACACCAACAATGTAATGTATAATAAAAGTAGCAAAAGTTGTTGTGTAAAATAACAATTAAAATAAGGTATACTAGTTGTTGTATTTTTACATTACAGGAATTTGCTTAATTTTAGCATAGCATTGTTGTTGTGTATTGTTAATAAAGGAATTTACTTAAAACTAATGTTACGAGGGCAGTTCTAAAATTACAAAGATAATAATCAAAGTAAGATTCACTACACCCTACCCCTTAAGAAAAATTTTACAATTTTTAGGATTAAAATTTTAAAATTTCTAACTAATATTTTAACAATTAATATTTTTTTAAATTATTATTATGTAGTTCTTTTGTTTTGCCTCTTATATCTATGACAGAGTTTACCCCTTTCGTTTCAACAATTTTATACGGGCCATGGTAAGGTGGCTGATTCTTTTTTCTATTAAAGTTTTTTACTAAGACCATGTCTCCTATATTTAAATTTAATTTATTGAACTTTACACACTGGTCGACGCGTTTGATTTTAGATATTTCTAATAATTCTTTTGCTTTTTGCAATGAAAATCTTAACCTTGCTTTTAGTTCTTTCGAATAATTATCAATATTATATACCGGTTCGAAAGTTAATATCTTGTCATTAGGCAAATTTGGTAATCTACCAAATATTAATTCATATGGAGTGTAATTAGTATCCATATGTGGTGTTGTGTTGAAACAAAAATAAGGTATCCAATGGTACCATTCATTATCTTTACAGAAGCCTAAAAGAAATTCATTTAGCACTCTATGACTCCTTTCAACTGAACCAAGAGTTTCATGGTGGTATGGTGTACTAAAAACTTGTTTTATTTCTAATAATTGGCATACTTCCGACATCAACTCGTTTACGAATTCAGTACCTTTGTCTGATTTGAGAACTTTGAAGTGTCCGTACCTTAAAATCAAATTTTCTACTAGAGCCTTTGCAATAGTCTTAGCTTCTTTCGTTTCAATGGGGCATGCTATAATATATTTTGTTAAATCGCACTGTATAGTTAGCACGTATCTATAGTTATTCGAAAATCTAAGCGGGCCTACTGTGTCTATTGACACTGTTTCAAAACTTGTCCCTGGCGTATCTGTTATGGTTAATTTCTCTTTAATGTGCTTTGTTTGTTTATTGATTTTGCACTCTTTACAATTTAATATATATTGTTTAATCATCCTATTCATATTCTTCCATACATATTTTTGTTTAAGCTTTAATGTTGTTTTTCTGACACCTAAATGTCCTCCTATCGTTGAACTATGGTACTCACTAATGAGACTATTCTGTACTTCTCTATTTGTTATTCTTTCTGGTTCTTTATATATCAGAATTTTCAAAATTGATTTACTTTTACTTCTTACTTCTTTAAATATTCCTTTAAACTGTTCTTTTGACATTACTTTAAAAATTTCATCATTAGCATTTAATGCTAGTTCTTTCACGTTCTTTAATAGTATTTTTGATAATAGCTTCTCCAAATACATCTGTGTGTTAGTTGGATTATCACCACATCTCACTACTATTTCCAAATCGTCTATTTCTACTTGTATTAATTTACATTTTTTTATTATTTCAAATCTAAGTTTCTTCATCCCTTTAATATCAGAGATTGAAGTGCATTCCCAAATATAATCTTCATCAGTCTCTTTACTGGAAGTATTAACTATATGTTTTTTATCTTTTTGCGCATTTAATTTATTCTTCATGTTTCTGGTTCCGACTAATATGTCTTTACGTGTATGTTCATTTTCACTTTCGGTAGGAATTAACGTTTTCAACGATTCGCTATTTATAACTATTCTAGATAATGCATCGGCATTGGTATTCATTTTACCTTTTTTATACGATATTTCGAAATCGTAGTCACATAAATCCAATCTTATTCTAGTCATCTTCGATGATGGATTTCTGTGAGAAAATAATGATACTAAGGGTCTATGATCAGTAATTACGTAGAACTTTCTACCGTAGAGGTATGGCCGGAAAAAATTTATTGCCCAATGTATGGCTAGCAATTCTTTTTCTATAACAGGTTTATTTATATCGTGTTTATTTAACGATTTGCTCGCATATGATATTGGTAAATCTGTCCCAATTTCACCTTGCGACAATACTGCTCCTAGTGCAAAATTGGATGCATCTGTTGTTAATATAAAAGGTTTCCTAAAATCAGGATATTGGAGTATTGGTGGTTTAATTAATTTTGATTTTAATGTCTCAAAAGACTTTTGACAATTTTCATCCCACTTAAAAATTTTATCTTTTTTTAACAAAGTATTCAAATCTTTAGCTATTTCTGCAAAATTTTTAACAAAACGTCTGTAGTAATTACAGAACGCAACAAAACGTCTGACTTCATCAACATTCTTAGGAACTGGATAGTTTTTTATTACATCATGCTTTGCAGGGTCTGTACATATTCCCTTATCAGTTATCAGGTGACCTAGATAGACTACTTCTGTCTTTAAGAAACAACATTTATTTGTATTTAATTTTAAATTATATTTTCTCAACTTTTCAAAAACTTTTACTAAATTATCATGATGGTGTTGTATACTACAACCAAACACAATAATGTCATCGACATATAAAAATGCTTCGGCATCTAATCCACTCAATGCAATTGTGAGCATTCTCTGAAAACTATTGGATGATATTTTTAATCCAAAGGGTAAACGAGTAAATTGAAAATGACCATTTCTAGTAGAAAATGATGTTACTGGTCTAGAATCTTTATCTAAACTGATTTGATGGAAAGAACTAGTCATGTCTAGCGTAGAAAAATATTTAGCTCTACCTAGCTTGTCCAATACGTCTTCAATTCTAGTTAATGGAAACTTATCACTTATGATTTTTTCATTTATCTTTCGGAAATCAACTACTAATCTCCATTTCTTCGTGTCATCTGCTGATTTTTTTGGTACTACCAACAATGGAGAGTTGTACGGACTCACGGACGGTTCAATTATGCCATCTTCTAGCAATGTATTTACTTGTTTGTTTATCTCGCTCATTTGTGACTCAGCGAGCCTATATGGTTTTATATAAACCGGTGCCGAATCGGCCATCGCAATTTTTTGACTATAAAAATTATTAACAGTTAACTTGTCACCCTCAAGGTGGAAGACATCGCTATATTTTGCAATTATATCTTTCAAAGATTGTCTTGCTGACGGATCTATTGATTCTATTTTTAAATCTTGCAAAACTTTATGTACTCGCTCTTTGTTTTTATCAGCTATTTTGTTGAAACTATATATATAACGGTTTAGTTTCTAATTTTAACTGATTCAAAACTACATCTTTGTCAGTAGTATTTAATAATTTCACGTGTTTTATTCCCACGGCTGGTATCACACTATTTCCTACGAAAATTCCAGGACTTAATTCCTGATTTAAAACGATGCTTTCCTCATCGGTACATATATTAACTGGTGGTATTAGTTCTGATCGCGCTGGTATACAGATTTCAGTTTTATAAACGCGTTTAGGGGTTATCGGTAGAATAACTTCTTCATTATCTATATTGAAAGACGTTGTATAAGTTTCGAAATCAATTTTACATCCATATTTTTCTAAAATATCCCTACCAATAATTCCATTAGTATTAATTGGAAAATTATCTTCAACTATGTGAAACTTGTGTATAATACGTTTGTTATCTAATTTTAGAGTTAATCTTGCAGTACCAAGACTTTCTATAGTACCTGCAGTAATACCACTCAGTGATGATATATCACGTGCATCTACATTATCTATATTATCTTTTTTACAAATTGAAATATCGGCTCCAGTATCTATTAAAAATTTGAGCTCTTTATTAATTGTGTTACAATTAATTGCTATATAATTATCTGTATTGTTTGAAATTTTGAAACATTTTTGCCCTTCTGGATAACAAACTTTGTTATCCGGGTTTGTTAGTTTCCCTGATTATTTCTATTGTTGCCAGATCTATTCGAGAAGCTGTTTCTATTGTTATTATTAAATGGATTATTACTTCTTGCTGCACTACTTCTATTTGCACCATTGTTATTATTTCTATGTCTATCAGGGTTATTGTTATTATTGTTATTTCCGTATCCATTACGATTGTAATAGTTTGTTTCAGCATGATTAAAATTATTATTACGGTTATTATAATTTCTATTATTATTTTGATTATAATACCCTTGATTTCTGTACCCTGTGTAATATCTATTATTTCTCTGTGAATTGTAGTTATTAATGCGTTCATTTTCACGCCTGTTTATTCTGAAAATGCTATTATTATTATTATCTATTTGTAACGATCTCTCTATAGTTACACATTTTTCTACTGCTTCGCTAAGCGTTTTGGGACTACTTGCCACTAATACGTTTTGGTATTCTATATTAACACCTTTTGTAAATACATTTAACGCCATATTTTCGCTCATTTTATAAATCGCGTTTTTAGTCTCTGTTGACGGATTTTCTATCGCTTTTATTTCAAAACTACTCAATTGCTCTGACAGTAATGCAACTTTTTCCCTGTAAGCTAAAATACTCATGTTTCCTTGTTTCATTGTGCCTAACTCATTTAAGACTTGTTTAATAACTTCTTCAACTCCGCAAACGTAGTTGGTCTGTTGGAACGCCCTAAGACACCTCGGACATGCGCAGCTAGTTTGAAGTTATAGACGTACTTAATGAATATCTCTCGGTCTTCTGTTCTCAAAATATCATGTAACAATTCTGTTTGCACTATAAAATCTTCCAACACCTCATATGAACCCTTAAAAACATGTAGGTTTTTACCTACGACATTTATGTCAAAATGTGCCATATTGACAATTTTTTCTTTAAGCGTATCTCTTGGTAATTCTTTAGTTTCTTTTATGACCATACAATTGATCAATTTCTCAACCTTTGTGTATAATTCTCTAAATTTTAATATAACTGACTTAGTCTCTTTTTCTTCAAAATGTTCACTAATACTCTCTACTTCTTCTTTAATATGCGACAAACGCGATAATTTTTCTAATTTATACGCAGAGGTGTAAATTCTGTCTTTACTCTTTTTTAAATTTTTCTCTAGTTTATCTAATTCAATACAATATTCGTGTACTATTTCCATTTAAAATTTAATATATATAATTTAAATTTTATTTTTATATTTTAAAATGCTGGCAACTCTTTTTAATTTATTTTTCTAACATTTTATATTTCTTTGTGAAATTCTTATTTCATTTCTATTTCTTTTAGTGTTTTTTTTTTTTTTATTTTAAATTCTCATGTTTATAAATTTTTGTTCTTTTTCATCATAAAAGTGATAATAAATCTGTTTAATTTGTGCAAAAAAAATTTTGTGTTTCTTGCATTTAAAAGAAAATTTAAAAATAATGTAAAAAATGCTTTTTATATGTGTTTGGGGCCTTCATTTATTGGAGTGGCCATTTATTTCGGTGCTTCTTTTTGGCTGCCAGTTGGGATGTATTCTTCCATATGCCTGGTTTATTGGTGCCATGTAGGGTTCGTGCGCAATATCTGATCTACCTCTTCTTTGTTTGCTGGCACGTACTCCTCGACAGGTATGATATTTTTCTTTTGTTCGTTGGGCAGGATCGCCATGTAATGATAGAGGTGTAGTTTTAAATAAATGTATGTAGGGTGCCGGCGCTTAAGAACGCCACTGGCCTAAATATATTTAAGGCAGTTGGATGCCTGTTTAGAAAGAAGCAGTTTAATGCTCCCAGAGATAAAGCCGATTTTAAGGCTAAATAATGATTGATTTATTTTATGAAAATTTGTTCCTTATATACTAAAATAACAGTACCTTAAAACTACAAAAATTCCTTATTCAATAATATGATTTGTGGTATACACCAACAATGTAATGTATAATTAAAGTAGCAAAAGTTGTTGTGTAAAATAACAATTAAAATAAGGTATACTAGTTGTTGTATTTTTACATTACAGGAATTTGCTTAATTTTAGCATAGCATTGTTGTTGTGTATTGTTAATAAAGGAATTTACTTAAAACTAAGGTTACGAGGGCAGTTCTAAAATTACAAAGATAATAATCAAAGTAAGATTCACTACAGTGAATGGGGAATTAGGCATAATAATTATGGTACCTGCAGACATAATAGATACAACCAAGCATTTATTGCTGCCACTTCCGGACACCAACGGCATCCAAATCAATGAGCAACCATCTGCAGTGATCGAAATAAATAACCACACTTACACTTATGCAGAAGGCAAAGCAATCTTCGAACTAAAGCCGTCCACAAGTTGTACGTTTACGGGAAAATGCACGGTGATAAAGTACACCGAGCACCAGATCATAGAAGTAAGCAGCAATATGATAGTGTTGGTAAACATGTATAACATAACGGCCAACAGCAACTGCGATGAAAGAGGATTCAATTTAACGGGACACTATTTTCTACACTTCAATAACTGCACCATCAACATAGGCAGCAAACGCTTCAGCAACAAGATATATAAGAGCACACAAACGTTTGCCCTCCCATCGTATCAGAGGAAGTTCTCCACGGAACGATCCCTCACTTTTCAGGATATTACCCTACAACATGAAGACAACCTAGAAACAATTGAGGAACTGAAATTCCATGATCAGGTAAATACCGCAATAGGGGGCGTCGCGTTGCTTGCAATATTGGCATCAATAATAGTGGTATTGATATTGTTCAGAAAACAAAACAACGTTAAGATTAAGATATAGGAAAACAGAATAACCAGGAGGGGACTGAGAAGGTCCCAAATTAGGGGCGCGCTGACAGAGGAGGACAGCGCAGTTTAAATAAATAAATAAAAAAAAAAAAAATTTTTAAAAAAAAAGGGGGGTATATAATAATAATAAAAATAAATTTAAGAAATTTTTATATATAAAAGATTTTTATATATAACGTCAGTCGTCGACATGCATATGTAGATAAGAATAGTTCAGTAAATTCTCAGTGAGTTATCGGAACATGAAAGTTGACAGAATTCAGTGACGAAGTCACAGACAAAGAGAAGGGGAAGAAGCGAAGGATGAGAGAATTATTTTTGAGCATACAACTTACAAATCAGCGTGTGGTTAAGCCGACAGTCTGCTAACGATATCAGTAGTAAGCACAGTGTTTGTTTTTTTTTCTCAGTGAACAAAATAAATTTAAATAAAAGAAAAAAAAAAAAGAAAGAAAATGATGACAAATAAGTATTGCGAATACAGAATCGGCAAAAGGGTCAGGATGATGACGGAGGAAGATTTCCAGGTACTAAAGGGGAATGGTTGGCTGAACGACAACCATACAGATGTATTCCTGCATTGGGTGGCGAAGACAGCACTCACCACGAGGGAAGCGGGTAAGGTGCAAATCTTCAGTGCAATGTTTTATGAGGCACTGAAGAGATTCGGCGAGGCGCCTGATTCAATTGTCTGCCAAGAGAGAATTTCTCGCGGGTTGAAGGGGATAGTGTTGTCGAACAAACAAATGATGATTATGCCTGTCATGGAGCGGAACCACTGGACGTTGGCGTCAGTGACAAAGGACGGTATAGTAATATACGACTCACTCAGACCACACGAAATGAACACGCCGGCAAACTACATCAGGTTGCTCTACCACTGGCAGTTCCAGAGAGAAGGTACCAACTGTACGAATCTTCTTCCAATCAAGTACGCTGACTGCATTCAGCAGTCCAATTTGGTGGATTGCGGCCTACACGTGATTGGTAATGCGGACCAGTGCCTACGAAGATTTTGCGGTAAGCACACCCAATACCAACAACCAATTACGAGAGGATTATTAGCGTCAGTGATGAGTAGATGGAGAATGAGAGTTACCAATGGAGAAGAGATGAGAACGGCACAAGCTAAACTCAAGTTTGACTCGCAGGCGAGCACGGAAGTACGAACTGCACTCACGACTGTCTTGCGGGACATGAAAAAAACTTGGAAACCGAATAAGCATATGAGAAAGGACATAGTGATGCAAGGAAGGGTTTATCGACTTGTGATAAGTAGGAATGGAGAGGAAGTCTTGAGGATGACATAATTCGGAATCATGACGAATTGCCTATGTATTTTTTTTAACAATTTTAATTACTAAAGATACTAAATAAATTTTTTTTGGGGTGTATTGACTTACCATACTTGAACACGTCTTATTCTTAGGTGGTTGATGTCCTGAGGTGGACGTGATGATTTTCGATCTGATGAGTTTTTTTTTGGATGCTGGTATTGATGTTGTCGCTGATTCTGATGCTGGTGTTGGTGTTGCCGCTGTGGTAATGAAAATTCCATTTCTTTTAAATCTTGTGCGGTACATGACATGGCCGAACGTATTTTTGCAGCAGACACAACATTTTGAGTCAATTGTTCCGACCAACGAAATGTCGAATTCTCACGTTCATTAAATTGTTCCTGCTGCTGTTGCCGTTGCTTCTGTAGATGGTCTTGATAATGATTATTATGTACACTATTAAAATGGTTGCTATTATGTTGTTGTTGTTGGAGTAAATTTATTTGATGTACATGATTTATTGTTGTTGTCGTCGACGACGATAATGCTGTTGATGATGAACATTTTGATGAAATTATATTTGTTAATGACGATGAGGGTTTTCTTAAGATAACCAAATTATTGTCATCATCATCATCATTGTCATTATCGCTTGTGTTGTAGTGATAGTTTCTATGATTGGAGTGTTTACAATTATAAGAGGAGCGATCTGATCGCAATGTTGCACTTTTCTTAGGACTTGTACTGCTCGGTAGTACATTACCATATTCATTTTAAAGTTTTTGCTGGTAATTTAGTTGTAAATAAAATTTTCACTAGTGTTTTGCCAGTGACTGCAAGTGTGTGTGTGTATGTGTGCTTGAGTGTAAAGTAAAAAAAAAAGCAGATACACACACTCAATAGAAATTTAGTAAATGTGTGCCGAGATATAATAATTTTTTTTTACGTATTTATTTATGTCTGGACCAAGCTGCAACAGAATGTGGCAAAATATCACACCACTGGCAAATGCATTTCTTATATTCCTTTCTTATACTATTTTTTCTCTCTAGCAGTTTTTCAGTACACTTTACTACTTAGTTATAATTCTCTATTTTATTTCTTGATTTTTTTTTAGATGTTGTTGTTGTTTTGTTGCAAGTAATAATACTTGCAACATTAATAATAATGGAATCAAGTTGCTTGCAATAAAAGCAAAAGTTTTTAAGCTCAGGATAAAGGAGAAAAACAATTTTTATTTTTTTTCTGGATTGTGGTTTACTTCTTATTATTTAATCCTATTGTTTTTAGCTTTTGTAATATTTAAAACAATTCAATGAATTTTCTTTTTTGTTAAGATAATTTTTGTTTGTTGTGTGAATTTACTACGAACTCGTTTCGTTTAGCACAAATTGATTGTAATTTTTGTATTTTGAATTCCGTCTTCAAGCATTTATTGTTGTTGCCAGCAACAGCTTATTAGTTTTTTTTTATTTTATAAACGGCAACCGTACCGTTTCATGCCGTTTTCAAGACTGCACGATGAAATTTAATTTTTAAATTTGTGCATTAGTGCAGTTTTAATGTTCTACAAAATTATTGTATGAAATACACTAGAACTGCAATACATGAACAAAAAGCGACCCAATTGGCATAGACATCCAATTGAGTAAAAAAATTAAAAAGATATAACATATGTATAGTAAAAATATACATACACATTTATAGCGATAATCGCTAAATTATTGAACCAAATAGTTCTTGCTAAGTTATGATTGAGTCATGGCGCAATAAATACAAAATTGTTATACGTATTGCATAAAACTTGAAATGCAAAACTGTTCACAATTATGTTCAGTGACGAAAATTGTCGGTCATTTATGCATCAACAATGACAACGGTTAACGAAATCAATTAAGTTTAGGTTTAATTTATAAATTTGAAACAAAGAATTGAACTCAAATTAAATTCCAAAAATTTCCAACTGGGTTATATGCGTTTTTTTTTGGCATGAGTACTTGGTTATGAAACATGATTCCACGGCAAAATTTTGCCAGACAGTTTCACGGCCAATGACAACTAAATCAAACTGCATAGTTTAATGTACGTATGTGCATATGTATATGTACGTATATGTGTGCATATGGATATGCAAACAGTAACAAAAAAAAAAACTTTTCGATTTTTTTCTGTTTGTTGTTGATTTGAAAATAATTATACGCGTATGTATAATTTTTCTTTCAGATCAACAGAAACAACAAAAGTATTAAATTTCTTTCACTAACAAAATACTAACAAATACAACTGAACTCACTTTTTAATAAAAAAAGTGCTTTAATCAGTTGAAATTTTGTAAAATTTTTCCTACTCATTTTTGCAACGTTTTAAAATGTTTTTAAAAAATTTTCAATTTCATGTAAAAGTTATTTCAAGGTTAAGACAAAAGATAAAGCCAATGTTAAAAATTTTATCAACCAAAGAATTTGTCACACATAGGTACATACAATTTAATATTAAGTAAAAATTAAGGTCATACTCATACACAATACACTTATAGAAAATTCATATAATTTTGAAAATAACTTGAATCGAAAAAGATTACACTAACATTCTTTTCTCTATCTGTAGGCAGAAGATCTTATTTTCTATTATTTAGTACTTACATTGTTAAGAAAAAATCTTACTTAATTCCTTTTTGAAGAGAAAACTGCCACATAAAAATAAGGTTAATAATTTTTTTAAATACCGGTAAATGTCCTGTAAATTAACAGTCAAGACTGGTATTAAGGCCGAAAATTCTTTTTATTAGAGAAAATAAAATATCTATGTACAATCGTAAAAGTAAATTACGAAAAATTGAATTTATATTAAATTTATGAAAAATGTTAAACAAAATATGATTTATTTCAGGCATACATACAATTTAAAGTTGAAAATTATAGGAATTATATTTTTAACACAACTCTTCTCAACTAGTAATAAGTAATTGAGAGAAAAATATACAAAAATAAAAAACCAACCAAATAATGATACGAACTTAACTTATAAAACTTAGAAACAACTAACAAATATTTTAAATTTTTGATCAAAATAAGTAGAATTAAAAAACGCAATAAGCAAAGATATGTAAGAAATTTTTTTTTTAAATCATAATAATAAAATCCTGTAACTGGTTGAGTATAACAAATCCAAAATATTCAATATAATAATAATAAGAAATAATAGTAATAAGGAAAAATTGTAAGAAAAGAAAATTTTATATAAGTATACGTAAGAAGAAATTGTTAGTTATAAGATTAAAAATATTAACCAGCGTTTTAAAAAACAACCAACAATCATCATCCCGTTAACAATGAAGAATCCAACAATCATCAACCTATATACGATACCACAACGCATACATGGACGAAAAACCCAGTTCCGACAACAATAAAGAATCCAATCCAAATATCAACAGACAGACAGCCATAACCTTCAACCTCACACAACCATAATCAACAGTTAAAGCTATATGCGATGGCACAACACATACATGGACGGAAAACGCAGTTCCGTTAGAAAATGGGAAATCACCCCAACGTCAGTAACAACCTCAACATTTCACCAACAACATCATATTTTTTCCTTGGTGACGCAGCAAACGTACCAAGTCGACAGACACTTAGCAGTCACCAACTAATGGTAAACTGCGAACCTTCAGGCAATCGAGGCTCGGGAGATAATTACATATTACTCCGAGAGCTGCCAAGCTGTATCGCCAAGGCAGTCGGATGCATACACACATCTATTTTGACTTGATTCCAGAAGGATGGCTACGAAACATCCTAAGACAGGATGTTTCTTGTCCGTAAGGGGGGAGGGATGTTATGAGTCATTTTCCCCTAACCAACAGAAGTATCAGCGACAGCGGAACATACGCTGCACACACATACTGACGTTGAGTTATTTTCCCTCAACCAACAAAAATACCAACGACAGCAAAATACCGCTGTATGCATTACTGAAGTAATTACCAGTAATTTTCCTACAGATATATGCTGACGATGCAATACCGCTGCATACATGCATATGTCAGTAACTTTCCTACAGAATATGCTGAATTTGCATACTGGCACACTTAGCAACGACCACGCCAGCGGCAGCGAACGTCAGCAGCACCGTTCATCGAGCAGCACAAAAGTGGGTATAAAAGCGGAGGGTGATTTGGTATGGAGGTCTATTCAGTAAAATCTAGTCAACTGTAGTCAGTGGAGTCAGCTCTAGTCTAGTGAAGTCGAGTCAGTTCTTAACACATAACACACATAACAAAAACCTGATCAAACACCAGCCCTAAAAAGCGGGTCCCTGTGAAGGCTTTATTTATTTTTATAAGCAAAAACCTGATCAAACACCAGCCTTAAAAAGCGGGTCCCTATGAAGGCTAAGTAACATTTTAAACATAACATGTGGTTAATAAAAATAAATAATTAAAATAAATAATAAAAATAAATCTTTTGATTTAAACATAACAGTATTCTACGCCTAGAACACTATCCCAAAGAATGGAAGGTTTCGCTAATTACTATGATACCAAAGCCCGGCAAGGATCATACAAAGGTTGAATCCTATCGGCCTATTAGTTTATTGTCCAATATGTCGAAACTATTTGAAAAGCTGTATATGAGCAAGCTGATGTCTATAGTGAGCAGATGTGGATGCATTCCAGATCATCAATTCGGTTTTCGCAGTTAACATAGCACAATTGAACAAACTCACAGACTTGTGAATGTTGTTAGAGACACTTTTGAAAAAAAGAAATACTGCTCTGCGCTCTTTATTGATGTCTCACAAGCTTTCGATAAAGTATGGCACGAAGGTCTATTCAACAAATTAACACAAAATCTACCAACAAACATCGTAAAGCTTTTAAAAAGCTATTTAATAGAACGTAAATTTGTAGTTAGGGAAGGCAATTTTTTAAGCCCTCCGCAGTCGATTGAAGCCGGAGTCCCTCAAGGCAGTATCTTCGGTCCCTTACTTTATTTAATATATGCCTCTGACTTACCGTTAAACAGTAACATTCATACATCAACATTTGCGGATGATACACCCTTTCTAAGCGTTCACGAAAATCCTGTAGGAGCTTCCCGCAACTTACAAGAATATATATCCAAACTGGAAAAATGGCTCAAACAATGGCGTATAAAAGTTAACGAGCAGAAATGTGCACACGTCACTTTTACGTTGCGCAGGGAAACATGCCCGCCTATAAAAATTAACACCGAGACTATACCGCAACACACTGTAGTAAAATATCTAGGCGTTCATCTTGATCGTCGTTTAACATGGAAATGGCATATAGACGCAAAGTTAACACAAATGAAACTAAAAGCAGCCCAAATGAATTGGCTTATTGGAAGAAACTCTATACTAAGCCTTGACTGTAAACTTCTCTTATACAACGCGATCCTGAAACCAATATGGTCCTATGGAATCCAGTTATGGGGCACTGCCTCAGCATCGAATGTCGAAAGAATTCAAAGGCGACAGAATAAAATCCTACGTACAATAACAGCAGCCCCCTGGTATGTCAGAAACCATCGAATTCATAAAGACCTAGACGTTCCGTTGGTGAAGACAGTATTTTCAAAACACGCGAAAAAATATATAAAAAAACTTGAGTTGCACCCAAATCCACTTGCGCGCAATATTCTTCATTATAGAGGCCACACCCGGCTGAAAAGAAGGGATACTCTTTCTCTCAGCCGTTCACGAGAGATGTAAAACAACAAAAATCAACCGTTGAAATTAAAAATTTTGTTTAGCATTGACTAAACTTATATTTAATATTTTTTAGATTTAAGATTTGAAAAACTTATTGATAATTCAATTTAAATAATTAAAGATTCAATAAATAATAAAATTATCAAAAAAAAAAAAAAAAAAATTAAATCAATTTTTTTTTTAATTATAGTTCATCTAAGTATCGTTTTTTTTTTTTGTTTTCGCAATAGACCAATAGAAATAATCCATAGCCCTAGAGATGAAAATAAGCCTTGTGATTGTCCATTTGTTTTTATGTTTGTTAAGGCTGCTTTAGCCAACCGTAACTCTAGAAATGTAAATGCTGATGTGTCAGCTGATTGTTTCTGTTATATGCAAAAGCAGTGGAAATACTTACCTGACTGAAATAAAATGTTGCCTTAACGTACCAGCCTTCAGAAAATAGAATTTCATTACGAGGTTACGTGAGATTTGTAGACAGTGATGGGATGCTTGTATATTGAATTGCAATGGGGCGCAGAAGTCCTTTGTTGGTACTTGTATTGTTTTGAATAGTTCTAGTTGTTAATTATGTACACATGCATGCTTTATTGAGTAAAGAAAGTTTTCTAAATAATTTTTTTTTCAATATCTAGCAAGAGACTGTACCGATCGTTTGTGCTTATATAGATTATATTATAATGAATTTGTTAATTGGTTAAATTATAGTTTAACACTCATATCTATGTACATCATAGTTTTGATTATTAGTGTTACTTATTATTATTTAAAAGATATTTTTTTGTATACTTGAATGTATGTATGTATGTACATCTATATGTAAATGAAATTAAAAAGTAAGCATATCAATTTATCTACATACATACATTCAAGTATACAAAAAATATCTTTTATATAATAAGTAACACTAATAATCAAAACTATGATGTAATTAGATATGAATGTTAAACTATAATTTAACCAATTATCAAATTCATTACAATAAAATGTGTAATAATATGATACGGTACCTTTTAAATAATATCGTACTATTTGCGAACAATCACAAATATTGTTATCATTTGGAACTTCCATCAACGTTTGGAACAGCAGTTTTGTATTTTATTTATAATTTTCAAAGTGATAAAAGTTGCAATGGACGACAAGAAATTAATACTACTGGTGCAGGAAAATGAACAACAAATATTCTCCGGGCACAAGATTTCGAAAAAGAACAGAAAAATATGATTTAATATGTTTAATAAGAATTTTTGTTCTTTTTATGTATGTTTATATTCTATTTTATTTGACCTTTTCTTTATATTTATTAGAATGTTTATTTAAGCAATAGGTCTTTTGATTTAATATACATATATATATTGTTGTTTATATTTATATTTATTTTCGATATTTCGCTAACAATTTGTTAGCATCTTTAGGAAAAATATTGTTCTTTTTATTATGCATGTATGCACATGCATGTGCCACATGACACGTTTTTAAGCATTCTATAACTACAAAAACGTTGGCTCTTACATTACATCAACATTTAGCTTACATCTACGATTTCAACCGTCGGCTAAATAGGCCTTTAATCTACAATTTTGAGTGACTGTAGACGTAGGCTTTTAAAAAAAAAAAATTGTTCTATTGTATGACATGAAAAAGATTTGTGGTAGTCACGAGTTTGTTGTTCTTCTGAAAATAATTCCTTACGTTAGCTTTGAAGTTTTTTTTTTTAACATTCAATTGGACGTATTTGTTTTATTATTATATGTATATGCATTATAGAGTCACAATTCATAGACTGGGGAGTTGATATCCGCTCCGATATTGTCGGACGCCCGATGTATCAACCCCGGAAAATATGCAGATACTGTTTTGGCCCGGATTTAATCTATGGAAATAAAAATTATTAAAATCTTGTATATTCAAAACTGTGTATCTGGTTGTTCTTTTGTTTAGAGTTATTAGGTAACATTGAGGAGACCCTGGAAAGGGTACCATATCAATAAAAGTATTTAATAAATCAATGCGCACGGTAGTGCGCCAGGTCAAGTTCGGCCACACAGTGTGTATATTTACACGAAACCATTCGAGCTGTTTTTACCCCCCTCATAACTTTGCTCCACCAGATCATAATATAATGGAACTTGAAACATAAGGTCGTCCCACAGAGGTGACCTCACAGGTCAAATGTGAAAGTTCTACCAGAAAAGCTTCCCGAGATATTAAGGTGTGAAAAGTCCATATTTTAGTACATATTCACTGACTCACTCATCAATATTATTGGGACTTTCCAGTAAAGCTAGAGAGCTGAAACATGGTACACAGGTAGGTCTTGATGAGAAAATAACCAGAAAAATCTGAAAACGGGCACTTTCCTCCCCGGGGGGACTAGGGTTTCCCTTCTTTGTATGGGGCACTTCCAGTATAGCTAGAAAGCTGAAATTTGGTACACAGGCAGGTAGTGATGAGAAATTACCGAAAAGGGCACTTTTCCCCTGGGGGGACTTGGGTGCCCTTATTTGTATGGGACCTTTCCAGTATAGCTAGAAAGCTGAAATTTGAAATATTTATACGAAAACCACTTAGAATAAAGAAGTGAGATCCACAGAAAAACATAAATGTGAAAAAACTCACAAGCATATTTTTATGCTTTGTAATTCACAAAAATATGCTTGTGAGTTTTTGTATAAATAGATGAGCTTTGGAATTTTTTAAACATAAAGGGTAAAACATCTACTGATGAATTGGTATAGCTACCAACGAAATATATATCTAGATATTGCTAACCCGCAACAAATAAATAAAATAGATATTTATTTTCTTTATTTATTATTCATCACATTTATTTATTCATTTATCAATTTAATTTTTTTTATTATATTATCGTTTTTCGTGGTTTTTAATTTAGTTTATTTAATTTACCTTATTTGTGTAGTTCTGTTGGGTATTATTTATTTACTCAAAATTCCATTCTTTTATACATAACTTTATTTTATAGACAGGAATTATCCTTTGTTTTTGTTGGAGTTAACCGCAAGTTGCGAAGTTTTTTTTTGTAGAGATTTGCATTAAGTTTTGGAACTAGTTCAGGGTAGTTGTAGCATGTGACCAACAGTGTGTAGTATGCATTGCAATTAAATAGTACCGCAACATGCAATCGTTGACAAACTGCAAGCAAGATATTTTGTATGACTGTAATTTGACACTTGTGTGTTTAATCAAGTGCAGCTGCACAATGCACTTAAATGAATAACATTTATTAACTGCATTTGTTTAATTGTAAATATAAGCAACCCAAAGTATCTGTTACTTTTGGGTCTGCACTCGTTTAGACTATTGAACTGTTGAACACATGCCAAACGTAAATAGTGGGAAGCTAAATATGCTTACCCAACATTAATATATATTTGTATTCTTTTACTCTTATGTTAAGGTACCCCTAAGAATTATTCTCATAATTAGTATATAAGCCAATGTCAATTAGTTTAAGAAATCAATCATAAAACCTCAAGCTTAGGAGCTACTAGTTAGCTCTAAGCAAATTATAAAATAATAAATAAATTGAGAGCTCCTAGAGAGCACTACAATAACCCAAAGACTTTTAATTATATTACATGGCGATCCTGCCAGTCCTGGTGCTTTAAAATTAGCACGAAATGGGTCCTGACGGACAGCCAAGTCTCCGTCAGAAGAGTGTTTTATGCCTAAAAACACTGAGAAGGAAGCGCCTGGCCAAAAGGCAACAGCAAAAAAAAAAAAAAAAAAAATCAACAACTGGGCCAAACAATATAACAACACAACAAAGATGAAACTAAAGAAAGGCACAACACTACAAGAATATAGAAAAATGCAGCAACTGATCAACTCAACACAAAAAAAAATTTATAATAAGCAAATTAATTCTTCTTTTCTTTTTTTAAATTAAAGAAGTGCATAAATTGCTGTGCACTCTCAGGTCGGTAGGCGTTAACCGCCGTTGACAAACTTTTTTTTTTTTTAAATATGGATTATTAAATAGTTCGTATCCTCATAACATTAAAATAATTACAATGTTAAGTAGGACAAAAATTAACACTTAAAGATGTTTAAATTTTTCAAAAAAATTTATAACTTTATAATGGATAAAAATAAAATTTAACTTAATTTACGATCATAAAATTGTAAAATTAAATTTTAATTAGAATAAAATAATTAAAGTAAATTAATAATTACATTTTACTTTTTAATAATTTTAAGACAAATAATATACGTAAAAATATTATTAAAATGGAAAAAGAACAGTCAAAAGTAATATATTTACTGTTAATAACTATACTTCTTACTTTAAGTTATAGAAAAAAGAACATTTTTTTAAACATGCCAAAAATAAGATATAAGGCAAAAATATACAGCCAAGGCATTATTCGCCTAATGTTAAAATCTGTTATTCATCAAATAATAATATTAGAAATAAAAAGTCACCATAAATAAACATACAACCCATTTTTGTGGCAGTAAAAGATAAAGAAATTAATACAGTATTAAAAATCACAACAAAATCTATGGCATATAAACAACAAAGTAATATCGAAAATATTCAGCATCAAATTTAAAATAATGATAAAAAGCCCAATATGACGTCAGAAGAAAACTATTTACTAAAGGGAATCTTGACTTAGGACAAGTTTTCCCTAGGCTTGAAAAAGTGGCCGGTAAATTATATATAATGTTCATTAATGTGAATATTGACTTAGGACAATTTTTCCCAAGGCTTGAGAAAGTGGCCGGTGAACAAATAGGCACCAAACGAGAAAATTTTAGAATTTATCTCAATTAAATAATTTATAAATAAAAGGGCATAAAAGTAGCGCTACTACTTAATGAGGTGACCTATATAAATGATAGGAATGCTAATGCAATTCTTGATCTAATGCTGGAATACCACGATGATCCGATAGATGGAGGACATTGTGGAATATATCGAACAATAGAAAAATAAACAGGTGTTACTAATGTAAAATTTGATTAGAAATATGCTAAAGCTTTTCAAATTGTTGTACACATTTAAAACTCTCAATATAACTTGGAGAAGTCTATTGAGACACATTTCACTACTGCCATAAAATTCAAAATTCAAAAAAGGGTTAAAGGTTGACAATGTAAAATTATTACAATAATTTTTGGGTAATAATCATTTAAAACTGTTTTATTCTTGCCTAAAAGTCTAATGAAGACGTTCAATTTAGTCAAAGGTACAGAGTGAAAAGTTATTTGATTTTCAAACTATTTTAACAACATAAAATTTATGAATATACACATACATATATTTTTCTAATTAAAATTTTATTATTCAAGAAAAAGACTCAAAATAAAGAAAAAGTAAAACAAAATTGTAATTAAGATAAAAATATAATAGAAGAAAATTAATCAGAAAATCCTTTATATTGATTTTAGTTTTATTGGTCCGTATAAAATTAAGAAAATAGATTTAAGAAATAATGTTACCATAGAAGATAAGAAAACAAATAAACAACAAATAGTTCATAAAAATAGACTTAAGATATACAATAATAACTAACATTCAATAATATTGTACGTCCGGACTACTATAAAATTAGAATAGAAGTACATCTACATATTAAAATTATTTTTTTCCGTAATATAAAAAAAAAAAAAAAAAATATTTTTTTTTCTCTTTAAAAACAAAATAAATATTATACTTATACTTAGACTAATTAAAAACTAATTGTAAAAGAATGTCCATAAAACTAGCGTTGTATGAACATTCTTGTAAAGGATGGAGGTGTAGCATGTGACCAACAGTGTGTAGTATGCATTGCAATTAAATAGTACCGCAACATGCAATCGTTGACAAACTGCAAGCAAGATATTTTGTATGACTGTAATTTGACACTTGTGTGTTTAATCAAGTGCAACTGCACAATGCACTTAAATGAATAACATTTATTAACTGCATTTGTTTAATTGTAAATATAAGCAACCCAAAGTATCTGTTACTTTTGGGTCTGCACTCGTTTAGACTATTGAACTGTTGAACACATGCCAAACGTAAATAGTGGGAAGCTAAATATGCTTACCCAACATTAATATATATTTGTATTCTTTTACTCTTATGTTAAGGTACCCCTAAGAATTATTCTCATAATTAGTATATAAGCCAATGTCAATTAGTTTAAGAAATCAATCATAAAACCTCAAGCTTAGGAGCTACTAGTTAGCTCTAAGCAAATTATAAAATAATAAATAAATTGAGAGCTCCTAGAGAGCACTACAATAACCCAAAGACTTTTAATTATATTACATAGTGCTGGCAAAGTATTGAGTAGTGTTTACCGAGTATCGAGTATTTGCCCTTTTTTTTGGATACTCAATACTCAAAAGTAGTTACTCGATACTTTCAGAGTTGTATTTTTAAGCAGTTGAGTGGCTAAAATAGTGTATAAAAATACATCACTGTACAAAATTAAACCAACCGCCGAAATACGAGTAAAGCTGTCAATAAAATAGAACAACCACATGTGATAAATTACATTTTAAGTGTACTTAAAAATGTATATTAGTTAAATATGTATATATACATACATGTAAATATTATATTTTAATTTTTTTTATCCAAATAACGAGGAAAAAGTGATCATACATAAGACAGATAAACGTAAAAGACGTCTACAAAGAGTACAGGTTTTTGATTTCAATAGGTCTTCGCCGCAAGTCAAAGAAAAATATAAAAAAATAATAAATCAGGCAAAATGGCTACAGCACCTACTATCCAGGACTTATCAAGAACAATAAAAGCCCAAGCGGCCAACACAGGTGCGATTCCGAAAGTTCAATTGAACCAGGTCGGAGATAAAGAGCAGATGTTATCCCCGTCAGTCAGGGAAATGGTTCAGGAAAGTGTGAGTCAGATGAGGATTAATTTGGACCAAAACATAAATAGATTTGTGGAGGGACGAATAAGTCACGAAATGAAGAAGGTAAATGATAGCATCTCTCAGCTTTCCGCAGCCATAAAAACCATGGCTGATAGGGATAGAAATCGGCCTGAGGTCGGTGCACAAGCAGGTCCATCTGAACATCGGAATAGGCATCCTCAAAACCAACAACCAAATAGGTATGATTATCCACCGCCACCTGTGCCAAACCATGCGCAAGACAGTTGGAAAATTCGAATTGACAAATTTCGGTTAGAATTCAAAGCGAACCAAGGTGGGAGTGACCAACTTTCAATGGAAGAATTCATTTTTAGGCTCGAGCATATTGTAGTGCCAGCCCTGCATTAATATAAATATACCTTACTTATTAGTACAACCCTAGCTTTAACTACTATATGATACAACTAGGTAATAAATATTATACATAAGATATATAATAAGAATATAAGAATAAAGCAAAGGCAGTCATTGCTGAAACTTAAAGCAGAACAGAAGTTTTTTTATTTAAAATAATAAAGCAGTGGCTCGACATGGCGACCGAGACAGGCAAATTAAATAAAAGAAAAATTAATTAACAAAAAAATATGAATTAAAATAAAAAAAAAAATGAACACCAAAAGAGAAAAATGGAAGAGGAGGAAAAATAGATGTACAGAGGAAAAAATTAATATAAAAAAAAATTACAGTCGACGAGACAGTTTAAAAAAAAAAAAAATTCCGTAAACCATGTATAATTCTAGTGAAGGAAAAACTGTTTTCCAAAGATTAATATACAAAAAAAACATTTAAAAAGTGTATGTACATATGTGCTATGTACAAGACCTTGAGTGAAAAAAAATTGAAGAAAAAATTCACAATCAGAAAATGTAAAATGTAAAATTTGATATTCCCTCGCTTTTTAATTTTTCTTATTTTCTAAGCGAAAAAGACCATAGACAAAAATACATACAGTATACATATAACCCAGTGAAATCTAATAAAAAGTAAATTAATATAGAACAAGAATTAAAAATAGTTTGGGAAATTTTAACTGTTGAATAATTTAAATAATAAGTGGTTTAAATAATAAAGTGGCTAGAAAATTTTAAAATTACATATGTACATAAATATATGTAGATAAACACAATATCTTCAATATCTACAATAATAATAATTTCAAACAAAACACACATAAAATTTTACACAAACAATACAATAAAATAATTTAAGAAATTGCAAAAAAAAAAGTTAAACAAACAGTTAGAAATACCATTAAAATAATATTAAAAAAAAAGTGACAAATAAAACTGATGAAAAATGATAAAACTGATAAAATGAAAAATAACAGTTACAAGAAAAATAACACTTAGTAACAAGTAAACGAAAATGAAAAGAAACTAAATGGAATCGAAACAAAATTAAAATAATACAACAAAAAGAAATAAATATTGTAATTTAACTAACAAAAACAAAATATTGAAAAAATGAATAACAAAATTAAAACGAAATTAAAAGCAACGAAAACCACAAAACTACAAAAAAAAAACAGTGTTATAAAATAAACATCAAGTAATTTACATAAAAAATACATATAATCCAAGACAAAGCATTAAAGGTTTAAATAATTTAACTAACCATGAAAACTATAGGCATCATTGCAACTTTCATTGTTTATATAAAAATAAGTGTACTACGATATTATTAGACTTTACTAATAATAAGACATACACACGTACATTACATATCGATTACAAACATAAATAAAACAATACCAACAACAATCATCACCAACAACCAGAAACATTTTACAAGTGTAAAAATATCCACTAAAAGTGTTAGTGCAGTTGTTTCATAGTATTAATGTGTACATACTTACATACATATGTATATCTATACGACAACATCAAAAATAAATAAATACGAAGCAATATAAAATGACAATGAAACGTAACAAAATGAAATAGAAAATAAAACGAAGAAAAAAAAAAGAGAAACAAACTGAAATTTAAAATTATATATGTACATTAAGAAAAAAACAAGACAACTAAATGAAGACGAAACAATATGAAAGAAATAAAATAATAAAGAAGAACCCACATAATAAACAATGAAAATATAAAGACTTGGAAAAATAAAATGAAAATTTAAGAATATCACAGAAAAAGGACACTAAATGGAAAAGATAAAACATATAAAGAAACCTGAAATTAACCATCAACATACAAAATACAAATGTATAGAACAACTAAAATAAAAAATAAAATACATCATCACTTCCACTGTAACTACGCTATTATACAACAAATATAATCAACAACCAACAATTTAAAACGAAAACAACATAACCAAAAACAACAGACACAACAACAACAACAATAGAATCCAGCGAGATCATTTCTTTAACACGAAACTCAACATTGAAATATCAATACATCAACAGCAGCACATATCCAACAACCCAAAACATAGAAACAGAGAAGACAACGACAACAAAAGCATACAACGTCATAACAACAAAGAGAGATGACAACAAGAGGCTTCACCAACAAAGAAAAACGGGTATCATAAATATATACATAAATTTTATATAAGTATACGTAAGAAGAAATTGTTAGTTATAAGATTAAAAATATTAACCAGCGTTTTAAAAAACAACCAACAATCATCATCCCGTTAACAGTGAAGAATCCAACAATCATCAACAGCAGCCTATATCTATCAACCTCACGCAACCGCAAAACCTATATACGATACCACAACGCATACATGGACGAAAAACCCAGTTCCGACAACAATAAAGAATCCAATCCAAATATCAACAGACAGACAGCCATAACCTTCAACCTCACACAACCATAATCAACAGTTAAAGCTATATGCGATGGCACAACACATACATGGACGGAAAACGCAGTTCCGTTAGAAAATGGGAAATCACCCCAACGTCAGTAACAACCTCAACATTTCACCAACAACATCATATTTTTTCCTTGGTGACGCAGCAAACGTACCAAGTCAACAGACACTTAGCAGTCACCAACTAATGGTAAACTGCGAACCTTCAGGCAATCGAGGCTCGGGAGATAATTACATATTACTCCGAGAGCTGCCAAGCTGTATCGCCAAGGCAGTCGGATGCATACACACATCTATTTTGACTTGATTCCAGAAGGATGGCTACGAAACATCCTAAGACAGGATGTTTCTTGTCCGTAAGGGGGGAGGGATGTTATGAGTCATTTTCCCCTAACCAACAGAAGTATCAGCGACAGCGGAACATACGCTGCACACACATACTGACGTTCAGTTATTTTCCCTCAACCAACAAAAATACCAACGACAGCAAAATACCGCTGTATGCATTACTGAAGTAATTACCAGTAATTTTCCTACAGATATATGCTGACGATGCAATACCGCTGCATACATGCATATGTCAGTAACTTTCCTACAGAATATGCTGAATTTGCATACTGGCACAATTAGCAACGACCACCGCCAGCGGCAGCGAACGTCAGCAGCACCGTTCATCGAGCAGCACAAAAGTGGGTATAAAAGCGGAGGGTGATTTGGTATGGGGGTCTATTCAGTAAAATCTAGTCAACTGTAGTCAGTGGAGTCAGCTCTAGTCTAGTGAAGTCGAGTCAGTTCTTAACACATAACACACATAACAAAAACCTGATCAAACACCAGCCTTAAAAAGCGGGTCCCTGTGAAGGCTTAATATATTTTTATAAGCAAAAACCTGATCAAACACCAGCCTTAAAAAGCGGGTCCCTATGAAGGCTAAGTAACATTTTAAACATAACATGTGGTTAATAAAAATAAATAATTAAAATAAATAATAAAAATAAATCTTTTAATTTAAACATAACAGTATTCTACGCCTAGAACACTATCCCAAAGAATGGAAGGTTTCGCTAATTACTATGATACCAAAGCCCGGCAAGGATCATACAAAGGTTGAATCCTATCGGCCTATTAGTTTATTGTCCAATATGTCGAAACTATTTGAAAAGCTGTATATGAGCAAGCTGATGTCTATAGTGAGCAGATGTGGACGCATTCCAGATCATCAATTCGGTTTTCGCAGTTAACATAGCACAATTGAACAAACTCACAGACTTGTGAATGTTGTTAGAGACACTTTTGAAAAAAAGAAATACTGCTCTGCGCTCTTTATTGATGTCTCACAAGCTTTCGATAAAGTATGGCACGAAGGTCTATTCAACAAATTAACACAAAATCTACCAACAAACATCGTAAAGCTTTTAAAAAGCTATTTAATAGAACGTAAATTTGTAGTTAGGGAAGGCAATTTTTTAAGCCCTCCGCAGTCGATTGAAGCCGGAGTCCCTCAAGGCAGTATCTTTGGTCCCTTACTTTATTTAATATATGCCTCTGACTTACCGTTAAACAGTAACATTCATACATCAACATTTGCGGATGATACACCCTTTCTAAGCGTTCACGAAAATCCTGTAGGAGCTTCCCGCAACTTACAAGAATATATATCCAAACTGGAAAAATGGCTCAAACAATGGCGTATAA
This sequence comes from Lypha dubia, assembly GCA_947311025.1. Lineage (NCBI taxonomy): Eukaryota > Metazoa > Arthropoda > Insecta > Diptera > Tachinidae > Lypha > Lypha dubia. Next base: position 91,139,505 of record OX371260.1, on the reverse strand, counting down.
AAGTTAACGAGCAGAAATGTGCACACGTCACTTTTACGTTGCGCAGGGAAACATGCCCGCCTAGAAAAATTAACACCGAGACTATACCGCAACACACTGTAGTAAAATATCTAGGCGTTCATCTTGATCGTCGTTTAACATGGAAATGGCATACAGACGCAAAGTTAACACAAATGAAACTAAAAGCAGCCCAAATGAATTGGCTTATTGGAAGAAACTCTATACTAAGCCTTGACTGTAAACTTCTCTTATACAACGCGATCCTGAAACCAATATGGTCCTATGGAATCCAGTTATGGGGCACTGCCTCAGCATCGAATGTCGAAAGAATTCAAAGGCGACAGAATAAAATCCTACGTACAATAACAGCAGCCCCCTGGTATGTCAGAAACCATCGAATTCATAAAGACCTAGACGTTCCGTTGGTGAAGACAGTATTTTCAAAACACGCGAAAAAATATATAAAAAAACTTGAGTTGCACCCAAATCCACTTGCGCGCAATATTCTTCATTATAGAGGCCACACCCGGCTGAAAAGAAGGGATACTCTTTCTCTCAGCCGTTCACGAGAGATGTAAAACAACAAAAATCAACCGTTGAAATTAAAAATTTTGTTTAGCATTGGCTAAACTTATATTTAATATTTTTTAGATTTAAGATTTGAAAAACTTATTGATAATTCAATTTAAATAATTAAAGATTCAATAAATAATAAAATTATCAAAAAAAAAAAATTAAATCAATTTTTTTTTTTAATTATAGTTCATCTAAGTATCGGTTTTTTTTTGTTTTCGCAATAGACCAATAGAAATAATCCATAGCCCTAGAGATGAAAATAAGCCTTGTGATTGTCCATTTGTTTTTATGTTTGTTAAGGCTGCTTTAGCCAACCGTAACTCTAGAAATGTAAATGCTGATGTGTCAGCTGATTGTTTCTGTTATATGCAAAAGCAGTGGAAATACTTACCTGACTGAAATAAAATGTTGCCTTAACGTACCAGCCTGCAGAAAATAGAATTTCATTACGAGGTTACGTGAGATTTGTAGACAGTGATGGGATGCTTGTATATTGAATTGCAATGGGGCGCAGAAGTCCTTTGTTGGTACTTGTATTGTTTTGAATAGTTCTAGTTGTTAATTATGTACACATGCATGCTTTATTGAGTAAAGAAAGTTTTCTAAATAATTTTTTTTTCAATATCTAGCAAGAGACTGTACCGATCGTTTGTGCTTATATAGATTATATTATAATGAATTTGTTAATTGGTTAAATTATAGTTTAACACTCATATCTATGTACATCATAGTTTTGATTATTAGTGTTACTTATTATTTAAAAGATATTTTTTTGTATACTTGAATGTATGTATGTATGTACATCTATATGTAAATGAAATTAAAAAGTAAGCATATCAATTTATCTAAATACATACATTCAAGTATACAAAAAATATCTTTTATATAATAAGTAACACTAATAATCAAAACTATGATGTAATTAGATATGAATGTTAAACTATAATTTAACCAATTATCAAATTCCTTACAATAAAATGTGTAATAATATGATACGGTACCTTCTAAATAATATCGTACTATTTGCGAACAATCACAAATATTGTTATCATTTGGAACTTCCATCAACGTTTGGAAAAGCTGTTTTGTATTTTAGTTATATTTTTCAAAGTGATAAAAGTTGCAATGGACGACAAGAAATTAATACTACTGGTGCAGGAAAATGAACAACAAATATTCTCCGGGCACAAGATTTCGAAAAAGAACAGAAAAATATGATTTAATATGTTTAATATGTTTAATAAGAATTTTTGTTCTTTTTATGTATGTTTATATTCTATTTTATTTGACCTTTTCTTTATATTTATTAGAATGTTTATTTAAGCAATAGGTCTTTTGATTTAATATACATATATATATTGTTGTTTATATTTATATTTATTTTCGATATTTCGCTAACAATTTGTTAGCATCTTTAGGAAAAATATTGTTCTTTTTATTATGCATGTATGCACATGCATGTGCCACGTGACACGTTTTTAAGCATTCTATAACTACAAAAACGTTGGCTCTTACATTACATCAACATTTAGCTTACATCTACGATTTCAACCGTCGGCTAAATAGGCCTTTAATCTACAATTTTGAGTGACTGTAGACGTAGGCTTTTAAACAAAAAAATTGTTCTATTGTATGACATGAAAAAGATTTGTGGTAGTCACGAGTTTGTTGTTCTTCTGAAAATAATTCCTTACGTTAGCTTTGAAGTTTTTTTTTTAACATTCAATTGGACGTATTTGTTTTATTATTATATATGCATTATAGAGTCACAATTCATAGACTGGGGAGTTGATATCCGCTCCGATATTGTCGGACGCCCGATGTATCATCCCCGGAAAATATGCAGATACTGTTTTGGCCCGGATTTAATCTATGGAAATAAAAATTATTAAAATCTTTTATATTCAAAACTGTGTATCTGGTTGTTCTTTTGTTTAGAGTTATTAGGTAACATTGAGGAGACCCTGGAAAGGGTACCATATCAATAAAAGTATTTAATAAATCAATGCGCACGGTAGTGCGCCAGGTCAAGTTCGGCCACACAGTGTGTATATTTACACGAAACCATTCGAGCTGTTTTTACCCCCCTCATAACTTTGCTCCACAAGATCATAATATAATGGAACTTGAAACATAAGGTCGTCCCACAGAGGTGACCTCACAGGTCAAATGTGAAAGTTCTACCAGAAAAGCTTCCCGAGATATTAAGGTGTGAAAAGTCCATATTTTAGTACATATTCACTGACTCACTCATCAATATTATTGGGACTTTCCAGTAAAGCTAGAGAGCTGAAACATGGTACACAGGTAGGTCTTGATGAGAAAATAACCAGAAAAATCTGAAAACGGGCACTTTCCTCCCCGGGGGGACTAGGGTTCCCCTTCTTTGCATGGGGCACTTCCAGTATAGCTAGAAAGCTGAAATTTGGTACACAGGCAGGTAGTGATTAGAAATAACCAAAATGTTTTTTTAACGGGCACTTTTCATCTGGGGGGACAGTCATTCCCCTTCTTTGTATGGGGCACTTCTAGTAGAGCTAGAAAGCTGAAATTTGGTACACAGGCAGGTAGTGATGAGAAATTACCGAAAATGATTTTTTAACGGGCACTTTTCATCTGGGGGGACAATCATGCCCCTTTTTGTATGGGGCACTTCTAGTTGACCTGGAAAGCTTAAATTTCGTACACAGGTAGGTCCTGAAGAGAAATTAACAAAAATAATTTTTAAACGGGCACTTTTCCCCTGGGGGGACTTGGGTGCCCTTATTTGTATGGGACCTTTCCAGTATAGCTAGAAAGCTGAAATTTGAAATATTTATACGAAAACAACTTAGAAAAAAGAAGTGAGATCCACAGAAAAACATAAATGTGAAAAAACTCACAAGCATATTTTTATGCTTTGTAATTCACAAAAATATGCTTGTGAGTTTTTGTATAAATAGATGAGCTTTGGAATTTTTTAAACATAAAGGGTAAAACATCTACTGATGAATTGGTATAGCTACCAACGAAATATATATCTAGATATTGCTAACCCGCAACAAATAAATAAAATAGATATTTATTTTCTTTATTTATTATTCATCACATTTATTTATTCATTTATCAATTTAATTTTTTTATTATATTATCGTTTTTCGTGGTTTTTAATTTAGTTTATTTAATTTACCTTATTTGTGTAGTTCTGTTGGGTATTATTTATTTACTCAAAATTCCATTCTTTTATACAAAACTTTATTTTATAGACAGGAATTATCCTTTGTTTTTGTTGGAGTTAACCGCAAGTTGCGAAGTTTTTTTTTGTAGAGATTTGCATTAAGTTTTGGAACTAGTTCAGGGTAGTGCTGGCAAAGTATTGAGTAGTGTTTACCGAGTATCGAGTATTTGCCCTTTTTTTTGGATACTCAATACTCAAAAGTAGTTACTCGATACTTTCAGAGTTGTATTTTTAAGCAGTTGAGTGGCTAAAATAGTGTATAAAAATACATCACTGTACAAAATTAAACCAACCGCCGAAATACGAGTAAAGCTGTCAATAAAATAGAACAACCACATGTGATAAATTACATTTTAAGTGTACTTAAAAATGTATATTAGTTAAATATGTATATATACATACATGTAAATATTATATTTTAATTTTTACATACATACACAATGTATTACACATGCAGGCACATATGTATGTTCATGCATTTGTAAATATTTTCAATTCTTTAAACAAATCAAAACATTAATTTTCCAATGAACCCTTATATGCGTAACAAAATTTTTTTTGATAACAATTAAATTATTTCTTAGGTTGTTAACGTTGAATTAAAAGTTAGCTTTACAAAACCAATAATAGTTGTAGATTTTTTATTTTTGAAGAAACTTCTTCAATATGCAGATAAAAACTATGCGTTACAAATTCAAAAAATCCGTTAAAAGTATCGAGTAGTATTGAGTACCCAAATGAAAAGTATCGAATATTATTGAGTAATAAAAAGTAGTAGAATTTGCCAGCACTAGTTCAGGGTTGTACTAAGTATTGAATTTTCCGTGTACCTTTCTGTTTTATGGCTGAACCTCCAAATACCGAGGAAAAAGTGATCATACATAAGACAGATAAACGTAAAAGACGTCTACAAAGAGTACAGGTTTTTGATTTCAATAGGTCTTCGCCGCAAGTCAAAGAAAAATATAAAAAAATAATAAATCAGGCAAAATGGCTACAGCACCTACTATCCAGGACTTATCAAGAACAATAAAAGCCCAAGCGGCCAACACAGGTGCGATTCCGAAAGTTCAATTGAACCAGGTCGGAGATAAAGAGCAGATGTTATCCCCGTCAGTCAGGGAAATGGTTCAGGAAAGTGTGAGTCAGATGAGGATTAATTTGGACCAAAACATAAATAGATTTGTGGAGGGACGAATAAGTCACGAAATGAAGAAGGTAAATGATAGCATCTCTCAGCTTTCCGCAGCCATAAAAACCATGGCTGATAGGGATAGAAATCGGCCTGAGGTCGGTGCACAAGCAGGTCCATCTGAACATCGGAATAGGCATCCTCAAAACCAACAACCAAATAGGTATGATTATCCACCGCCACCTGTGCCAAACCATGCGCAAGACAGTTGGAAAATTCGAATTGACAAATTTCGGTTAGAATTCAAAGCGAACCAAGGTGGGAGTGACCAACTTTCAATGGAAGAATTCATTTTTAGGCTCGAGCATATTGTAGTGCCAGCCCTGCATTAATATAAATATACCTTACTTATTAGTACAACCCTAGCTTTAACTACTATATGATACAACTAGGTAATAAATATTATACATAAGATATATAATAACAGTGTTATTCATAAAAAATTCTTATTGCAGAGATAATGTACACATTAGTTAATAATCAGTTTTTGTGTTATTACCCGGTAATAATAAACATTATTCACAAACGTTTAATAAAGCCAAATTAACTATTGTGTGATTTTTTCAGTTTTGTGATTCTGTGTTAGCAACATTGTTTCATTTTAATTGTCAAGTTATAATTAGTGTTGTGTACAATAACATACTCGATAAGCAAGTAGTCTCTAATGGTTTGAAAATGTGAAAATAATGTCATATAAATTTTATTTAAACAAGTTAGAGTAATAGAGTATTGCTTATAATATTTCAAAAAATATTAAAATTTTTTAATATGTGTTGTATTGATATTGCTAGCAATGTGTTTTCATAAGTTATTACAAAAGTATTCAAATACCGAGTTCGTTGCAATTGGTTACACACCACTAATATGTTTGCTTTATTTATTTGGAAATGTTTTTAATCTTGTTGTGGTTGAAATGTGACAAATTATGCACAAAATCATGAAAAAAAGATGTAATAATATTAATATTTCAAAGAGCATGTAGAATTTAAGTTATGTACGCATGTGAACAAATATGCATGTACATGCATATACACATTTGTGTACATACATACGTAAACAATCATACATATGTATGTACATATTTACATACATATATTCACATTATGTATTTCTTCTTGAATTTTCTTATTTTACGTACATATGTACATACATATGTATGTAAACATTGCAGAAGGACTGGAAGAATCGGGAGAGTTGAAATACATTATCTGCAAAATATTTAGTTTAATAAAAAAATTATAGCTTTATGTACTTATATATATTTTGTATAATACTAACGAATGTCGAAGTTATATTTATTACAATCATTACTTTATTCGAATCTTTTTTTTTATTTTATATACTTTTTGAAGTAAATAGTGATTTTTTTACTTTAAAAAATGCAAATGTCAACTTATTAAACGGCTAAAGTAGCGTGATGCCTACAATAAAATTTTCGAGTTTATTAGCGTGTAATAACCGCGTCATAGTGCTATTAAACGTTTGTGAATACTACTTTAGCGCATTTTGCTTATTAGCCTCTAATAAAACGTTTGTGAATAACACTGTAAGAATATAAGAATAAAGAAAAGGCAGTCATTGCTGAAACTTAAAGCAGAACAGAAGTTTTTTTATTTAAAATAATAAAGCAGTGGCTCGACATGGCGACCGAGACAGGCAAATTAAATAAAAGAAAAATTAATTAACAAAAAAATATGAATTAAAATTAAAAAAAAAATGAACACCAAAAGAGAAAAATGGAAGAGGAGGAAAAATAGATGTACAGAGGAAAAAATTAATATAAAAAAAAATTACAGTCGACGAGACAGTTTAAAAAAAAAAAAAATTCCGTAAACCATGTATAATTCTAGTGAAGGAAAAACTGTTTTCCAAAGATTAATATACAAAAAAAACATTTAAAAAGTGTATGTACATATGTGCTATGTACAAGACCTTGAGTGAAAAAAAATTGAAGAAAAAATTCACAATCAGAAAATGTAAAATGTAAAATTTGATATTCCCTCGCTTTTTAATTTTTCTTATTTTCTAAGCGAAAAAGACCATAGACAAAAATACATACAATATACATATAACCCAGTGAAATCTAATAAAAAGTAAATTAATATAGAACAAGAATTAAAAATAGTTTGGGAAATTTTAACTGTTGAATAATTTAAATAATAAGTGGTTTAAATAATAAAGTGGCTAGAAAATTTTAAAATTACATATGTACATAAATATATGTAGATAAACACAATATCTTCAATATCTACAATAATAATAATTTCAAACAAAACACACATAAAATTTTACACAAACAATACAATAAAATAATTTAAGAAATTGCAAAAAAAAAAGTTAAACAAACAGTTAGAAATACCATTAAAATAATATTAAAAAAAAAGTGACAAATAAAACTGATGAAAAATGATAAAACTGATAAAATGAAAAATAACAGTTACAAGAAAAATAACACTTAGTAACAAGTAAACGAAAATGAAAAGAAACTAAATGGAATCGAAACAAAATTAAAATAATACAACAAAAAGAAATAAATATTGTAATTTAACTAACAAAAACAAAATATTGAAAAAATGAATAACAAAATTAAAACGAAATTAAAAGCAACGAAAACCACAAAACTACAAAAAAAAAAACAGTGTTATAAAATAAACATCAAGTAACTTACATAAAAAATTCATATAATCCAAGACAAAGCATTAAGGGTTTAAATAATTTAACTAACCATGAAAACTATAGGCATCATTGCAACTTTCATTGTTTATATAAAAATAAGTGTACTACGATATTATTAGACTTTACTAATAATAAGGCATACACACGTACATTACATATCGATTACAAACATAAATAAAACAATACCAACAACAATCATCACCAACAACCAGAAACATTTTACAAGTGTAAAAATATCCTCTAAAAGTGTTAGTGCAGTTGTTTCATAGTCTTAATGTGTACATACTTACATACATATGTATATCTATACGACAACATCAAAAATAAATAAATACGAAGCAATATAAAATGACAATGAAACGTAACAAAATGAAATAGAAAATAAAACGAAGAAAAAAAAAAAAAAAAAACAAACTGAAATTTAAAATTATATATGTACATTAAGAAAAAAACAAGACAACTAAATGAAGACGAAACAATATGAAAGAAATAAAATAATAAAGAAGAACCCACATAATAAACAATGAAAATATAAAGACTTGGAAAAATAAAATGAAAATTTAAGAATGTCACAGAAAAAGGACACTAAATGGAAAAGATAAATCATATAAAGAAACCTGAAATTAACCATCAACATACAAAATACAAATGTATAGAACAACTAAAATAAAAAATAAAACACATCATCACTTCCACTGTAACTACGCTATTATACAACAAATATAATCAACAACCAACAATTTAAAACGAAAACAACATAACCAAAAACAACAGACACAACAACAACAACAATAGAATCCAGCGAGATCATTTCTTTAACACGAAACTCAACATTGAAATATCAATACATCAACAGCAGCACATATCCAACAACTCAAAACATAGAAACAGAGAAGACAACGACAACAAAAGCATACAACGTCATAACAACAAAGAGAGATGACAACAAGAGGCTTCACCAACAAAGAAAAACGGGTATCATAAATATATACATAAACCAATATATTTATACATATACATATGTATTCATTTGTATTAAATTATATATGTATACATACACTTATACAAATATACAAACATACAAACACCATCCAACACAATCAAATACATACATAGTTAAACACAAAACACACAAAAATATACACACATAAACAACACAAATAAGTGGATAAATAAAAATTTGAAATGAAAAATAAAAACCTCTTTTGCGTTGTTTTATGTTGGAAACTGTGTATATTTATACAAATTAGATGTATGTACACAAGTGTGTGCTATGAAAAATAACGAGCAAATTTAAGGGTTGTTTTACCATAGTAAACATAGTACATAAGTATGTATGTATAAAAATAATTTGTGGAAAAAAAAACACACAAGAAACACAAAATAAACAAAAACATTACAATAAAAACATACATACATACATAAAATCAAATAAACATACATATGTACATGTATGTCAGTTCAATCAAATTGTTTTTCTTTTTTTTACAATTTTATTATTGCAATAATGTTCGGTTTTGGCTATGGAAAGGAAAAAGGTAGTAAATAAGACATCCCAGCGAACATAATAACATCATCATTCTTTGTACATTAATAACAATTTAAATTTGAAAATTTATGATACATTCTCGCACTAAGAAAATAGCAAAATTTAAGACAGTAATCCATAGATATAATGACAATATTATAAATTTAGCATATATGCATATAAAAGATTTAAAAAACTGTTGTGTGTGGACTTCGAATTTGTTAACGAAACACCAAGCTTAGGCTTCATGCTTTCGAGGTTAGAAAACCAACAAACTCGGAATTTACCATGCAGAGTTATATATAAAAAAAAAAAAAAATCGATTTATTTTTCAAAATTTTTACCATACAGGATCTAAAGGATCAGGATAATAAAACATTAAAAATCTTAGAGATATTTCTTACTGAACCCATAGAAGTAATAACTGACGAGAAAAAAAAAACAACTGATTGATAAACATAAAGAGAGAAGTAAAGTGTACTTTGATAAATTTTCAAAACCCATATTGTTGGAATTGAATGATGTTGTATATTTGCAAAAAGAACATTATGATAACAAAATAAAATACATGTTAAAAAAGAAACCAATAATAAAACAAAATTTGTATGAATTTACAAAATTTTTTTTTTATATTTTCATTAAAGATAAAAGTTATGAAATTAAGAAAAATACTGAAAAGTATAAACAAATAATATGAAAAATACAAATTTTTTTATTATAATAAATTTATTATAATTACTTACAACAATATGAAAAAAATTTTTTAAGTAAATTCAGAAATCTATTTACTTAAATAAAATTTAAAAAAAAAATCCTAATTGGACATACAATTAAAAACAAAACAAAAAATTTCTCTACATACAAAAAAGTAATTTTCAAGTGTATAGAAAATAAATTACTTTTTTTGCAATTAATTAAATTAATAAAAAAAAAAACTTTTATACAAAATCTTTAAATTTGTTTATTTAAAATAAAACTTGATAAATATATATAGATACTTAATCAAATTAATTTAATCAAATCATATTACTTTTAATTACATTACTTTCAATCAAATTATCTTAAGCATATTACTCTTAACCAAATTAATTTAACAAAATACTCATAATTCATTTTGCTTTAAAATTTTTTCTACTTTTAAAATAAAAAAAAAAATTATATATAAATTTTGTTTACATATTTTGGAAAAATGTAATATTCTGTAATCTATAAAAACATATTATAGAAAATATTGAAGCAAACAAGATTGATCACCTTATTTGTTTCAACATTTTTTTTATAAAAAGGGAGGTGCATAGGTAGGTGGACAATGCCTGTGTCTCCAAACTTTAAAATAAACTAAAATATAAAAATTTTCAAAAAAATAAATATTTTTAAAATAAAAACAAAAATAAATATTTGATAAGTTATCATTGTATTATAAGTTATAATTAATTTACAAATTACGTTTATTCGTAATAATAATAATATAAAAATAGTTATAATTAATTTATATATTTGTTTTTTTAAAAGAAGGGAGGTGTAGTGCCAGCCCTGCATTAATAGAAATATACCATACTTATTAGTACAACCCTAGCTTTAACTACTATATGATACAACTAGGTAATAAATATTATACATAAGATATATAATAAGAATATAAGAATAAATCAAAGGCAGTCATTGCTGAAACTTAAAGCAGAACAGAAGTTTTTTTATTTAAAATAATAAAGCAGTGGCTCGACAATATGCAGCGGCAGTATTGTATCCCTTGGGATGAAATCCTCCGGGATTTTCATCTTTTAATTTCCGCTTCCGTTCAACAATGGTACTAGTCTCTACTCCAGACAACGTTTATTACGGATTGGACTACACTGCGGTTAGCGTTATTGAATAGATACAGAACGTTCAGGTCGAACTGGGAACGTATGCAGGAACTGGTTGACCGAAAACAAATGCCTGGCGAATCCATCGACGATCTTTTTCACAGCTTGAATCCATTGAGGGCACGATTAGAGGTCCCTGTCTTAGAGGGTGAGATGATAAAAATCGCTTAGCGTAACCTGAGGGAGGGAAAAGCTCGGATAGTGTACCCTATGAGCGTAAGTTCGGTTGAAAATCTGCGGATGGAATGCTTAGAAGCAGAACGTATTTTTTTGCGAAACGTTAACAGAAATGTTCCACCACAGCCCAGCAGACCCCCAAGATTCGTCAATGAAATTGTCGCTAATGCCGAAGAATCCAAATCAGAAGTGATAACCGAAGTCGCAGCCATCGACAGCCAAACAACATGTTGGAGTTGCCAACAAAAAGGGCACATGTTTAAAGAATGTCCGTCTACACAGAGCACATTGTTTTGTTATAAATGTGGTAGGCCGAACACGATAACACCCATTTGTCCAAAATGCTCTCTTGAACGGGAAAACTCACGGAGGGGCGCGGCTATGAACGGAGAGCCGCGGTCCAGCGAAGTAAACCCGAAATAATTAATGCAACATCCAACAAGAACCCTGATTTTTCAAAAATTCGACACTGTTTGCCTTTAGGAGTAAGGGAAGAAAATTACCTTAAAGTCCACGAGCGCATTTTTAATGAATCTGAAAAAACAATAAATCAAATTTAGTAAACTTATAAAAAATTTTAAAGCTTAGAAAAGATTTCATAAATAGAAAACGACAACGTTCTTTACTAGCAGCGTCGGTTAAATATTTTAGTTCCAATGCAGACCCGAGGCCATACGCGGAAGTGCATTTGAATGGCAAATTAATGAAAGGCCTCTTAGATTCTGGTGCGTCTGTTAGTTTGCTAGGAAAAAATTGCCATGAAATCGCGAATGAATTGGAAATAAATATTAGACCGATTTTTAGCAATATAACAACAGCAACAGGAAAACAACATCGAGTTCTAGGGAAAACAGAATTATTAGTCGAATACCAGGGAAAGAAAATAAATACTCACTTTTTACTTATGTCCAGATTTGGAACAGCAATTATATCTCGGGGTAGATTTTTGGAAGGATTTTGGAATTGCTCATCAAATAATAGAGTCAGCTGAAATAGGCATGGAATTAGTACAAAACCCTCAAGAAGAAAATAATGAACATAAATTAAACAAACATGAGCTAACTCCTGAGCAACAACAACAACAACTTGATACAGTATTAAAAAAATTCCCATCTTTTGAGGATAGAGGCTTAGGGTGCACCAAATTAGAGAAGCACGAAATTAAATTAGTAGCAGAGACGAATCCTATTAAGGATAAACATTATCCTATTTCTCCAGCGGTGCAGGCAATAGTTTATGCGGAAATCGACAACATGCTGTCTAAACGTCATAGAAGAGAGTAACAGTCCGTGGTCAAACAGAACAACTGTCGTTAGGAAACCCGGTAAAAACCGATTCTGTCTCGATGCGCGAAAATTGAATGTGGTCACAGTAAAAGACGCATATCCATTGCAAAATATCGATGGTATTTTCTCATAGATCAGACGCATTACATTAGCATGAAATATGCTTTCTGGCAGATAGGGCTGGAAGAAGAAACAAACCCGTATACAGCATTTACAGTTCCAGGTAGACCGCTGTACCAGTTTCGAGTAATGCCGTTTGGTCTACGCAACGCAGCGCAACGTCTATGTCGGTTGATGGACTGGGTAATACCTGCGAAGTTGAAGTCTAATGTTTTTATTTACCTGGATGACCTGTTGTAAAGATGGTGTCTGGCAGGATCGCCATGTAAAGGTTGGTGTGTGAATAGTATTATATTGTATTTGGAAGTATTTAAATTGCCGGCGCTAATAACCGCCACTGGCAAAATAAAAGTAAATGGCAGATGAATGCCAGTATCCACTTGCCGATTTAAAGATAAAAATTTAAATGTTTATGAATTAGTAATGCCGATTGAAGGCAAAGTATTAATTAATTTTATTTTCAAAAATTTGTTCCTTATATTCTAAACTAACTGTATTCTAAAACTACAAAATTTCTTATTCACTAAATATAATTGTAGTTTGAGAAAAAAATATAAAATACATTAAACATAATTGTTGTATAGCAATAACAAACATTTCAGTATTGAACAATACAATTGTTGTAATATAAAAGAGAACAATTGTATATACCTTTAATATGTTTTTTTTATATGTTTGTTGTAAAAATGGTAGTAATATTAATAGGGTGCCGTGTGCAAAAGTAATAATAAGAACAGTATGTGTAACAAATATAATAATAGATTAATAGAGTGCCGTGTGCAAAAGTTATAATAAGAACAGTATGTGTAATAAGTTTACTTACATATAAAATAATAATAAATATAATAATAGATTATTTAGGATGCACTACACCCTTCCCCTTAAGAAAAATTTTACAATATTTAGGATTAAAATTTAAAATTTGTTTGTTTTTGTTTTGTATTTTTTTTTTTTTTTTTTTTTTGTTTTTAATATTTTTTTAAATTATTATTATGGTATTCTTTAAATTCATTACCTATTTCTAAAATAGAATTGACTCCTTTTCTTTTGACTATTTTATATGGACCATGATATGGTGCCTGATTTTTTTTTCTGTTAAATTTTCGAACGAGTACTAAGTCTCCTTCTTTTAAATTTAGGGGATTAGTTTTTAAACATTTGTCTATTCGTTTTTGTTTCGACTTTTCTAAATATTCTCTTGCTTTAGTTATAGAATGTTGTAATCTGAACCTCAATTCTTGGGCATAATTTTCAGGGTTGTAAATTGGTTTATTACTTGAAATTTCTTCATCAGGAAAGTGCGGTAATTTCCCAAATATTAGCTCATATGGCGTGTAATTTGTGTCTATATGAGGTGTTGTGTCGTATGCGAAGCAGAAGTAAGGAATCCATTTGTCCCACTCATCATTCTTACAATAATTTAAAAGAAACTCATTGAGTACTCTATGATTTCTCTCTACTGATCCTAGAGTCTCATGGTGATATGGTGTGCTAAAAACTTGTTTAATTTGCAAAATGTTGCATACTTCAAACAATAATTCGTTTAGAAATTCAGTACCTCTGTCAGATTTGAGAACTTTAAAGTGTCCATATACTGTAGTGTACCCATGTCGCCATACAATATGCACAATGTATACATACCAACTTCAACAAAGTAGTGCAACCAACAAACAATAAACGCTTGGGTTACACATGTTGAAGTGGGTCAAAAGATTATTGTTTGCTTGCATTATTGTTGGCACATGTAAATTTAAGATGTAATATAATATTTGATAATTGTAACTTTAATTTCTATTTTCTTTTATTTATGAATTTGTAAAATATTGAGTGATTCAGAAATCACTCAATGACCTAAGAAATTTTAGTATATAAGCTAGAACAAATTGTAAATAAAATCAGATTATTACAAGCAACTGAATTCGGCACTTGTTTGCCTTTTGTTTTAATCTCCATTCTTTTGGCAGTTCTTTTGAACGCCTAAGTTTTAGCTGGGACCCCCTCAGCTGTTTTAAAATAAAAAAGGGGCTATAGAAAACTTTTATAAACCTTTACATGGCGATCCTGCCTACAAAACCTGAAAACTGATCCTGCCGATTCGGACCAACCATACAAAAAAAAATTTTATTATCAAAAATTTTATGATCCTGTAAAAATCTTACAATCCTGCCGACACCACATAAAGATGATTTATTTACAATGTGTATTTACAATTCAAAAAGTAGAAGAGAAGAAAACCCAAAACGGACACAGTCGTAAAATTGTTTAAAAGTATTGTTTGATTAAAAATAAATTGTCCAGAATAAAGCATCCAGAAATTAAAAATTTGCTAGTAATAGAAAGTACCAATCATGACTCGTGGAAATCAACGTGACTTAGCCTGTCAAAAGGACACCAAAAATTTAGATGAACAAAGCACTGACAATCTAAAACGACGTAAACACGTTTGGGTTTGGTTTATAAAAATCGCAAATGTAAGATGTTCTCTAGTTTCAATATTTTAAGTTTTGCTTAAATAATTTACAATTATACATACTTACATACAAACTTAACTTAAAACAGCATTAAAATAATATAAAAATCAACAAAAAAAAGCAAGCACAACAAATAATATGAATGAATTGCGAAAAAAAAAATATACAAAAGAAATTGAATTATTAATACTGTTACGCGTTGCTTAGATTTTTAAAGACACATGTGTATGTCCCAAATGCTTCTTTATCAAAATCCCTATTAAAATTGTAGTTAGGGTATATGAACGGTAGTGAGATCCCAGCTAGCTATATGGAATTTGGTTGTGAAGTTCTGACCCAATTTTAACGCGTATACATATAAATATACTTCATATACATTTCAATACAACCCGAAGTATAAAAAAATTATTAAGCAAGATGTTAGCTTCGAAAGTGGGTGCACTTTTCCCTCCCTGATATCATAAAATTATACGCCAATGACATTCTCTACACCCTATAATGTTTAACGAATGTCCCTATATGAAATGCCTAACTAGACGAACATTTATCTATCTACAGATGAAATCATTTGTCATTCCCTTATACTTATTTGTTTAGCAATTCATATTTATTTTAAATTTCATTTCGAACAGAAAATATTTAATGTTAAATTTATATTATTGCTAAAACTATATATATATGTAAATCAAGAAAATTATTTGCATATGATTTTAAATAAATTGAACGAATTCATTCTTTGAAACGAATGATTTTTTTCTTTGTAAACAAAAGGAAAAAAAAATACTGAGCATTAATTTATATTATACTTTTACTGGCGGGGATAAAATGCATTGATGACACTATTTTGAGTGTGCAAAAAAAATTGGATAAATTTAAGAGTAATTATTTTGTTTTTTTACTTACAAATCGATATGTGACTGTTGTTGTTCATTAGTAGAGATGTTTTAATACAGCGCGTTCCATTGATGGGCCCAGCAGAGAACAAACGGGAATGAACTAAATTGAAAAGCTTATATTGGTTATATTAAAGTAATTACTCCCAATTTTAGATACATTAAAAAAATATTAGATTTAAAAAAAAAATCAATGCGTTCGAAAAAAAAAATGTAGGGTTAGCCGTACAAAAAAAATATTTTTTTCTTTTTAATGGTGATTTAGTACAGATGATTAGGAATTTTAGATTTTAAGGCATTGAATTAAAGTATTAGTACAATACCGGTTTTAAATATAAAAAAAAATGTTTTTTTTTCCTTTTGCGAAACTTTTTTGTTCATGTTATAAATAGAAATATGATATTTAATTATAACCTCCTTTGATTTGATACTTATTTAACAATGATTTTCGGGGTTAATTTACTAGCTTTGAAAATGTTAAGTATTTTAATTAATCAAGGACTTAAAATTAATGGAATTATGTAGATTATGTATTTGCAAAGTTGGATTAACGGAAAAGTACAATCATTTAACTTGGCTTAGTGAATAATAATAATAATTTTAAATTTGATGAATGTAGGTATTAAGGTAAAAATTTACATGATCTTGTTGATTTTTGTTGTTGTTGAAGGACTAAGGATCAGCTACTTGCGGCTGTCTCTTTGTATTCTATATTCTTCGTTAATATACGTGGGCAAAGAACTGAGGCTGACGTCTTCGTGTGAATTTAGCTGAGGACTCTCGCTAATTTGTCCTTTAGGGAAGCTTCCTCTTTAATAATTTTAGAAACTGGTATTTGCAGGATATTTGCCACACGGTAAAGAATTATTGGCCCGTTGGATGAACGTTCCCAAATTATAATACGACGTACACACGTGATCCGAGCCAATTCCTTGGGTTTTTTTCTTCGAACCTTTATGACAATCCCCACTTATTAAATTTTTTTATTAAGTTTAAGCACATGAAATTTAACTTTTTCTTTTTCAGTTATTAAACTGTACTTCTTTTTTTATATATTATTTATGTGCTTTTCTTATTATATTATGATCCGAAGACAACTTAATGAGATCAATTGTAAACCGCAATTAATTTTTTAAAGAATTTGAAGCCAACATGCTACCTAAATAAACGGTATCAAAGTATATAGTGTGATAAACGGGATCTCTTCCAGATTTATTATCTCTTTTTTGCTTGTGATCGTATTGATTGAAATATACGTAATATATTACGATCAAAGAGTGTTCTATATTATTTATTTCATGCTACACAAATATCATAAAGTCAAGATATAGGGGTTTCAGAACCGTGTCAGATTTATTTTACTGAAAATCGTAACAAACCTGCTTTGCTCATAGATTTTATATCGAATGACAAACAGGAAAGGATTTTCGAATCTTGGTCTCAAAGTAATTAAAAAGGATTTGATATGTCAATTTGCTACGTGTGGCTCGACCCACGACAAGCCGGGTAAATATCATGACTTAAGGTCAGATGTGTGATATCGACCGATATATTCGCCCTTAAGGTTTTCAATGTCGTAAAGGTTGCTGCCAATTCGTTCTTTTATTCTGCACTTAATGAATTTTGGAAATAACTTTTTATTTACAGCCTTCGACACCTTACTTAAGGTATGATTTTTTCTATATATTATTTGTCCTTTATTGAATCGAATTGATCTGGCTCTCAAGTTATATGTTTTTTTGGCTTTTTCGTGAGCGACACTTAGGTTTTCTCGGATATTACTCCTAACTTTTTGCATTTTCACTGTATTTTCCACGACACAACAATCTTCACCAGTAAGGCATTCTAGCTTATCTAATACTTTATAGGCCGAACCATGCTGCACCATATTTTGTCCAAATGTGGCGTAATATGGTGAGCATTTTATGGATGAGTGGTAATCACTTCGAAGGATGGATAAAATTTGTGGAATAAATTTATCCCAATCTCTATGATCTTTGTGGTCTTCTAAAAAGTACCTAATTTTCGTAATAACCTCCCTATTTGCCCTTTCTGAGGCATTAGAATGGGGTGCATAAAATCCTGTTTTTATATGCTCTACGTCATACAGCTTAAAAAATTCGCGCATTTCTTTAGACACGAACTGTTTTCCATTATCGCTGTGTATGTATCTTGGTACACCAAACGTGGGAAAAATATAACTTTGAAAATACGAAATAACGCTAGCAGAAGTCGCAGCCTTGAATGGTTTTAGGAAAATAAATTTCGTTAGGTGATCCAAACATATAAAAATCATTGAATTTTTTGCTGCTGTGTATGGATAGGGCCCTAAAAAGTCGCAATAAAGCCTTTCGAATGGACGACTAGTCAAGAACTGTTTACCCATCAAAGGTTTAGACATTTGATTCGAGGATTTCATTGTTTTGCATTTCTCACAATTTTGTACATATAACTTGACGTCTCTTACCATTGTTGGCCAAAAATATTTTTGCCGTATCCTATAAAGAGTTTTCGTAAAACCTCCATGACAACAAGCAACGGAGTTGTGGGCTGCAATAATAACATTTTCCGACAACGATTTAGGGATCCACAACCGCCACAAGCTACCTTCCTCTTCGCTACCAAGCCTAAATTGTACCCGCTTATAAATGAGATTATCGTCGGATATAAAAACATCGGGAAGGGACTCTTTCTGTTTTAAAATATTTTCTCTCAGATTTCTACATTCATCATTCTCGAAGTCAGGAGCCGAAAAGTCAATATCAAATGATAAATTAAAAGGAACAATTTCATCCAAATCCATTCGCGAAAGACAGTCGGGGACGATGTTTAAAGATCCTTTACAATGCTCTATTTTGAAGTCATATCGCTGTAACTTTAAACTCCATCTGGCCAATCGCCCACTTAAATCCTTTTGGGACATTAGCCATTTCAAAGAGGAATGGTCAGTTATAATACGAAAGGGCAGTCCCTCAATGTAAGGTCTGAATCTGGTTACACATACCACTGCTGCCATACACTCCAACTCTGTCACTGTATAGTTTCGCTGAGATTTATTTAACTTTTGCGAAACAAAAGCTATTGGGTGTTCTTTTCCGAGGTCATCAAATTGATATAAGACCCCACCAACTCCTATGCTTGACGCGTCACACTGTATTATAAATTCTCTGTCAAATTTTGGCTGAACTAAAACAGGGGCTGAACACAAAGTGTCCTTTAACTTTTCAAATGCCAATTGTGCTGTATCTGTTAGACAGAAGGGTTTAGAGCTTTTTTTGAGGCAATCTGTTAGGGGTCCCGCCATATCGGCAAAATTACTAATAAAGTTTCTATACCAATTTGACATGCCAACAAATCTCCGCACCTGCTTCCGAGATTTTGGTATAGGGAAGTTTTCGATGGACGACACCTTATCTGGATCTACTTTCAAGATTCCATTTCCGACTATGTAACCCAAATAACGGATTTCTGTCTGACAAAATTTACTTTTGCTAACATTGATTGTCAGTTTTGCCCTTTTCAGACAGTTGGCCACTTCCTTTAAAAGTTCTATGTGAGACTCAAAGTCTGTACTGCAAACGAGTAAATCGTCCAAATAAATAAAAATGTTTTCTCTCAGCCTAGACGGTATAACCTTATCCATAAGTCTGCTCATGGTCTGAGGACCATTACAGAGGCCAAACGGCATGTATTTATATTGGTACAAGGGTTTACCAGGGATAACAAAAGCCGTCTTTTCTTTTGAGCTTTCTGTCAGTCTAATTTGGAGAAATGCGTCCTTAAGATCAAGTCCTGTTATGAAGAAAGTATCTTTCAGCCTGCTGAGTAAGCCATTTATGTGTGGTAGCGGATATGAGTCCTTTTTCGTCACAGCATTGAGTTTGCGACAATCAATACAAAGACGAACCTTTCCAGGCTTCCGGACCAATACTACGGGCGAACACCAGGGGGAATTAGACTCTTCAATTACACCTAAGCGCAAAAGTCTTTCTACTTCCTGGTAAGCTTCCTCTTGGCGAGGAGGAGATAAAGGATAATGTTTTGATTTTATAGGCACGGCATCGCCAGTGTCTATGTCGTGTTCAACGAGATCAGTACAACCTAGACCGAGTTTTTCGAAGGAAGGGAACTCGACAATGGTTTTCTTTAAAATAAGATTTTGTTCAGGTGTAAGGTCATGAAATTTTGAACAATCGCCATTTTCTGAAAATGTTGTTTCAATGGATGCTACTGTGGGAATTATTTCAGGGGCAAGCGCAAAATCACGCCAAAAATCTATTCCAAAATAAGCTTTTTGGCTAAGAGATGGAACTAAATAAAATACTAGATTTTTCGTTACACCCTTAAAATTTATTGGTAGTACACAATAGCCTACCACCTTTTGCTTACACCCATTGGCAGTTGACACAAATGACTGAAATGGCCGATAAGAAATATTATTCCTCTTTATGAATTCTAAACAGTTTTCTCCTAGAACGGAAACATTGGCACCTGAATCTAACAGGCCTATTAGGGATTCGTTGAATACTTTAACTTTTGCAAATGGGCGATCATCGGAGCCGTACAATATAGTTGACGCTAGAATTTTCCGAAAGTGCATACGTTTGATAAACCGTTTTCTGCATTCAATTATTCTTTTAGAAGGATTTTTACGTAATGACTGTGATCGGTCATAGATTTTATATTTGATAGTTTCGGTATTATTATTGTTATTTGTCTGAGTTGTTTTGTCTTCAGTTAAATTTGTTTTTGAAAATATACAAGTCTGAGCTTTATTATCGATTTTATTAATCGTGAAATGGTTTTCTAGTTTGAGCTCGGGGGCTGATGGGATGGACGAGTGCCCCCGGCAATCACTTCGCCCTTCTTCTGGTTTCCCTGGAAAATATGTCTGTTAGGACACGACGGCGTTAAAACTCCCTTTTGTCCACATTTAAAACAAAATGGTGTGGTGATCTCCTTACCACAATAAATGTAGGAAAGTCCGTAAGAGAGACAGTTCCAACATTTGATCTTAGAATAATCTAAAGTTGGAATATTATCCTTCTGAATTTTAAATGCTTCAATTTGGGGATCAATTGTATCATGAATTTTGCAATCATAATCAGGTGAGTTAATTTCATTGACATTTCGTGTTTGGCCTGCCACCGGTATAAACGATCTATTATCGTGCAAAACTTTCTCGGCCTTACGAGCAAGGTCTCTAAAATCACTCAACGATTGAGAATCTGAGCTAAATAGTAAAACCCGTAGTTGCGGATGTATATTTCTTTTAATTATATCAAGTAAATTATGGTCAGACAACGGGTTTTGCAACCTTAAATTCATCGATAAAATAGCACTATGGAAATCATCATAAGATTCTTTATGATGCTGTTTACGGAAGGATATTTTTAAGATAATATCGTGTTCTGACTCTGGGTAGCCAAATTCTTTGTTTAATGCGTATTTTAAAATGGGATATGTTACTACACGGTGTTGTTTCAAAAATAACCAGTACCACTGTTCAGCCTTTCCCTCAAGGAGCACGTGGAAATTGGATAATAAATGCTCTACCGAGCATCTTGTGCGAGAGGTAAGTGTTTCTACTTTAAACAGAAAATCTGAAACCGAACTGGTTCCGTCATATACGATTTTCCAATTTTCAAGTTTAATGGTTGAATCATCATTGGAAAATAGCCTATTTGCATCAGAAAGACGATTCGAACTACTTGTATTTGCATTTTCTGCATTTGAGTGCATCCCCGGACCTCTTTGAGGATGATAATTACTTCCATTGCCTATTTGAGATATACTTTGTTTTAAGGTAGAAATTTCCTTTCTAAACTCCTCTCTCGTACTTCTCATAGTCTGTTCGATCAGAGAAGTAAGTAAGTCAAAATCAAAGGGGGCAGCAGAGTTAAAATCATTACCATTGCCGGATGCCATATTTGGGTTATCAAATATTTCGATATTCGATATGCCACTAGCTCCGTGCTGTTCCAAAGGACCCGGATTTAATTGTAAAGAAATTAGATTATTATCTATTATATCTTCTTTGCGACTGTCTGAAGTAGCTAGTAAGGATGTGGATGATTGTGCAGTCAGTACTTGGCTAGTTGTACTTTTACTGACAGGTGAATGAGCAACACGTGCATTTGAAAATCTGGGTAGATCTTGCAGTTCTACAGATATATTGTTTCTTAAAGCATCCGAGCTTCTATTATGACTACGAGTTTGAGGCTTTCCACTCTGAGCGCCACGGTTTTTTGTAGTCATATTGATAATAAAACACTAGCAAGAAAAATAGGGTAAAATAACTAACTAACTTAATCGTTTATATAAAAATGTAAATTAAATAAAGTAAGGGGACAAATGTTATATAAATTTTCTTTAATAATAAACTTCTGGCAGTTTCCTGTTTAGTTTTCTTAGGGAATGACAAATTATCACAAAATATATTTAGCAAATGATATTCTAGAGCATTTCAGTTTCTCAACTTACTTTCCTTTATAATTGAATGCCAGTCTACAACATTACACAAAATAAGTACATTGCTATTTTTGTTTTTCTTAATGGACTTGAAAAGCACTACAATAGTATATTTACAAAAACTTTCTGCAGCGAATTCTGAAAATTAAATTTCAAAACAAGGACTCTAAAAATGTACTCTCATGATCATGATAGTTATTGCATACAATGTATACGTTTGTATCGCGACTAGAATTACATTGTCTAAAACAAATTCAATAAAGCTAGGACTTATACAATAAATCTTGTATTAGGTGTTACAGCAGAAAAAAAATTGAACCATGAGAATTAGAGAGCACTGCAAAGGAAATAGTGAATAAATTTAAATGGTTATGCTGGCCTTACTAAGGCCTTTTCGTTGGGCGCCATATATGTTACGCGTTGCTTAGATTTTTAAAGACACATGTGTATGTCCCAAATGCTTCTTTATCAAAATCCCTATTAAAATTGTAGTTAGGGTATATGAACGGTAGTGAGATCCCAGCTAGCTATATGGAATTTGGTTGTGAAGTTCTGACCCAATTTTAACGCGTATACATATAAATATACTTCATATACATTTCAATACAACCCGAAGTATAAAAAAATTATTAAGCAAGATGTTAGCTTCGAAAGTGGGTGCACTTTTCCCTCCCTGATATCATAAAATTATACGCCAATGACATTCTCTACACCCTATAATGTTTAACGAATGTCCCTATATGAAATGCCTAACTAGACGAACATTTATCTATCTACAGATGAAATCATTTGTCATTCCCTTATACTTATTTGTTTAGCAATTCATATTTATTTTAAATTTCATTTCGAACAGAAAATATTTAATGTTAAATTTATATTATTGCTAAAACTATATATATATGTAAATCAAGAAAATTATTTGCATATGATTTTAAATAAATTGAACGAATTCATTCTTTGAAACGAATGATTTTTTTCTTTGTAAACAAAAGGAAAAAAAAATACTGAGCATTAATTTATATTATACTTTTACTGGCGGGGATAAAATGCATTGATGACACTATTTTGAGTGTGCAAAAAAAATTGGATAAATTTAAGAGTAATTATTTTGTTTTTTTACTTACAAATCGATATGTGACTGTGGTTGTTCATTAGTAGAGATGTTTTAATACAGCGCGTTCCATTAATGGGCCCAGCAGAGAACAAACGGGAATGAACTAAATTGAAAAGCTTATATTGGTTATATTAAAGTAATTACTCCCAATTTTAGATACATTAAAAAAATATTAGATTTAAAAAAAAAATCAATGCGTTCGAAAAAAAAAATGTAGGGTTAGCCGTACAAAAAAAATATTTTTTTCTTTTTAATGGTGATTTAGTACAGATGATTAGGAATTTTAGATTTTAAGGCATTGAATTAAAGTATTAGTACAATACCGGTTTTAAATATAAAAAAAAATGTTTTTTTTTCCTTTTGCGAAACTTTTTTGTTCATGTTATAAATAGAAATATGATATTTAATTATAACCTCCTTTGATTTGATACTTATTTAACAATGATTTTCGGGGTTAATTTACTAGCTTTGAAAATGTTAAGTATTTTAATTAATCAAGGACTTAAAATTAATGGAATTATGTAGATTATGTATTTGCAAAGTTGGATTAACGGAAAAGTACAATCATTTAACTTGGCTTAGTGAATAATAATAATAATTTTAAATTTGATGAATGTAGGTATTGTGTGAGTTAATGCAAAATAAAAAAAAATTTACATGATCTTGTTGATTTTTGTTGTTGTTGAAGGACTAAGGATCAGCTACTTGCGGCTGTCTCTTTGTATTCTATATTCTTCGTTAATATACGTGGGCAAAGAACTGAGGCTGACGTCTTCGTGTGAATTTAGCTGAGGACTCTCGCTAATTTGTCCTTTAGGGAAGCTTCCTCTTTAATAATTTTAGAAACTGGTATTTGCAGGATATTTGCCACACGGTAAAGAATTATTGGCCCGTTGGATGAACGTTCCCAAATTATAATACGACGTACACACGTGATCCGAGCCAATTCCTTGGGTTTTTTTCTTCGAACCTTTATGACAATCCCCACTTATTAAATTTTTTTATTAAGTTTAAGCACATGAAATTTAACTTTTTCTTTTTCAGTTATTAAACTGTACTTCTTTTTTTATATATTATTTATGTGCTTTTCTTATTATATTATGATCCGAAGACAACTTAATGAGATCAATTGTAAACCGCAATTAATTTTTTAAAGAATTTGAAGCCAACATGCTACCTAAATAAACGGTATCAAAGTATATAGTGTGATAAACGGGATCTCTTCCAGATTTATTATCTCTTTTTTGCTTGTGATCGTATTGATTGAAATATACGTAATATATTACGATCAAAGAGTGTTCTATATTATTTATTTCATGCTACACAAATATCATAAAGTCAAGATATAGGGGTTTCAAAACCGTGTCAGATTTATTTTACTGAAAATCGTAACAATACATAAGTACATACGTTAATTTTACTTACAAATTAATTAATTGAATATATAAAAACAAATGGGAATTTAATGAAAGAATGAATATTTAACTGAAAACCTCTTGAATATTATTATTATATATATGTAGTTTAAAATATAAATTAATTATACATACATATATACATTTTTATTTATTTCTTAACATTTTTTTAACTTACACACAAATACACACAACTTCCAACATGCATGTACACATACTCTTTACTTAACCATCAACAAACCAAGTCTTCTTATTAAATAAATCAGGTTAAGATATTACAAGATATTATTAATTGAAATCATACAACCATTGCAATTAAACCTTCAGAAGATTGCGTAATACTTAATAATGAATTAAAAAGCGGTATTTTTTAAGTAATTCAATAGCACCAAAAAAGCGGAATGACACACATTAAAATTTTAAACACAACAAATGATACACAAATTTTACAGGGCATTAAACTGCATACTTATCCACTAAAAAAAACTATGACATACATATTAAATTACACAAATGGAAACAATGACGAACGTTTTAAACAAATTCTAAATGACTTGCAATTAAATAATACTGATGAATATGCAAAATCAGAATTAATAAACATATTCAGAAGATATCAAAATGAATTTCATTTAGAGAGTGAGAAATTAACTGTAAACAATTTTTATAAACAAAACATAGCAGCTTCAGATAACACTCCGGTGTATATAAAAAACTACAGACTACCCCACTCGCACACGGACATAATAAATGAACAAGTACATAAAATGTTACATGACGATATAATAAAACCATCAATTAGCCCCTATAATGCTCTACTTCTTTTGGTACCCAAAAAGAATACAGAAGACAAACGAAAATGGAGACTTGTAGTAGACTTTAGAAAGTTAAATGACAAAATAGTTAATGACAAATTTCCACTAACTAGATTAGAGGATATTTTGGATAAACTAGGAAAAGCTAAATGGTTTTCGACTCTTGACATGACTAGCTCATTTCACCAAATTCAGTTGGACAAGAATTAGACTAGATTTAAGCGATTATGACTTCACGATAATTTATAAGAAAGGAAAAATTAACACTAATGCGGACGCATTATCAAGAATAGAAATAAACTCAGACATACTAAAACAAATGATACCGTTGGAAAATGATGAAAAATAAAAGAGAATTCTAATAAGCACAAGGGCAATGACAAAGAGAAGTGAAAAAGAGGCAAATAAAATTACAAAAAACGAGGCAAATAAAGTTGATGATAATAAAAAAATAGATGAAGCGCACGTGAATAGGAATAACATGGGAAGATGCATCTCTCAGGAGTCTGATCAACTTCTAATATGGGAATGCACATCCATAAATGACGTCAAGAATATGAAGAAATTACAGTTTAATAAAATTGAAAATACAGAGGAAGTCGACATAACAATTGAAAATAATACTGTACACATAGGACGTGACGATAATTCATCGAAACAAGATTCGATTATGAAGAAATCACGTACCCAAAAGAGTAATTATATAAATGAGGGAAGTAACGATAATTCATCAAAACAAGATTTGATTATGAAGAAGTTACATTCCAAGAATAAAGATAATATGCATGCAAGATTCAGCGATAACTCAGCGAAACTAGATTCGATTCTGAGGAAACTGTTATCCAAAATGAGTAAAGAAAATATTAAAGAATTAGCGCTAGCAAAAAATGATATGATATTTAAAATATATACAATCAAGGATTTAAAAGAAGCATATGCAAGGATAAGAATAAACAACAAAAGACCTCAACTAAAAATATTATATATAACGCCCCAACAAGAATAACAGATGACATACTGAAATATAAACTCATCGATGAATTCCACAATGCCACACACGCAGGCCACTTAGGAATAAGAAAAACAATTATTAAATTAAAACAGCGGTACATTTGGAAAAACATGAATAAGATGGTAAAGCAAATCGTAAAATACTGTGACAAATGTAACATAAACAAACAAACCAAACACATTAAAGAACCACTTACATTAACGGACACCCCAAGCAACAGTTTTGAGATAATATCAATTGATACTGTAGGACCTCTTCGTATTTCAAACGGATACCGATACATATTGACAATGCAATGCGAACTAACGAAATTCGTTATTGCTCACCCAATGTCAACAAAAGACGCACTTACAACTGCCAAAACATTGGTAGAACAATTAATTTTGAAATACGGTAAATTTAAAGTGCTCAAATCAGACAACGGGACAGAATTTAAAAATGAGCTAATGCGCAACATATGCTCGTTACTTGATATCAAACAAACATTCTCAACCCCTTACCACCATGAAACAATGGGTGCGGTAGAAAGAAATCACAGGGTTCTCAATGAATTCTTGCTTACATCAGCAAACGATTACGAATGGGATAAGTGGATAAATTACTTTACTTTTGCCTTCAACACGGCACCACACATAGACACTGGTTACACACCATTTGAATTGGTATTTGGTAGATTGCCATGCTTACCATCAGAATTTTATGACACAGAAAATAACAAAATATACAATTATGATGACTATGCAAAAGAACTGAAACAAAGATTAAAATATTCTTTGAATAGAGCTAAGGAACTTACAGATAAAACAAAAGAGAAAAGAATCATAGAAAATAGATATAGTAATAGTTTAAATCTAAAAATAGGAGATTTAATTTTAATAAAAGTAGAAAATAGGAAAAAGAATCAAAGCCCGTACAAAGGCCCATATAAAATAATTAGACATAACGGTGTAAATACTATAATAAACTACCACGGAATTGAAAAAGAATTCCATAATAATCAATTAAAACCATATATAGGCTTTAGAAACAATAATTAAGTACACAATAAACACTAAAAATTATAAGAATACTATTGTAAAAATTATAAAAATATTAAATACTACATTAAGAATTATGTAAATTATAAAATTATAACTATATTAAGAATTACTTTGTAAAACAATAACATATGTAAATAGAAATTAAGAATTATTTTACAAATATTGTCGGTACTATGAATATCAAGAAAAATCAATCCCCTAATTTTTCTCTTAGCGGTGAGGGTGTAGTGTACCCATGTCGCCATACAATATGCACAATGTATACATACCAACTTCAACAAAGTAGTGCAACCAACAAACAATAAACGCTTGGGTTACACATGTTGAAGTGGGTCAACAGAATATTGTTTGTTGCATTATTGTTGGCACATGTAAATTTAAGATGTAACATAATATTTGATAATTGTAACTTTAATTTCTATTTTCTTTTATTTATGAATTTGTAAAATATTGAGTGATTCAGAAATCACTCAATGACCTAAGAAATTTAAGTATATAAGCTAGAACAAATTGTAAATAAAATCAGATTATTACAAGCAACTGAATTCGGCACTTGTTTGCCTTTTGTTTTAATCTCCATTCTTTTGGCAGTTCTTTTGAACGCCTAAGTTTTAGCTGGGACCCCCTCAGATGTTTTAATATAAAAAAGGGGCTATAGAAAACATTTATAAACCTTTACAATACTAAAATTAAATTTTCTACTATATTCTTGGCAACTGTTTTTGCATCCTTTGCTTCTATAGGACATGCTACAATATATTTTGTCAGATCATCTTGCATTGTTAAGATATATCTATACTGGTTTGAATACCTCAATGGGCCTACAGTATCTATTGATATTGTTTTGAAACTTGTTCGTGGTGTATCAGTAATGATTAGTTTTTCTTTTGTGTGTTTGGTCTGTTTATTTATTCTGCACTCGTTGCAGTTTTGTATATGTTTTTTGACCATTTTTCCCATGCTCTTCCATATATATTTTTGTTTAAGTTTTAGGGTAGTTTTTCTTACACCTACATAAATGACCTCCTAAAATTGAATTGTGATATTCATTAATTAAATTGGTTTGACGATTTTTGTCTGTGATTCTAATGGATTCTCTATATAATAAAATATTTAAATTCTCACACTCATTTCTTTTTAATTTATTAAAAATATTCTTAAATTGTTCAATGTTTATATTCTTGAAAATAACATCATTATTTTTTAGTGCTAATTTGTGTATGCCTAGGGATAGCATTTTTGGTAAAAGTTTCTCCAATGACATTTGTATGTTCGATGGATTGTCGCTGCACCTAATTACTATCTCTACATCACTAATTGCAATATCGGGTTTTTTGATTTTTGAATCTTATTCAAATTTTAATTTTTTCATATTTTTGACATCTGAGATTGACGTACATTCTCATATAAAAAGTTTATTAGGCTTTTTGTTTGAGCCGTTATTATCATTCTCGTTGTTACATTCTTGGTTAAGATTTTTTTTTCATGTTTCGCGTTATTGCAAAGATGTTTTCCATGGGTACGTTGTCTGATGGAATCATTGATTTCAAGGTGTCGGTATTTATACGTATTCTAGATAATGCGTCATTTGTTAAGTCTTTTCTATCAAGTTCTAATTTGTTTATCGTTACATCATGATTATTTGTGTTTAAAAATCTAATATGTTTTGTGCCTATAGCTGGTATTATACTATTGGCTACAAAAACGCCTGGAGTTATCTCCTTGCTTAAAATGATACTTTCTTTATTTGTAAATATATTTACTGGTGCGATTAATTCTGAACGTTTTATCCGTTTTATAGGTACATTTGGTATTCATGGGTATGGTAATTTCTTCATTTTCTATATTAATTGTTGTTGTGTATGTTTCGAAATCTATTCTACATTTGTATTTTTCCAAAATATCTCTTCCAATTATTCCATCAGTGGGAATAGGGAAATCGTTGGATACTATGTGGAATTTATGGTTAATATGCTGATTTTCATAATGTAAATTTAAATGGGCTGAACCAATGCTTTCATGCCGCTTAAAATTGAAATTTCGCTGTGGTTTATTTCTTTTAAATTTCCTTGTTTGCATATGGAAATATCTGCACCTGTGTCTAAAATGAAATACTGATTTTTATTTGTAATTTTGCAATTTATTATTATGGAATTTGGCGTATTTATTTAAAAATTGAAATATCGTGGCTTCGGATAACAGTTTTCGATATCCTGCCTCTCTAGTTTCCCTGTCTATATGAAATATTATTAGCATTTTGGCTTCTGCTGCTATTCTGTGGGTAGCTATTATTGTTGTTTCTGTTTCTATTTTGAGGAATATTATTTATGTTTCTATTATGTGAAAAATTATTATTTGAATGTGTGTCCCTATTGTTGCAAGAATCATATCGTGCAATAGTTCTGTTTGCAACAAAAAGTCTTCCAACGCCTCATACGGACCCTTCAACACATGTAGATTTTTACCTACGACGTTTATGTCAAAATGAGCCATATTTGATATATTACCTACTTCTTCGTCTGATTTTAAATTGGTATCTTTACTTTCTTTTGTTAAAAGATTTTTTATAAGTGGTAACACTCTACTATATATTTCTTCAAATTTCTGAATTAAGTTTTCGCAATTTTCTTTAATTAATGATTGAGAATATTTTTCGAATTCTGTTTTTATTAATTGCAAACGTTTTAATTTTTCTAATTTATATTCTTCGGTGTAAACTCTATTTTTACTTTTGTTAATATTTACTTCAATTTTCTCTAATTCGTTTATAAATTTTTCTATAGATTCCATTTAATACAGAAAAGGTTTTAGTCGCATATAAATACTATTTTTAAATTCTATTTTAGTTTGATCCACTATGGCAACTCTTATTTATTTTCTTACTTTTCATATTTTTTAACTTATATATATAGTGTTTCATTTGTCCACTTCAATGTGGCAACTCTTAAAATTTTTTGACATTTCTTTTTATTGTGAAATTCTATTTCATAATTGTAGTTTATTTAATTAGCACAGTAAAAGTTAGTGTTTTTTTTAGTGAAAAAGTTTTTTTTTTTTTATATTATTATTATTACGAATAAACGTAACTATTATTTGAACTTATATTGATTTACATACATATGAAAAGTAATATTATCAGGCTCAAGTTCAGTTTTATTAAATTAATGAAAATTCAAAATTACTAAGAGTTTTTTGTGTTGGAAAATATTATTATTTATATCCAATCAGTTTTTAGCAGAACGTATCAGTACTGATTTCAAGGCCGCTACACCTCTCATCAGCGTTCAATTGTCCATCTTTACAATTTTCGTAAAGTGGATACTAATTGAGAAGAATATCAACTATTTAACCAGTTTTCAACAGAAATAGAATATGAGAATTAATTTTTAATTCAATTTTTATTCTACAATGAAACATTGCTGGTTAGTACGAAATTCCCTCATTACTGTTTGGAACTAATAATCAACACAAACTCATAGTCCGTTATCATCAAAGTATTCTACTTTGTATTTTAACGTTGTTGTTGTTTTTACTCTATATTAGGGAAATTCACATATTACTGTGACCCCTATTATTAGGGGATTTATAGCTCGTGCCCAAGCGGAAATTATATTTTTATATTATTATTATTACGAATAAACGTAACTATTATTTGAACTTATATTGATTTACATACATATGAAAAGTAATATTATCAGGCTCAAGTTCAGTTTTATTGAATTAATGAAAATTCAAAATTACTAAGAGTTTTTTGTGTTGGAAAATATTATTATTTATATCCAATCAGTTTTTAGCAGAACGTATCAGTACTGATTTCAAGGCCGCTACACCTCTCATCAGCGTTCAATTGTCCATCTTTACAATTTTCGTAAAGTGGATACTAATTCAGAAGAATATCAACTATTTAACCAGTTTTCAACAGAAATAGAATATGAGAATTAATTTTTAATTCAATTTTTATTCTACAATGAAACAGTGCTGGTTAGTACGAAATTCCCTCTTGAGCCTGATAATATTACTTTTCATATGTATGTAAATCAATATAAGTTCAAATAATAGTTACGTTTATTCGTAATAATAATAATATAAAAATATAATTTCCGCTTGGGCACGAGCTATAAATACCCTAATAACAGGGGTCACAGTAATATGTGAATTTCCCCAATATATAGAGTAAAAACAACAACAACGTTAAAATACAAAGTAGAATACTTTGATGATAACGGACTATGAGTTTGTGTTGATTATTAGTTCCAAACAGTAATGAGGGAATTTCGTACTAACCAGCACTGTTTCATTGTAGAATAAAAATTGAACTAAAAATTAATTCTCATATTCTATTTCTGTTGAAAACTGGTTAAATAGTTGATATTCTTCTCAATTAGTATCCACTTTACGAAAATTGTAAAGATGGACAATTGAACGCTGATGAGAGGTGTAGCGGCCTTGAAATCAGTACTGATACGTTCTGCTAAAAACTGATTGGATATAAATAATAATATTTTCCAACACAAAAAACTCTTAGTAATTTTGAATTTTCATTAATTCAATAAAACTGAACTTGAGCCTTATAATATTACTTTTCATATGTATGTAAATCAATATAAGTTCAAATAATAGTTACGTTTATTCGTAATAATAATAATATAAAAATATAATTTCCGCTTGGGCACGAGCTATAAATACCCTAATAACAGGGGTCACAGTAATATGTGAATTTCCCTAATATAGAGTAAAAACAACAACAACGTTAAAATACAAAGTAGAATACTTTGATGATAACGGACTATGAGTTTGTGTTGATTATTAGTTCCAAACAGTAATGAGGGAATTTCGTACTAACCAGCACTGTTTCATTGTAGAATAAAAATTGAATTAAAAATTAATTCTCATATTCTATTTCTGTTGAAAACTGGTTAAATAGTTGATATTCTTCTCAATTAGTATCCACTTTACGAAAATTGTAAAGATGGACAATTGAACGCTGATGAGAGGTGTAGCGGCCTTGAAATCAGTACTGATACGTTCTGCTAAAAACTGATTGGATATAAATAATAATATTTTCCAACACAAAAAACTCTTAGTAATTTTGAATTTTCATTAATTCAATAAAACTGAACTTGAGCCTGATAATATTACTTTTCATATGTATGTAAATCAATATAAGTTCAAATAATAGTTACGTTTATTCGTAATAATAATAATATAAAAATATAATTTCCGCTTGGGCACGAGCTATAAATACCCTAATAACAGGGGTCACAGTAATATGTGAATTTCCCTAATATAGAGTAAAAACAACAACAACGTTAAAATACAAAGTAGAATACTTTGATGATAACGGACTATGAGTTTGTGTTGATTATTAGTTCCAAACAGTAATGAGGGAATTTCGTACTAACCAGCACTGTTTCATTGTAGAATAAAAATTGAATTAAAAATTAATTCTCATATTCTATTTCTGTTGAAAACTGGTTAAATAGTTGATATTCTTCTCAATTAGTATCCACTTTACGAAAATTGTAAAGATGGACAATTGAACGCTGATGAGAGGTGTAGCGGCCTTGAAATCAGTACTGATACGTTCTGCTAAAAACTGATTGGATATAAATAATAATATTTTCCAACACAAAAAAATCTTAGTAATTTTGAATTTTCATTAATTCAATAAAACTGAACTTGAGCCTGATAATATTACTTTTCATATGTATGTAAATCAATATAAGTTCAAATAATAGTTACGTTTATTCGTAATAATAATAATATAAAAATATAATTTCCGCTTGGGCACGAGCTATAAATACCCTAATAACAGGGGTCACAGTAATATGTGAATTTCCCTAATATAGAGTAAAAACAACAACAACGTTAAAATACAAAGTAGAATACTTTGATGATAACGGACTATGAGTTTGTGTTGATTATTAGTTCCAAACAGTAATGAGGGTGTTACAATTTATTTTGTAACTTATTTTTTAGAATTAAGAACACAAGACAATAGGATTATTTTGAATTTAGTTATTTAGTTTATTTAGATTTTAATTTTTGTTTTCTATTCTAGGTTTATTAAATTATAACCATCTCAGGGACCCGCTTTTTAAGGCTGGTGTTTGATCAGGTTTTTGTTATGTGTGTTATGAACTGACTCGACTAGAGCTGACTTCACTGACTACAGTTGACTAGCGTTGACTGGATAGACTGAATAGAAGACCTCCATACCAAATCACCCTCCGCTTTTATACCCACTTTTGTGCTGCTCGATGAACGGTGCTGCTGACGTTCGCTGCCGCTGGCGTGGTTGTTCCCGCGATACTGCTGAGTGTGCGATTATTGCAACTTCAGCATATCCATACCCGTGGGACTTCCAGCCGATTGCGGTTCTCACGATAATGCAATGTCAGCATATATCTGTAGGAAAATTACTGGTAATAACGTCAGTATTGTATGCAGCGTTATTGCAACGTCAGCATATGTCTGTGTATGTATGAATGCAGCGTATATTTTGCTGCTGTAGGTATTTTTTGTTGGTTGAGGGAAAATAACTCAACGTCAGTATGTGTGTGCAGCGTATGTTCCGCTGTCGCTGATACTTCTGTTGGTTAGGGGAAAATGACTCATAACATCCCTCCCCCCTTACGGACAAGAAACATCCTGTCTTAGGATGTTTCGTAGCCATCCTTCTGGAATCAAGTCAAAATAGATGTGTGTATGCATCCGACTACCTTGGCGATACAGCTTTGGCAGCTCTCGGAGTAATATGTAATTATCTCCCGAGCCTCGATTGCCTGAAGGTTCGCAGTTTACCATTAGTTGGTGACTGCTAAGTGTCTGTCGACTTGGTACGTTTGCTGCGTCACCGAGGAAAAAATATGATGTTGTTGGTGAAGTGTTGAGGTTGTTACTGACGTTGGGGTGATTTCCCATTTTGTAACGGAACTGCGTTTTCCGTCCATGTATGTGTTGTGCCATCGCATATAGCTTTAACTGTTGATTATGGTTGTGTGAGGTTGAAGGTTATGGCTGTCTGTCTGTTGATATTTGGATTGGATTCTTTATTGTTGTCGGAACTGGGTTTTTCGTCCATGTATGCGTTGTAGTATCGTATGTAGGTTTTGCGGTTGCGTGAGGTTGATAGGTATAGGCTGCTGTTGATTATTGTTGGATTCTTCATTGTTAACGGGATGATGATTGTTGGTTGTTTTTTAAAACGCTGGTTAATATTTTTAATCTTATAACTAACAATTTCTTCTTACGTATACTTATATAAAATTTTCTTTTCTTACAATTTTTCCTTATTACTATTATTTCTTATTATTATTATATTGAATATTTTGGATTTGTTATACTCAACCAGTTACAGGATTTTATTATTATGAAAAAAAAAAATTTCTTACATATCTTTGCTTATTGCGTTTTTTAATTCTACTTATTTTGATCAAAAATTTAAAATATTTGTTAGTTGTTTCTAAGTTTTATAAGTTAAGTTCGTATCATTATTTGGTTGGTTTATTTTATTTTTGTATATTTTTCTCTCAATTACTTATTACTAGTTGAGAAGAGTTGTGTTAAAAATATAATTCCTATAATTTCAACTTTAAATTGTATGTATGCCTGAAATAAATCATATTTTGTTTAACATTTTCCATAAATTTAATATAAATTCAATTTTTCGTAATTTACTTTTACGATTGTACATAGGTATTTTATTTTCTCTAATAAAAAGAATTTTCGGCCTTAATACCAGTCTTGACTGTTAATTTACAGGACATTTACCGGTATTTAAAAAAAATTATTAACCTTATTTTTATGTGGCAGTTTTCTCTTCAAAAAGGAATTAAGTAAGATTTTTTCTTAACAATGTAATTACTAAATAATAAAAAATAAGATCTTCTGCCTACAGATAGAGAAAAGAATGTTAGTGTAATCTTTTTCGATTCAAGTTATTTTCAAAATTATATGAATTTTCTATAAGTGTATTGTGTATGAGTATGACCTTAATTTTTACTTAATATTATATTGTATGTACATACATATATGTGACAAATTCTTTGGTTGATAAAATTTTTAACATTGGCTTTATCTTTTGTCTTAACCTTGAAATAACTTTTACATGAAATTGAAAACTTTTTAAAAACATTTTAAAACGTTGCAAAAATGAGTAGGAAAAATTTTACAAAATTTCAACTGATTAAAGCACTTTTTTTATTAAAAAGTAAGTTCAGTTGTATTTGTTAGTATTTTGTTAGTGAAAGAAATTTAATACTTTTGTTGTTTCTGTTGATCTGAAAGAAAAATTATACATACGCGTATAATTATTTTCAAATCAACAACAAACAGAAAAAAATCGAAAAGTTTTTTTTTTTGTTACTGTTTGCATATCCATATGCACACATATACGTACATATACAGTTTGATTTAGTTGTCATTGGCCGTGAAATTGTCTGGCAAAATTTTGCCGTGGAATCATGTTTCATAACCAAGTACTCATGCCAAAAAAAAAACGTATATAACCCAGTTGGAAATTTTTGGAATTTAATTTGAGTTCAATTCTTTGTTTCAAATTTATAAATTAAACCTAAACTTAATTGATGTCGTTAACCGTTGTCATTGTTGATGCATAAATGGCTGGCAATTTTTGTCACTGAACATAATTGTGAATAGTTTTGCATTTCAAGTTTTATGCAATACGTATAACAATTTTGTATTTATTGCGCCATGACTCAACCATAACTTAGTAAGAACTATTTGGTTCAATAATTTAGCGATTATAGCTATAAATGTGTATGTATATTTTTACTATACATATGTTATATCTTTTTAATTTTTTTACTCAATTGGATGTCTATGCCAATTGGGTCGCTTTTGTTCATGTATTGCAGTTCTAGTGTATTTCATACAATAATTTTGTAGAACATTAAAACTGCACTAATGCACAAATTTAAAAATTAAATTTCATCGTGCAGTCTTAAAAACGGCATAAAACGGTGCGGTTGCCGTTTATAAAATTAAATAAAAAAAAATTTGTTGTCAGTCCGTGAAGTGATCGTGCTATAGTTAATTTTAAAGCTAAATTTATTTATTTTTGACGACATCTGCTACAAAATCTATTCCTTTTGAGCGATTAATCCTATTATATGAATTTGCTTCAAAGCTGGAAGATAAAAGCTTACAAGCTGCTATTGAAAAGAAAATTTCCGAATATGATGTTGATATTATACTAAATGAGAAAATAAATGATTATTCTCCAAAATTATTTTACGACTACATACTTTTTGTCAAAAAGTTATCCGAAGGACAAACGCCTATATCCATATTCAATGCCATTAGCAGTTATTTCAATCATAATAATTTAATTAAAAATAAGGTTGCTTACAAAAATATGGACAATAAGTTATTGGCAGCAAAAGATGCAAAAGCCAACGATCAGATTTGTTCAAATAAAAAAAAAAAAGATGACACCAAAATTAATGGCAAAATGAAATGTACAGAAGGTGTAAAAGAGGATCTCAATGATATTTCTATTTTCAAACAAAGTCTTTTGAAATTGGTAAATTTCAATAATATGACAACTAAAGAATTTATTGACGGTCCAGGAAAATCCGATTTACTTGATACCAAAATAAAGTATAAATGGCTTGCACGTATTTCAATAAATCCACAACAACAAAACCATCATCTACAACATCGAAATTATTAAATATGAGAAAATTGTAAACGTTATACTACGAATTCTATACACATAAGTATGTATGAATGTATATTATATGTGTCCACTATGAAAAATTTATCAAAATAGTAATGCATTTATAATAACAAATGACAAAGTTTGTAAAAAAAGTAATTCTGGATCATATGCTATCCGTCTACCAACTTCCATCTAAACCCATTAAGAGGTTTTCACGTTACAATGGAACAAAAATCCTAACATACAATTTTCTCATTTCGTCGTTGCACTAATTAAATCAGTTAAATTTTTTTTTTTTTATTTCACCAAAAGAAAAGTTTATTGCAAAAAATCTACAAAACCTTTGCTTGCTTTATTTTGATACCAATGTTTTGTATGTTTTGAAACCGGGCCCTCTTTAAACTTAATTTTAAAATTTATAAAAAAAACATCTTACGGAATCGAAACAAGTCATAAATTTCCCAATTGTGCAAACATAGAGAAAAATACCTGTATAATAAAATACTCTATTAAAATGTACTATAACAAATTGCGTGGCCTTATTTATGTACATGCATTCATACATACATACATATTTACTAAATTCACATAAGCAATGAACAACAAAAATATTTCTACATTTTTCATTTTTTTTTTGGATTATCGGTTTCCAAATTTTCTTCTGTTATTGTCCATCAAACTAATGTTATCAGGTTTTTACCTTTAAATATTTCAATCTATTGTCCCAAAAAATAACTGTTGAAAAATACATAGGCAATTAGTCATGATTCCGAATCATGTCATCCTCAAGACTTCCTCTCCATTCCTACTTATCACAAGTCGATAAACCCTTCCATGCATCGCTATGTCCTTTCTCATATGCTTATTCGGTTTCCAATTTTTTTTCATGTCCCGCAAGACAGTCGTGAGTGTAATTCGTGCTTTCAACACAAAATAATCTGGAGTGAAATTCATTTGGATATTCTTTAGTTTCATCTTTGAAGAATATTTTTTAAAAACTTTCATTGCTCGCAAAATTTCCAGAATTTAAATATCATTAAAAAAAATTTTATACGTCTCTTATTTATTCTTATTTTAATACGTTTTCGTAAATCTGTTGCGGCATCTAACTAATCTGTCTGCTTAATTTTATCTTTAGAATAGTATCCGTTGGCCGATTAGAAGGTGATACCGGGTCAGTAACGTTCCATCCTTTTTTTAACCTTTCCCTTTTACTAATTATTTTGCTTCTTTCAGATCCTTGACGCCAACCTATAAAAGTAATTGGAAATTACAAACGAGGGATAAATAAAAAAAAAATTCCCTACGGCATGTTAAGTTCCGTTATTCCTTATATTAGACCTGTATAAATATGTATTTTTTTTTTTCTATTTCAGCCATTGAAGACCTTAAGACCATGAGAGGCATGGTATTACAACACTGCTCCAGTGTCGATTTTGTGGTGAGTTTTTCCTTCTTCTCTTTTTCCAATTCATTTCCGTCCTAATGTTGGTTTTTAGACGTCTTATTCTTTCCTCCTCTTTTGCCAATGACAATGTGTGTTGTTGTGTTCCTCCATACTGCGTGTAGTGGTTGAATTTTGAAAATCTCGACTGGATCTC
The DNA here is from genome assembly GCA_947311025.1 of Lypha dubia. Classification (NCBI taxonomy): domain Eukaryota; kingdom Metazoa; phylum Arthropoda; class Insecta; order Diptera; family Tachinidae; genus Lypha; species Lypha dubia. Next base: position 91,100,351 of record OX371260.1, on the reverse strand, counting down.
CTTCCTCCATGGGATATCTTTCTCGGTTGCGTTCAGTATGGGTACTGCTGTGCCTCCATTTTTAATGTTGACCACAGTATCTCCAGTATAAACTCCAGGGGAAATCTCCTGTTTTTGTAAAACCACAGTTTTATCTCTCGAAATGATATTAACCGGCACTTTAGTAACTGCTCCCGTATCTACAAGTAAGACCAATATTCCCTCCCTAGCTCCTTGGCAGGGTAGCGTCATAAAAACTGTGTCCACATTGCTCGGTGATTCAGTACTATTATTTATATTTGGCATTATCTCCTCACTTTGTTTCTCTTCATATTTATATTTCAATACTTTATCTTTTTCTGCTTTCACTTTTAAAGCTTGCCCGTTCTCTTGATTTGCCTGTTTTTGCACAACCACGGCTTTATCTCTTGATTTGATATTAACCGGCACTTTAGTAACTGCTCCCGTATCTACAAGTAAGACCAATTTTCGCTCCCTAGCTCCTTGGCAGGGTAGCGTAATAAAAACTGTGTCCACATTGCCCGGTGATTCAGTACTATCTTCTATATTTCGTACCATCTCTTCACTTTTTTCCTCCTTTTTTTTGTTTAATTTATTATCTTTTGCAGTATTTTCTTCTATAGTGCGCCCGTTCTCCTTATTTACCGAGTGTACAACTGCCTCGGTTACTATCCTGGTTGGCTGCTCTGTTTCTGAGTCAGCCTCCGTATCATCTTTATTTAGCTGAGTCTTTGTTTCTGTTTCTTTATTATACTTGTATTTGTTCTCTTTTTTATGCCAATCTAATTTTCTGTTAATTTGCGGGACCCCAGTTATTGGCGATAACTGGGCCGAATTTCGTTTCCCTGAGCATATGTCCGATTTGTGTTGCTATGGGCCTCTACGGCATTGTTAGCTAGGTCCCTGCCGTTGTTGCTATTTCGTGCCTGTTGGTAGATCCCTGCACCCATTGCTTCAGTCTGTGTAACATTACTTCTGCAGTCCCGTGCAAAATGTCCTTGTTGCTGACATTTAAAGCAGGTTGGGAGTGTACCATTGTTTCTATTTGCCCCTCTGTTTATGTTATATCCCGTAGCTATTTGTGGGCTTCCACGGAATTCTGTGTTTGTTATCCTCCTATTGTTTTCTGCCGTCCTTCTATCCAATTGATTTTGGTTGGGTATGTTTCTTCTTGGCTCGCAGAAAGGGGTTTCCTTGTGACCGTTTATCTTACACAATCGGCAGTATAGGGAGCCTAATCTCTTTCTGCAGTTTTCCACATCGTGCCCGCTGTTTCCACAGAACGTACAGCTCACGACATTCCTGCACAGTGGCCCCATTTCATGACCGTATTTTCCACAGCTCATACAGTATGGTGTGTTTAGCCGCTTTTTGCAGCTATTCCATTCATGTCCCATCTTGTTACAAAAACTACAAGGGACGTCTGAATCAATTACGTTGATACTGTGCGCTGGTTCTCCAAACAATTCTTCTGCATTTTCCACTATGTCTATCAACTTAGTGAGCTCTTCCTCCTCCTGCCCCACAAATCGAGCTTTAAGAGCATGGTCCTTCAGACCCTTGATGAAACTTCTCACTGCTATCCTCTTGAAGTCCTTCAGCATGGTTTCCCGGCCAGGTCCCACCGGCCATTCGTTCTCTATTGTTGTCTTTGCCTCATTCAATAGGCTATCCAGGCGTTCTCCAAATTTACATGCTGACTCTCTGATGCTCTGTTTGCAACCCAAGATCAGCTCCCTTATCTTATCCAGGCTTTTATTTTTTAGGTATAACTTCTTGATGGTGTTACAGTATGCGTCCACTGAACCAAAAGTCATCTGGGATATTTTTGAGTATGCACCCCCCAGCAGTCGCAATTTCAGGCACTGTATCACATCTTGTGTTAGGACGTTATTTGCACCTGTGAGTACTTCTCTTTCTACCATCTTGCATCCTTGTATGTACCTGCATACTTCTGATGGTAAGTCTGGCCCATCGGTCCCGAAAAATGATGGGACCGTGTTGTTCACGATCTTAATAATCTCATACAGCGAAGGCATTTTGATCCTTTCAATTTCCGCTCTCTCAGTAGTATGGTTTTGCTGGGGTGACGGTGATCGTCTTTCTATGTTCCGCTGGTAATCATCTTGGTAGTGGGCTGTGTCCACGCAAGAACTTGTAGACTGTCCATTTAATAACTATACTTGTCGTTCTATTAATTTGTCTGTCTGCGTCTGTGGGTTGTCCATTAAAGCTGTCTTCTACTTACCCATGTTCCGCTGTTTATTATCCTCATAGTGGTCTTTATACTATTATTATTATTATTATTTTATTATATAAGTTTGTTCGCAACCGCGCAGAATTTTTACAATCAAAGTAATTCTCCTTTTTGCCTTGATCCGCTTTAGCGATTAGTCCTGTAACGACAATATGAGGGTAGCTAGGATTTAGACTTTATTCAATTTGTCTGTGCAGTTCTACACCGTCGTGTGTAGGATGCAACAATACAAGGTAGCTAGGATTTAGACTTTTATGTATTGTTGGTTTTGCTACACCTGACAGTTTTTTCTTGAGCAAGATCAACACAAGGATAATTATATTTCCTTGATGTTATTATTTACGCGGCTACCGACTGCGCCAAAATGTTACAATTTATTTTGTAACTTATTTTTTAGAATTAAGAACACAAGACAATAGGATTATTTTGAATTTAGTTATTTAGTTTATTTAGATTTTAATTTTTGTTTTCTATTCTAGGTTTATTAAATTATAACCATCTCAGGGACCCGCTTTTTAAGGCTGGTGTTTGATCAGGTTTTTGTTATGTGTGTTATGAACTGACTCGACTAGAGCTGACTTCACTGACTACAGTTGACTAGCGTTGACTGGATAGACTGAATAGAAGACCTCCATACCAAATCACCCTCCGCTTTTATAACCACTTTTGTGCTGCTCGATGAACGATGCTGCTGACGTTCGCTGCCGCTGGCGTGGTTGTTCTGCTAAAAACTGATTGGATATAAATAATAATATTTTCCAACACAAAAAACTCTTAGTAATTTTGAATTTTCATTAATTCAATAAAACTGAACTTGAGCCTGATAATATTACTTTTCATATGTATGTAAATCAATATAAGTTCAAATAATAGTTACGTTTATTCGTAATAATAATAATATAAAAATATAATTTCCGCTTGGGCACGAGCAATAAATACCCTAATAACAGGGGTCACAGTAATATGTGAATTTCCCTAATATAGAGTAAAAACAACAACAACGTTAAAATACAAAGTAGAATACTTTGATGATAACGGACTATGAGTTTGTGTTGATTATTAGTTCCAAACAGTAATGAGGGAATTTCGTACTAACCAGCAATGTTTCATTGTAGAATAAAAATTGAATTAAAAATTAATTCTCATATTCTATTTCTGTTGAAAACTGGTTAAATAGTTGATATTCTTCTCAATTAGTATCCACTTTACGAAAATTGTAAAGATGGACAATTGAACGCTGATGAGAGGTGTAGCGGCCTTGAAATCAGTACTGATACGTTCTGCTAAAAACTGATTGGATATAAATAATAATATTTTCCAACACAAAAAACTCTTAGTAATTTTGAATTTTCATTAATTCAATAAAACTGAACTTGAGCCTGATAATATTACTTTTCATATGTATGAAAAAGTTTTGTGATTTTTTTTTTATTTTTATATTGAATATAATATTGATATATATATTTCAGCATGTGATTTAAAAATTCATGTTGTATGTGTTTATAATATATTATTTTCATATACTTCATTCGAAAATTATAAGTGTATGTATGAAAAAGAATTCATTATTTATTTATATGAAAAAAAATTTAATTTGAAAAATTATTGTTAAAAAAATTTATTTGTGTTTGTGTTTTTCCATTTCGGCTTCAAGTCGGCCGATTTGTGTCCATATTTCGGATGCAATGTCCCAGGATGGTGCTTCAGCTTCAGGTGCTCCTTCTTCGGATAATTTGTGGTCGCCAATGTTTGGCAGGATCGCCATGTAAAGGTTTGGTGTCTGGCAGGATCGCCATGTAAAGATTGGTGTGTGAATAGTATTTTATTGTATTTGGAAGTATTTAAATTGCTGGCGCTAATAAACGCCACTGGCAAAATAAAAGTAAATGGCAAATGAATGCCAGTATCCACTTGCCGATTTAAGCCAAAGATAAAAATTTAAATGTTTATGAATTAGTAATGCCGATTGAAGGCAAAGTATTAATTAATTTTATTTTCAAAAATTTGTTCCTTATATTCTAAACTAACTGTATTCTAAAACTACAAAACTTCTTATTCACTAAATATAATTGTAGTTTGAGAAAAAAATATAAAATACATTAAACATAATTGTTGTATAACAATAACAAACATTTCAGTATTGAACAATACAATTGTTGTAATATAAAAAAGAACAATTGTATTAAAGGTATAAATGTTTGTTGTAAAAATGGTAGTAATATTAATAGGGTGCCGTGTGCAAAAGTAATAATAAGAACAGTATGAGTAACAAATATAATAATAGATTAATAGAGTGCCGTGTGCAAAAGTTATAATAAGAACAGTATGTGTAATAAGTTTACTTACATATAAAGTAATAATATATATAATAATAGATTATTTAGGATGCACTACACTGTTGATCATTTCAGATGAATTTACGACTCATTCGAAATTACTCGAGCAAGTGGCGGAATGTTTAGAAAAGGCAAATTTAACGATAGGCCTAAAAAAGTCAATGTTTTGTTTTAAAGAGCTTAGATACTTGGGTTTTATAATAGGAGGCGGAGTATTACGAACAGATCCGGAAAAGTTGAAGGCAATATAACAAATTTCACTGCCAAAGTCGCCTAGAGATGTGCGAAGTTTTCTTGGAACTGCTGGGTACAGGCGATTTATAAAAGATTTTGCATCGACATCAGCAGCACTCACGGATACGCTCAAGAAAGGGAAAAAAATTTTCGATGACACTTAGTGCAATTGAAGCATTTGCAAATTTAAAAAGTGCATTAACAACAGCCCCTGTATTACGTCATCCAGATTTCAGCCGACCGTTTTTTATTCAATGCGACGCATCAGAGTTTGGAGTAGGTGCAGTATTATTTCAAAAAAATAATCAGGGTGAAGAAAATCCCATCGCCTTCAACTCGCAAAACCTAACATCTAGCCAAAGAAATTATTCGGTTACCGAAAAGAAATGCCTTGCGGCTGTTTTGGCAATAAAACGTTTCAGGCCTTAAAGGGCTATTAGACACGCATACTTGTCTGCAGACATGTACGATGGCATACCAAAACTCACTGTCTAATAGCATGTATGTCGAGTACGTCAGACATGTATGTTGGTTTTCAAAAATTTTTGATTTTCTGTTGTCTGTCGCACACCTACATACACACAACATTTATGTGTACTGAAGTACGTCGTCAGCGTTCGATAGTGTAATAGCAAAACCAAAGTAAGACATCGTACATGTCTGCAGACAAGTATGCGTGTCTAATAGCCCTTTTACGTGGAATTAATGGAATTCACGGTCATAACAGATCACGCAAGCCTAAAATGGTTAATGTCCTTGAAAGACCAGGTGGTCACTGCAGCTGCAGGCATATAATTTCTATATTGAACATCGCAAGGGATCCGATAATGTCGTGGCAGATATGCTATCACGTATGCCGATTGATGTGGCAGAATTAGACAATGAAGATTTCTTTGATTTTGAAACGACTGCGTTTGAGTCTGAAGACTATATAGAACTGATTAAGAATGTACAAGAAAATAGCGAAAAACTACCCGATTTGAAAATAGACAATAATAAAATATATAAAAGAACTGTCTTCGAATATAATGAAAATATAGTGGAAACAGCTTGGAAATTATGGAGTCCAAATGATATAACCCACATTTTAATAGAAAAAGCTCATGATAGTGTAACGTCAGCAGGAATCCAAACCAGTTAACAACCGCACAAATGCCCACTATAGGAGATGAGTTACAGACAGAATTACCCTTCCAAAAAATTTATGTCGGTTTTTTAGGTCAGTATCCTAGATCAAAATCCGGAAACGGGATTATTTTTATTGTAGTGGACCATTTTTCAAAATCCGTGTTTTGAAAGGCCATGAAAGAAGCGACAGCCAAAAATGTGATTCAATTTCTGGTACAAGAAGTTTTCCAAAAATTTGGTGTACTGGAAATACTTCACAGTGATAATGGTCAACAGTTTGTATCAAATGCTTTCAAAGAAATGATACAAACGTACCAAATAACACATTTAAAAATAGCATATTATTCCCCACAATCAAACGCGGCAGAAAGGGTCAATCAATTCATACTTGCATATTTAGAAAAAGACCAGAGGGATTGGAATTTATATCTACCGGAAATTGAATGTGCATTGCGAACATCAATACACGCAACGACCGGAGTAACACCATTTTTCCCTCTTTGGCTATAATATTTATTCAAGTGGAGCGGATTATAGATTAGCCAGGAAATTAAAATCATTGTCCGATCAGAAAATACTCCACTTGGATAAATCGGATAAAATAGCCCTAATAAGAGAAAAAATTAAAGTAAACCAAAGTAACGCATATCAGAAAAGCGCGCGACGATACTACGAAAAAGCAAGAATAGTGAGGTTCAGTCCGGGACAGGAAGTGTACTGACGGAATTTTGTTTTTTCAGATTTTAAGAATAATATTAACTCTAAATTATGCCGAAAATATTTAAAATGTCGCATAGTCAAGCCTATTGGAAACAATATGTATGAGTTTGAGTTACTCCAAGGTAAACCAATTGGCTTTTATCATGCGAAGGATATTAAAATCTGACAAAAGCAAGATTTTTGTTCTATCTGTGATACTTAGTCTAGGGTGCAATATAGGATTAGGATTTATTATTTAATTTTTTTATTAGGGTGCAATATAGGTTAGTTAGGTGTCGTGTTTGTCCAGTTTTATACACAAGTACCTGAGTACAAGAAGACTCGAGTCGAAAAATTCTGAGAAATAAATAAAAGTTTTAGAAACTTACAAGTTTTTGTGACGACTGTGATGCACTAGCTGTGATACTAGGTTTAGGTGGGAACATGTGCAATTTTATCCTATAGGTATCCGCAATATTTTGGTATGGAGGTCTGTGATTCAGAAACTGTGATATTAGAATGTAAGCTAGTGATGTCCTTTGTAGTAGTTTTAGATAAATCTGTAAAGAAAAAGAGAAAAAAAGGGATCACAAAGTAAATATTCTAGGAGCTGAGTTGCTTTATAATATACTTCCCGTCATTAATTTTTTTTTAGTTTAGTATTCCGTGGTGTGACAGGTGCAGTCTCCGAAGCTTTTATTAAAAGGTTTATGGAGAGGATCAGCTAATGCAGGACAGGCAATATCCCAGAAAAATATTAGAGGTGAAACCTGAAATTATAAGGTTTTCGTTATTGACAAATTGATTTTTTTTGATTTACTATTTATTATGACTTTAGCCTAGTAAGGCGCTCGAAACTTAAAAATGAAAATACTGGTAACTATGTTAATCATAGTACCCTACCAACTAATGTTGGTAACAAAAAACCATTTATTATTTTTTTAAATTGCCTGATAATTAACCAGGGTTGCCTCTAAACTCTTTTTCCATGGAAAAGAGGGTCAAGAAGGTCTCTGTCCCCCTATTAGCAATATAAATACTTGTCTGAATGCAGGGAAGCTAAGCTAAACAAAGATCAGAAAAAAAAGGATATGTAAACAGAGTATACAGCATGGGTTTCATACTGCAGAAATACTTACCAATCCCGGCTGGCTCATAGTAGAATAAGAGACTCGGTTTTCAGGGTCATGGGAGTTCCCCACGTTGGGTACAGACCCCACATTATCCCGCACACTGTTTTCCACCGGTCGAAGTCATGGAACCCGGAGTTTTGTTGCGGGTGAAAGTTTCTTTTAAGGCCCAACGAGTTTTTGAAGTTTTAATTTGTTCGTTTCATGGTATAATGAATTAGGTAGAAGTGTACCCATAACAGATACGTCACATAATCCACAGGCATTTCGTTAATGTGAAAATGTTTCTGTTTGCTTCGAGGTAATTTCGGATGTTAAAAATGCATTATTGTATTTGGGTTTCTTAAGTGATAATTAGACTTTTCATGCTAGCAGTTTTTTTGTGTGATATATAGAAATTCCAAATAGATTATACTTCACGGGCGGGGTGATGGATATACGTAAATAATTGTTGCCTAGACGCCGCCACAATCATTCCCTTGCTCTGCTACATGCAACGTTACATTTGCAAATGAAAATGCACGTCTACCTCAGGCTGGATGACTTTTGTTATGTTTTCTTAGTTTTTAGGTGTTTTCTATGTTGATGGAATCAATTTTTGCCTCGTGGTTCTCCGTTTATATATATCTATGTATGTACATATGTACAAGTGGACGAGCACTAGATTTAAGGGTGTTTTATGGCATGTGGATTCCCTCCGGTTATTTTTATTAGTTTGTGTGCAGTCCGATAGCTTTTTGTCCAATATTTATCTGTCCCATAAGATACCGTCCGATGTTTTCATTGCAAATTAAAATTAAATAAATTGTCTTTGTCAAAATTAAAATTGTCAGTAGTCCATGTGATGCGAGTTCGTCTGTACCCATGTTCTGTAACTTTAGTGAGAAGTTCTAGTGGCGAAAATATGTGAAACAAATTATTCCATCGTTTCTCGAAAAGTGAGAAAAAAAAGAATCTGTAACTCATGTCGAAATCTTCCACAAATGCTTACGTCGTTACGTTAGAAATGTTAGAAAATATGGCTCAATGTCGATATGTAATTAAAGGCGATAAGAATGCTAGCCTAAACAATCTTTGACGGCGACCAAAATACACTAAAGTAGAAGAATATAAACGGCGGCGTCAAATATACTACCGTCGGCTATACAAAATAATGTGTGGTGCGGCTTTAATGATTGTTATTTGCAAAATAGTTTCGGAAGCACTTCCTATTAAAAACATTTTTAATCATTTTTCTAATATTATAAAAATAAAATATTAATTAAACAATTAGTTTACCTTTAAATACCAATTTTTTCATTAATTTTATTTCGAATAACATTGTTAAGATGTTAACTCACCGCGTTTTTTGTTGTGAGTATATTTGACAGTTCAAAGTGAGAACTTTTTCGCGCAAAAGTCTTACAGACACAGTATTTCTGTAAATTTGCGAGTAATTTTCTTACGTGACAGTTGTTACTCACAAAAAAACTTACAGGTTCAGCTTAGTGAGAAAATCAACTGTTTGTTTCAATTTATGACATTTTTGTTTCATTTTGCACGTTTCAATCGAAAAGTTTCTCGTAGCGGGAGTTACAGAACATGGGTACAGGTGTGTGTAGTATACACTAGTAAAAACAGGGTTGTTGTAAAGGTTTATGGTGAATATGTTCGTGAAGGGTCAGGAATTTATGTTATGCGCCTTGATCCTGGAAAAATATAAAAAAATGTAGCAACAAAATATATATAGATCTACATAGAAAACTGTTTCAAATTTTTTAAAAGAGATTTTTTCTTCTTTTGAAAATAAAGTGTAAGAGAAAAATATATAATTACTGGTGGAAAAAAATATATAAGTTTTTCTTTAACAAATAAATATCATCCTGTTCTGCAACACGGTAAATAGATTGGATAAGTGGGAAAAAGCGTGTTAATAAATATCTTTAATTTTAAACGGCGTGTAGATTTCCCAAATACAATCGAAGATCGTCCGAAGCCGAATAAAGAGGGCACTGAAAAAATTGAAATCGGAAAGGCCCCGTAACCAAAAGCCCGGAGATAAGGCAGAACAGGTAACAAATATTTATTAACACAAGATAATAGTGTTGAAGATAAAAGCAGACCAGGAAATCAAGGAACACAGTTTTAAAATATCAAGAACAAGTAAACATCATCTGCTCATAATTAGTGCGGCCATAAGGCAAATGCCAGAACCAACAGATTAGCCATAAATCCCCTATTATAGGAAAAAGGCAATAAGGCGATATATATTAACGGGCGTGAAAAGTAGAGTAGTGGTAGTTGTATATTTTTATTTGTTTAATTGTTAAGCTAATTATAAGTTCAAAATTTAATATATATCAGTAACTTATTTATAGGAAATAGTTTTTTTATATAGTTTGTTTTTTTTTTTTTTTTGTGCGCAAACAAATTTTTTTTTGTTCGTTTTCACTTTTATTTGAATTTTTTTTTTTCTTAGTTTTTTTTTTTTTTTGTAGTCCGAATATTGAGCAGGCATAGATACCCATTAAAAGAGCTCCTTTGACAGGTAATATAATAGAGTATAGTTATTTATTGTTTTTTTTTTGTGTGAGTAAAATTCAAAATTTAAAGGGGGAAAAAGAACTAAGTAAAGGCTTTTGTTTTGTGTTAAATTTTTTTCGTCGAATTATATTATTTTTTTTTATATTAATTTTTTTAACGTGTCATATATGTATGTATATATTCCCATTTTTTTATAAAATTTTTATTATCTTTTTTTTTATTTTTATTCTTATACTGATTTAAAATTTTGTAGATGTAGTTTTTTTAATTATATGTACAATAAAGTATGTAATTTAATTTTTATTGATAACGAAGATGTTCGTGTACTAAATAATTGTGTTCGGGTGAGGTAAGGATGGATTAGGGTTTTAAAGTGTGTATGGGTTTTTGGGGGACCAGAAAAATTATAATAAGGAACTATTGTGTCCCAGGTAGGGTGGGTAAGGTAGAGGCAAAATATCCTCTCCTCTCTCCTAAATGTTGTCCCTTGTGTTTAGTTTATTTTGTTTTTATTTTATTATTCGTGTTTCAGCGTAGGTTGCGGGTTGGAACCTGCCCTAGAAGGTGTGCATCGATGAGCTGGCTAGCGTCACAACCTACGCCGAATTGACGGCACGTAACAACAAATTGCTCAGTGAATGTGAAAAGTTGAGTGGAAAGACAGTGAATTCCCATCGGCATTTGCTTGATCATGCAGCTTTCAAGGTAAATGTTTCCAAGTGTGATGATTTACTGCAACTTCAAGTGTCGGCTGAAAAATTTATAACATCATCCCAACCAATCGAACATCTTAAAGTAAAGTTTGATGGAGATTTTACCGATTTATATCCTCTCAAGTGCACAATTTCTTTGCCAAAAAAAAATATTTATACAACGGAAACTTTTTATCGTAAGATATTTTTATAATAAATGATCAACAAATAAGACATAATTGTATCCATTTAACAGCTCTAGTAATAGAATTGATTGTTCTCATCCCCACACAATTATTTCGTTCTTCAATAAGGAGTTGACTGGAAATTTGCATGCTGCTGAAGTTACAACGACGCAATTTCAAAGTCACACAATAATGAAAGCTTTTACAGTGGATGCGGCAATTGCAAAGCAATTTTATGTTGTAAGGAATCAATTAATACTTTGCCTTCAATCGGCATTACTAATTCATACTGGCATTCATCTGCCTTTTACTTTTATTTGCCAGTGGCGTTCTTAAGCGCCGGCACTATTATTTATTTTCCTAAACTCTTCTCATCATAAATCCTCCACAATAAATTGAGAGCTCGTAGCGAGCACCAGAATAACTAAATTGTTTTAATCATATTACAATTCCTCACAAATTAAAAATTCTCGCATTCATTCACATCACTAAAAAGATTATTTGAATGAAATTTTGAGTGAATTTATTGGTGATTTAAAGAAATTAAATTTTTAATTAACTGTTTTCACAAGAATTGGTATCATTATTAAAAAAAATTTTTAATGTTTCAAAAAAAAAAAAAAAATTACGAATTTATGATTCGTAGATTCTTTCAAAAAGGAATCATTCCTTTACTGCTCTGCTACTGAGCTATTTTAAACAATTGTAAATTTATTTTACACAAACAAAAAGCCTATTGTTTTTTTATTTTTTATGTTGTTGACGAGATGCATATACTTGATATTGATATACTTTGACTCGGCCCAATTTGCTTTGAAAAACCTCCACTTACTTAGTGAAAAAATGTACTGTAAAATATGTCAACAAAGCATTTGATAAAGTAACTATCGCATAAATACCAGGGGCGAATCAAGGCGAAAATAATCAACTGCAGCTATATTCTGTAACTCGCTAAATCAAAATCTCCATCGCTAAAAATATCTAAAATCGTTTTAGAGATTTTTAGCTACATATGGAATTCTGTAATGCGTATTGCTAAATTAGGCAATGTCATAAAAATGTAATTGGGCACAATTTTGGCGTTTGCTGTCATCGATAAAATGTTATATATTTGTATTCTCTAAGCCAATATAAGCAACTTTTCTAGTTAGAAACGCTAAAATTTAAGCATCGTTATTTTGTAGGCTCTAAAAGGTAATTTAAGCAAAATATTTTTTATATCATTGTTGTTTAGCCTATTTTTTAGAAAAATAATGTAGGAAAGTACAAAAAGGATAAAAAATGGCAAAATACATGCTCATTTAGTATTTGGAATAGCATAAAGAGTTTGCCCATGACAGGCTGTTATGAATAGTTTAATTTAAATGAAACTCAAATTATAAATTTTATATGTATAAACAATTTATTTGATAAGGGCCAATTTTTGACTTGGTATTTAAGTTATAATTATTTTTAAATTGTAATTAAATGCCAAATTATGTTTTTGACTGCATGTTTAAAAAAGTACTTAATTAATAATTAAATGAACAACCTTGCGTATTTACATAAAAAGTAATTAAGATTTACGAATTTCCATATGTTTTTGACTGCTCGTTCTTCTTATATAAAAAGCCAATAAAATTTTCTGGCTGCTGGCAAATTGCATAAAATTTTGTATTCTTTTGTCGCTATTAACCTTTTAATAATTTTGAAAGTTTCTTTTATTCAAAATTTTTACATTTATTTGAGCATGTACTCAAGTATTTATGTTTCATATTTTCATCATAATTAAATAAGAACTTTAATTATCCACTGAAAATATGGAATCTTATTTAAATACAACATAAATTTAAATAAAAATTAACTAATTACATACTTAAATATGAAGTCAAAAACTGGCCATAAGAAAAAAAAAGATTTTTACAATATTATAAAATTAAAGAAAACTCTGTACACAAATTTTAAATTTATTATGATCAAAAACATTTTTTGTACAAATAAATACTTTCAAATAACTTGAGGGTGGTGTTGGCTGAAGTGGCTAGCGCGTTGACTACTAAGCAAACAATGACGTAGGGCCTGGGTTCAAACCCTGGCCAGAACAAGTCAATCAATATCATTAATTTCTGTAATGTACATTAGTGAGACTTTGTATTAATTGTTGTCGGACTATTTAAGTGATGAAGGCACAGCACTGGTCACTAAAACCTGTTCCGACAGCGATTGATGCTGTTCCAAACTAATGTACACAACATCGCCCTCCTTCGTTGGTTAGCAGAAACATCGGCGAAGTAAAACAATTAATAAAATGTACAGCTTTACAAAGTTAATGCGTCTACGTAAGACCGGAGGCGCCTCAAAACTGCTACAAAAATTAACATAACGCGCAAAACAGAGTTCTAACAGCCATACCTAAACAAGAGCGGAAAGTGGAACGTTTTCTACCGCCTAGCGTTAACGCTGAAATACCATACCTAAACAAGAGCGTCAACGCTTTGTCATAAAAACAGGGTTATTACAAAATATATAACAACCCTGATTATAATAGTATACTCATAACCTAATAATACATGCATCTCTACAACAAACACAACAAAAGAATTCCTCTGAAGTCGAAAGTATAAATGTGTATGTGTGTATGTTTCAACCTGTGACAAAAATATAAATAAAAATTATTCATTCAAATACGAAAAAATAAATACAAATCAAAATTTAACACTTGAAATGAAAAACAAGTAATTTACAAGAATTGGCAGCTGGGCTTGTAAGACTACCTTATAGTCATTGTATCATGAGTGCTTGTCTTTTGCAGCTAACTTCACTATTAAACGCGCTGTCAAAATCGGATTTTCCAATTGCAAAATTTTGCCGCCGCGTTATTTCGGGATGCTCCATACAAATTGTATGGGCATGAGAACTTTTGACAGCTAAAAAACGCTTGCCGCTCTTGTTTAGGTATGGCTGTTAGGTATACTCGTCTTAAATGCGGTTGCGGTGTGATCGCCACCGCATTGCTTTTGTTCAAGTATTCGCCATATCCGTACACAGTGAGTATTGCTACGTTTGAGCTTCTAGCATACACAATCATATGCGATTGCGGTGACTGCTCTGCTTTACTTTTTTCACACATTCGGCAGTCGTACTTAACGTACACAACAAAAACAATATTTTTATACGAACATGCGAGCAGTCTCATTGATGTGTGCCTTTATATGAAGTAAATACAGCGTTGCCACTGTGTAATTATACAAAAGCTGTACTAATTTGAAAAAAAAAAACACTTATGTATTTGTATTTAACTTTTGTGTTCTGCAAAAATTGCAATATATGTAAAATATTAGCGACGCGTATAATCATATGAATGTACATAATATAAATGTATGTATGTGTAAATGCTGAATACCTCTATCATGTTTTACAAAATTACCTCTCATTTTCGCTTCTCTTGTAAAATAATAAAGTTGATAATTAGGGCATTTATCGTTTCAGGTAACGAAATGATAAATAAAGCCCGTCTTAATTTTAATGTTTATTTTATTAAACTCTCATAAAACTTTCACATTGTTTTTCGGAATCGAAATTTGGTTTTTTGTAATGCCCCGCACTTGCATTTTTCAATCTCAGTACGAAAAATAACTACGCTGAAGAGCAAATTAAATTTTTGGGAATGAATTCTTGCATACAAATATAAGCAGATAGCGCCTTAATGTTTTGTGAAATATTTATTCGTAAGTATATTTTTTGGGTAGTTTTGATTAATCTTAAATCTGGCATCACTGATTGTTTAAATATTAACAAATATTAATAATAAACAGTTCGTAGTAATTTAAAAAAATTACAATTAATATACATATACAAAAAAGCAAGGGCATGTGCTAATTATAGCTTCAAAAAACGAACATTTTAATCAAAAATAAACTTAAGTTTAAAATCAAACCAAAAAAGTTTGTCTGAAGTAGAACAAAAAAATAAGTAGATTGGGAATTGTAGGCATAATTCGCTGGCAGCACTGTAATGTTTAATATATAATCTACTAGCTGATCCCGGTGTACTTCGCTACCCCCCTCGTTATAAAATAAAATTAAAAGTATTTATATATCCTATTGTGACGATCGGTCCAGTAGTTAAGACTATATTACGATTTTTAATTTTAATAAAAAGGAGCGTGGTCTCATCCACTTTTCTCCCGGTACGTATTTCAAATTATGGCAATACCATATGTACCAAATATCATCGACGTAGGTCAAAAAATGCACAAAATATGGCGATTTAAATTTGTGGTTTGTATGAGAGGTACCACGCCCCTTTGTCAAATCCCTCCCATATTTACAGCAGCACTAAAAAAATGCACACCAAACCGACGTACCAAATTTTGTTCAAATACCGTTATCAGGAGCAAAAATAATAGATTTTTAATTTGTGGTTTGTATGAGAGGTACCACGCCCCTTTGTCAAATCCCTCCCATATTTGCAGCAGCACTAAAAAAATGCACACCAAACCGACGTACCAAATTTTGTTCAAATACCGTTATCAGGAGCAGAAATAATAGATTTTTAATTTGTGGTTTGTATGAGAGGTACCACGCCCCTTTGTCCAATCCCGCCCATATTTGCAGCAGCACTTAAGAAATTTACACCAAACCGACATACCAAATTTTGTTTAAATACCGTTATCAGGAGCAGAAATAATAGATTTTTAATTTGTGGTTTGTATGAGAGGTACCACGCCCCTTTGTCCAATCCCGCCCATATTTGCAGCAGCACTTAAGAAATGCACACCAAACCGACGTACCAAATTTTGTTTAAATACCGTTATCAGGAGCAGAAATAATAGATTTTTAATTTGTGGTTTGTATGAGAGGTACCACGCCCCTTTGTCCAATCCCGCCCATATTTGCAGCAGCACTTAAGAAATTTACACCAAACCGACATACCAAATTTTGTTTAAATACCGTTATCAGGAGCAGAAATAATAGATTTTTAATTTGTGGTTTGTATGAGAGGTACCACGCCCCTTTGTCCAATCCCGCCCATATTTACAGCAGCACTTAAGAAATTTACACCAAACCGACATACCAAATTTTGTTTAAATACCGTTATCAGGAGCAGAAATAATAGATTTTTAATTTGTGGTTTGTATGAGAGGTACCACGCCCCTTTGTCCAATCCCGCCCATATTTGCAGCAGCACTTAAGAAATTTACACCAAACCGACATACCAAATTTTGTTTAAATACCGTTATCAGGAGCAGAAATAATAGATTTTTAATTTGTGGTTTGTATGAGAGGTACCACGCCCCTTTGTCCAATCCAACCCATATTTGCAGCAGCACTTAAAAAATGCACACCAAACCGACGTACCAAATTTTGTTCAAATACCGTTATCAGGAGCAGAAATAATAGATTTTTAATTTGTGGTTTGTATGAGAGGTACCACGCCCCTTTGTCCAATCCCGCCCATATTTGCAGCAGCACTTAAGAAATTTACACTAAACCGACATACCAAATTTTGTTCAAATACCGTTATCAGGAGCAGAAATAATAGATTTTTAATTTGTGGTTTGTATGAGAGGTACCACGCCCCTTTGTCCAATCTTACCCATATTTGCAGCAGAACTTAAAAAATGCACACTAAACCGACGTACCAAATTTTGTTCAAATACCGTTATCAGAAGCAGAAATAATAGATTTTTAATTTGTGGTTTGTATGAGAGGTACCACGCCCCTTTGTCCAATCCCGCCCATATTTGCAGCAGCACTTAAGAAATTTACAGCAAACCGACATACCAAATTTTGTTCAAATACCGTTATCAGGAGCAGAAATAATAGATTTTTAATTTGTGGTTTGTATGAGAGGTACCACGCCCCTTTGTCCAATCCCGCCCATATTTGCAGCAGCACTTAAGAAATGCACACCAAACCGACGTACCAAAGTTTGTTTAAATACCGTTATCAGGAGCAGAAATAATAGATTTTTAATTTGTAGTTTGTATGAGAGGTACCACGCCCCTTTGTCCAATCCCGCCCATATTTGCAGCAGCACTTAAGAAATGCACACCAAACCGACGTACCAAAGTTTGTTTAAATACCGTTATCAGGAGCAGAAATAATAGATTTTTAATTTGTGGTTTGTATGAGAGGTACCACGCCCCTTTGTCCAATCCTACCCATATTTGCAGCAGCACTTAAAAAATGCACACCAAACCGACGTACCAAATTTTGTTCAAATAACGTTATCAGGAGCAGAAATAATAGATTTTTAATTTGTGGTTTGTATTAGAGGTACCACGCCCCTTTTTCCAATCCCGCCCATATTTGCAGCAGCACTTAAGAACTTTACACTAAACCGACATACCAAATTTTGTTCAAATACCGTTATCAGGAGCAGAAATAATAGATTTTTAATTTGTGGTTTGTATGAGAGGTACCACGCCCCTTTGTCCAATCCCACCTATATTTGCAGCAGCACTTAAGAAATTTACACCAAACCGACATACCAAATTTTGTTTAAATACCGTTATCAGGAGCAGAAATAATAGATTTTTAATTTGTGGTTTGTATGAGAGGTACCACGCCCCTATGTCCAATCCCGCCCATATTTGCAGCAGCACTTAAGAAATTTACACCAAACCGACATACCAAATTTTGTTTAAATACCGTTATCAGGAGCAGAAATAATAGATTTTTAGTTTGTGGTTTGTATGAGAGGTACCACGCCCCTTTGTCCAATCCCGCCCATATTTGCAGCAGCACTTAAGAAATTTACGCCAAACCGACGTACCAAATTTTGTTCAAATACCGTTATCAGACGCAGAAATAATAGATTTTTAATTTGTGGTTTGTATGAGAGGTACCACGGCCCTTTGTCCAATCCCGCCCATATTTGCAGCAGCACTTAAGAAATTTACACCAAACCGACATACCAAATTTTGTTTAAATACCGTTATCAGGAGCAGAAATAATAGATTTTTAATTTGTGGTTTGTATGAGAGGTACCACGCCCCTTTGTCTAATCCCGCCCATATTTGCAGCAGCACTTAAGAAATTTACACCAAACCGACATACCAAATTTTGTTTAAATACCGTTATCAGGAGCAGAAATAATAGATTTTTAATTTGTGGTTTGTATGAGAGGTACCACGCCCCTTTGTCCAATCCCGCCCATATTTGCAGCAGCACTTAAGAAATTTACACCAAACCGACATACCAAATTTTGTTCAAATACCGTTATCAGAAGCAGAAATAATAGATTTTTAATTTGTGGTTTGTATGAGAGGTACCACGCCCCTTTGTCCAATCCCGCCCATATTTGCAGCAGCACTTAAGAAATTTACAGCAAACCGACATACCAAATTTTGTTCAAATACCGTTATCAGGAGCAGAAATAATAGATTTTTAATTTGTGGTTTGTATGAGAGGTACCACGCCCCTTTGTCCAATCCCGCCCATATTTGCAGCAGCACTTAAGAAATTTACACTAAACCGACATACCAAATTTTGTTCAATTACCGTTATCAGGAGCAGAAATAATAGATTTTTAATTTGTGGTTTGCATGAGAGGTACCACGCCCCTTTGTCCAATCCAACCCATATTTGCAGCAGCACTTAAAAAATGCACACCAAACCGACGTACCAAATTTTGTTCAAATACCGTTATCAGGAGCAGAAATAATAGACTTTTAATTTGTGGTTTGTATGAGAGGTACCACGCCCCTTTGTCCAATCCCGCGCATATTTGCAGCAGCACTTAAGAAATTTACACTAAACCGACATACGAAATTTTGTTCAAATACCGTTATCAGGAGCAGAAATAATAGATTTTTAATTTGTGGTTTGTATGAGAGGTACCACGCCCCTTTGTCCAATCCCACCTATATTTGCAGCAGCACTTAAGAAATTTACACCAAACCGACATACCAAATTTTGTTTAAATACCGTTATCAGGAGCAGAAATAATAGATTTTTAATTTGTGGTTTGTATGAGAGGTACCACGCCCCTTTGTCCAATCCCGCCTATATTTGCAGCAGCACTTAAGAAATTTACACTAAACCGACATACCAAATGTTGTTTAAATACCGTTATCAGGAGCAGAAATAATAGATTTTTAATTTGTGGTTTGTATGAGAGGTACCACGCCCCTTTGTCCAATCCAACCCATATTTGCAGCAGCACTTAAAAAATTTACACCAAACCGACATACCAAATTTTGTTTAAATGCCGTTATCAGGAGCAGAAATAATAGATTTTTAGTTTGTGGTTTGTATGAGAGGTACCACGCCCCTTTGTCCAATCCTGCCCATATTTGCAGCAGCACTTAAGAAATTTACACCAAACCGACGTACCAAATTTTGTTCAAATTCCGTTATCAGAAGCAGAAATAATAGATTTTTAATTTGTGGTTTGTATGAGAGGTACCACGCCCCTTTGTCCAATCCCGCCCATATTTGCAGCAGCACTTAAGAAATGCACACCAAACCGACGTACCAAAGTTTGTTTAAATACCGTTATCAGGAGCAGAAATAATAGATTTTTAATTTGTGGTTTGTATGAGAGGTACCACGCCCCTTTGTCCAATCCTACCCATATTTGCAGCAGCACTTAAAAAATTTACACCAAACCGACATACCAAATTTTGTTTAAATACCGTTATCAGGAGCAGAAATAATAGATTTTTAGTTTGCGGTTTGTATGAGAGGTACCACGCCCCTTTGTCCAATCCCGCCTATATTTGCAGCAGCACTTAAGAAATTTACACTAAACCGACATACCAAATGTTGTTTAAATACCGTTATCAGGAGCAGAAATAATAGATTTTTAATTTGTGGTTTGTATGAGAGGTACCACGCCCCTTTGTCCAATCCAACCCATATTTGCAGCAGCACTTAAAAAATTTACACCAAACCGACATACCAAATTTTGTTTAAATACCGTTATCAGGAGCAGAAATAATAGATTTTTAGTTTGTGGTTTGTATGAGAGGTACCACGCCCCTTTGTCCAATCCCGCCCATATTTGCAGCAGCACTTAAGAAATTTACACCAAACCGACATACCAAATTTTGTTCAAATACCGTTATCAGAAGCAGAAATAATAGATTTTTAATTTGTGGTTTGTATGAGAGGTACCACGCCCCTTTGTCCAATCCCGCCCATATTTGCAGCAGCACTTAAGAAATGCACACCAAACCGACGTACCAAAGTTTGTTTAAATACCGTTATCAGGAGCAGAAATAATAGATTTTTAATTTGTGGTTTGTATGAGAGGTACCACGCCCCTTTGTCCAATCCTACCCATGTTTGCAGCAGCACTTAAAAAATGCACACCAAACCGACGTACCAAATTTTGTTCAAATACCGTTATCAGGAGCAGAAATAATAGATTTTTAATTTGTGGTTTGTATTAGAGGTACCACGCCCCTTTGTCCAATCCCGCCCATATTTGCAGCAGCACTTAAGAACTTTACACTAAACCGACATACCAAATTTTGTTCAAATACCGTTATCAGGAGCAGAAATAATAGATTTTTAATTTGTGGTTTGTATGAGAGATACCACGCCCCTTTGTCCAATTCCACCTATATTTGCAGCAGCACTTAAGAAATTTACACCAAACCGACATACCAAATTTTGTTTAAATACCGTTATCAGGAGCAGAAATAATAGATTTTTAATTTGTGGTTTGTATGAGAGGTACCACGCCCCTATGTCCAATCCCGCCCATATTTGCAGCAGCACTTAAGAAATTTACACCAAACCGACATACCAAATTTTGTTTAAATACCGTTATCAGGAGCAGAAATAATAGATTTTTAGTTTGTGGTTTGTATGAGAGGTACCACGCCCCTTTGTCCAATCCCGCCCATATTTGCAGCAGCACTTAAGAAATTTACGCCAAACCGACGTACCAAATTTTGTTCAAATACCGTTATCAGACGCAGAAATAATAGATTTTTAATTTGTGGTTTGTATGAGAGGTACCACGGCCCTTTGTCCAATCCCGCCCATATTTGCAGCAGCACTTAAGAAATTTACACCAAACCGACATACCAAATTTTGTTTAAATACCGTTATCAGGAGCAGAAATAATAGATTTTTAATTTGTGGTTTGTATGAGAGGTACCACGCCCCTTTGTCTAATCCCGCCCATATTTGCAGCAGCACTTAAGAAATTTACACCAAACCGACATACCAAATTTTGTTTAAATACCGTTATCAGGAGCAGAAATAATAGATTTTTAATTTGTGGTTTGTATGAGAGGTACCACGCCCCTTTGTCCAATCCCGCCCATATTTGCAGCAGCACTTAAGAAATTTACACCAAACCGACATACCAAATTTTGTTTAAATACCGTTATCAGGAGCAGAAATAATAGATTTTTAATTTGTGGTTTGTATGAGAGGTACCACGCCCCTATGTCCAATCCCGCCCATATTTGCAGCAGCACTTAAGAAATTTACACCAAACCGACATACCAAATTTTGTTTAAATACCGTTATCAGGAGCAGAAATAATAGATTTTTAGTTTGTGGTTTGTATGAGAGGTACCACGCCCCTTTGTCCAATCCCGCCCATATTTGCAGCAGCACTTAAGAAATTTACGCCAAACCGACGTACCAAATTTTGTTCAAATACCGTTATCAGACGCAGAAATAATAGATTTTTAATTTGTGGTTTGTATGAGAGGTACCACGGCCCTTTGTCCAATCCCGCCCATATTTGCAGCAGCACTTAAGAAATTTACACCAAACCGACATACCAAATTTTGTTTAAATACCGTTATCAGGAGCAGAAATAATAGATTTTTAATTTGTGGTTTGTATGAGAGGTACCACGCCCCTTTGTCTAATCCCGCCCATATTTGCAGCAGCACTTAAGAAATTTACACCAAACCGACATACCAAATTTTGTTTAAATACCGTTATCAGGAGCAGAAATAATAGATTTTTAATTTGTGGTTTGTATGAGAGGTACCACGCCCCTTTGTCCAATCCCGCCCATATTTGCAGCAGCACTTAAGAAATTTACACCAAACCGACATACCAAATTTTGTTCAAATACCGTTATCAGAAGCAGAAATAATAGATTTTTAATTTGTGGTTTGTATGAGAGGTACCACGCCCCTTTGTCCAATCCCGCCCATATTTGCAGCAGCACTTAAGAAATTTACAGCAAACCGACATACCAAATTTTGTTCAAATACCGTTATCAGGAGCAGAAATAATAGATTTTTAATTTGTGGTTTGTATGAGAGGTACCACGCCCCTTTGTCCAATCCCGCCCATATTTGCAGCAGCACTTAAGAAATTTACACTAAACCGACATACCAAATTTTGTTCAATTACCGTTATCAGGAGCAGAAATAATAGATTTTTAATTTGTGGTTTGTATGAGAGGTACCACGCCCCTTTGTCCAATCCAACCCGTATTTGCAGCAGCACTTAAAAAATGCACACCAAACCGACGTACCAAATTTTGTTCAAATACCGTTATCAGGAGCAGAAATAATAGACTTTTAATTTGTGGTTTGTATGAGAGGTACCACGCCCCTTTGTCCAATCCCGCGCATATTTGCAGCAGCACTTAAGAAATTTACACTAAACCGACATACGAAATTTTGTTCAAATACCGTTATCAGGAGCAGAAATAATAGATTTTTAATTTGTGGTTTGTATGAGAGGTACCACGCCCCTTTGTCCAATCCCACCTATATTTGCAGCAGCACTTAAAAAATTTACACCAAACCGACATACCAAATTTTGTTTAAATACCGTTATCAGGAGCAGAAATAATAGATTTTTAATTTGTGGTTTGTATGAGAGGTACCACGCCCCTTTGTCCAATCCCGCCTATATTTGCAGCAGCACTTAAGAAATTTACACTAAACCGACATACCAAATGTTGTTTAAATACCGTTATCAGGAGCAGAAATAATAGATTTTTAATTTGTGGTTTGTATGAGAGGTACCACGCCCCTTTGTCCAATCCAACCCATATTTGCAGCAGCACTTAAGAAATGCACACCAAACCGACATACCAAATTTTGTTTAAATACCGTTATCAGGAGCAGAAATAATAGATTTTTAGTTTGTGGTTTGTATGAGAGGTACCACGCCTCTTTGTCCAATCCTGCCCATATTTGCAGCAGCACTTAAGAAATTTACACCAAACCGACGTACCAAATTTTGTTCAAATTCCGTTATCAGAAGCAGAAATAATAGATTTTTAATTTGTGGTTTGTATGAGAGGTACCACGCCCCTTTGTCCAATCCCGCCCATATTTGCAGCAGCACTTAAGAAATGCACACCAAACCGACGTACCAAAGTTTGTTTAAATACCGTTATCAGGAGCAGAAATAATAGATTTTTAATTTGTGGTTTGTATGAGAGGTACCACGCCCCTTTGTCCAATCCTACCCATATTTGCAGCAGCACTTAAAAAATTTACACCAAACCGACATACCAAATTTTGTTTAAATACCGTTATCAGGAGCAGAAATAATAGATTTTTAGTTTGTGGTTTGTATGAGAGGTACCACGCCCCTTTGTCCAATCCCGCCTATATTTGCAGCAGCACTTAAGAAATTTACACTAAACCGACATACCAAATGTTGTTTAAATACCGTTATCAGGAGCAGAAATAATAGATTTTTAATTTGTGGTTTGTATGAGAGGTACCACGCCCCTTTGTCCAATCCAACCCATATTTGCAGCAGCACTTAAAAAATTTACACCAAACCGACATACCAAATTTTGTTTAAATACCGTTATCAGGAGCAGAAATAATAGATTTTTAGTTTGTGGTTTGTATGAGAGGTACCACGCCCCTTTGTCCAATCCCGCCCATATTTGCAGCAGCACTTAAGAAATTTACACCAAACCGACATACCAAATTTTGTTCAAATACCGTTATCAGAAGCAGAAATAATAGATTTTTAATTTGTGGTTTGTATGAGAGGTACCACGCCCCTTTGTCCAATCCCGCCCATATTTGCAGCAGCACTTAAGAAATGCACACCAAACCGACGTACCAAAGTTTGTTTAAATACCGTTATCAGGAGCAGAAATAATAGATTTTTAATTTGTGGTTTGTATGAGAGGTACCACGCCCCTTTGTCCAATCCTACCCATATTTGCAGCAGCACTTAAAAAATGCACACCAAACCGACGTACCAAATTTTGTTCAAATACCGTTATCAGGAGCAGAAATAATAGATTTTTAATTTGTGGTTTGTATTAGAGGTACCACGCCCCTTTGTCCAATCCCGCCCATATTTGCAGCAGCACTTAAGAACTTTACACTAAACCGACATACCAAATTTTGTTCAAATACCGTTATCAGGAGCAGAAATAATAGATTTTTAATTTGTGGTTTGTATGAGAGGTACCACGCCCCTTTGTCCAATCCCACCTATATTTGCAGCAGCACTTAAGAAATTTACACCAAACCGACATACCAAATTTTGTTTAAATACCGTTATCAGGAGCAGAAATAATAGATTTTTAATTTGTGGTTTGTATGAGAGGTACCACGCCCCTTTGTCCAATCCTACCCATATTTGCAGCAGCACTTAAGAAATTTACACCAAACCGACGTACCAAATTTTGTTCAAATACCGTTATCAGGAGCAGAAATAATTGATTTTTAATTTGTGGTTTGTATGAGAGGTACCACGCCCCTTTGTCCAATCCCACCCATATTTGCAGCAGCACTTAAGAAATTTACACCAAACCGACATACCAAATTTTGTTTAAATACCGTTATCAGGAGCAGAAATAATAGATTTTTAATTTGTGGTTTGTATGAGAGGTACCACGCCCCTTTGTCCAATCCCGCCCATATTTGCAGCAGCACTTAAGAAATTTACACCAAACCGACATACCAAAATTTGTTTAAATACCGTCATCAGGAGCAGAAATAATAGATTTTTAATTTGTGGTTTGTATGAGAGGTACCACGCCCCTTTGTCCAATCCCGCCCATATTTGCAGCAGCACTTAAGAAATTTACACTAAACCGACATACCAAATTTTGTTCAAATACCGTTATCAGAAGCAGAAATAATAGATTTTTAATTTGTGGTTTGTATGAGAGGTACCACGCCCCTTTGTCCAATCCCGCCCATATTTGCAGCAGCACTTAAGAAATTTACAGCAAACCGACATACCAAATTTTGTTTAAATACCGTTATCAGGAGCAGAAATAATAGATTTTTAATTTGTGGTTTGTATGAGAGCTACCACGCCCCTTTGTCAAATCCCGCCCATATTTGCAGCAGCACTTAAGAAATTTACACTTAACCGACATACCAAATTTTGTTCAAATACCGTTATCAGGAGCAGAAATAATAGATTTTTAATTTGTGGTTTGTATGAGAGGTACCACGCCCCTTTGTCCAATCCAACCCATATTTGCAGCAGCACTTAAAAAATGCACACCAAACCGACGTACCAAATTTTGTTCAAATACCGTTATCAGGAGCAGAAATAATAGATTTTTAATTTGTGGTTTGTATGAGAGGTACCACGCCCCTTTGTCCGATCCCGCCCATAAGAAATTTACACTAAACCGACATACCAAATTTTGTTCAAATACCGTTATCAGGAGCAGAAATAACAGATTTTTAATTTGTGGTTTGTATGAGAGGTACCACGCCCCTTTGTCCAATCCCGCCCATATTTGCAGCAGCACTTAAGAAATTTACACTAAACCGACATACCAAATTTTTTTCAAATACCGTTATCAGGAGCAGAAATACTAGATTTTTAATTTGTGGTTTGTATGAGAGGTACCACGCCCCTTTGTCCAATCCAACCCATATTTGCAGCAGCACTTAAAAAATTTACAGCAAACCGACATACCAAATTTTGTTTAAATACCGTTATCAGGAGCAGAAATAATAGATTTTTAATTTGTGGTTTGTACGAGAGGTACCACGCCCCTTTGTCCAATCACACCCATATTTGCAGCAGCACTTAAAAAATGCACACCAATCCGACGTACCAACTTTTGTTCAAATACCGTTATCAGGAGCAGAAATAATAGATTTTTAATTTGTGGTTTGTATGAGAGGTACCACGCCCCTTTGTCCAATCCCGCCCATATTTTCAGCAGCACTTAAGAAATGCACACCAAACCGACGTACCAAATTTTGTTTAAATACCGTTATCAGGAGCAGAAATAATATATTTTTAATTTGTAGTTTGTATGAGAGGTACCACGCCCCTTTGTCCAATCCCGCCCATATTTGCAGCAGCACTTAAGAAATTTACACTAAACCGAGATACCAAATTTTGTTCAAATACCGTTATCAGGAGCAGAAATAATAGATTTTTAATTTGTGGTTTGTATGAGAGGTACCACGCCCCTTTGTCTAATCCCGCCCATATTTGCAGCAGCACTTAAGAAATTTACACCAAGCCGACATACCAAATTTTGTTTAAATACCGTTATCAGGAGCAGAAATAATAGATTTTTAATTTGTGGTTTGTATGAGAGGTACCACGCCCCTTTGTCCAATCCCGCCCATATTTGCAGCAGCACTTAAGAAATTTACACCAAACCGACATACCAAATTTTGTTTAAATACCGTTATCAGGAGCAGAAATAATAGATTTTTAGTTTGTGGTTTGTATGAGAGGTACCACGCCCCTTTGTCCAATCCCGCCCATATTTGCAGCAGCACTTAAGAAATGCACACCAAACCGACGTACCAAATTTTGTTTAAATACCGTTATCAGGAGCAAAAATAATAGATTTTTAATTTGTGATTTGTATGAGAGGTACCACGCCCCTTTGTCCAATCCCGCCCATATTTACAGCAGAACTTAAGAAATTTACACCAAACCGACATACCAAATTTTGTTTAAATACCGTTATCAGGAGCAGAAATAATAGATTTTTAATTTGTGGTTTGTATGAGAGGTACCACGCCCCTTTGTCCAATCCCGCCCATATTTGCAGCAGCACTTAAGAAATTTACACCAAACCGACATACCAAATTTTGTTTAAATTTCGTTATCAAGAGCAGAAATAATAGATTTTTAATTTGTGGTTTGTATGAGTGGTACCACGCCTCTTTGTCCAATCCCGCCCATATTTGCAGCAGCACTTAAGAAATTTACACCAAACCGACATACCAAATTTTGTTCAAATACCCTTATCAGGAGCAGAAATAATAGATTTTTAATTTGTGGTTTGTATGAGAGGTACCACGCCCCTTTGTCAAATCCCTCCCATATTTGCAGCAGCACTAAAAAAATGCATACCAAACCGACTTACCAAATTTTGTGCAAATACCGTTATCAGGAGCAGAAATAATAGATTTTTAATTTGTGGTTTGTATGAGAGGTACCACGCCCCTTTGTCCAATCCCGCCCATATTTGCAGCAGCACCTAAGAAATTTACACCAAACCGACATACCAAATTTTGTTCAAATACCGTTATCAGGAGCAGAAATAATAGATTTTTAATTTGTGGTTTGTATGAGAGGTACCACGCCCCTTTGTTCAATCCCGCCCATATTTGCAGCAGCTTTTAAGAAATTTACACCAAACCGACATACCAAATTTTGTTCAAATACCGTTATCAGGAGCAGAAATAATAGATTTTTAATTTGTGGTTTGTATGAGAGGTACCACGCCCCTTTGTCCAATCCCGCCCATATTTGCAGCAGCACTTAAGAAATTTACACCAAACCGACATACCAAATTTTGTTCAAATACCGTTATCAGGAGCAGAAATAATAGATTTTTAATTTGTGGTTTGTATGAGATGTACCACGCCCCTTTGTCTAATACCGCCCATAAGAATCCTATAGCCTATTCCTGGCTCTAAACTACCTCCCTGCCAATTTTCAGCTAATTCGGTTCAGCCGTTCTTGAGTTATAAGTGAAGTAACTAACACGACTTTCTTTTATATATATAGATTATTAAAATAAATTTCAGTCGTCTTTTGACAAACAAATTGCTCAGTGAATGTGAAAAGTTGAGTGGAAAGACAGTGAATTCCAATCGGCATTTGCTTGATCATGCAGCTTTCAAGGTAAATGTTGCCAAGGGTGATGATTTACTGCAACTTCAAGTGTCGGCTGAAAAATTTATATCATCATCCCAACCACTCGAACATCTTAAAGTAAAGTTTGATGGAGATTTGACCGATTTATATCCTCTCAAGTGCACAATTTCTTTGCCAAAAAAAAAATATTTATACAACGGGAACTTTTTATCGTAAGATATTTATATAATAAATTATCAACAAATAAGACATAATTGTATCCATTTAACAGCTCTAGTAATAGAATTGATTGTTCTCATCCCCACACAATTATTTCGTTCTTCAATAAGGAGTTGACTGGAAATTTGCATGCTGCTGAAGTTACAACGACGCAATTTCAAAGTCGCACAATAATGAAAGCTTTTACAGTGGCTGCGGCAAGATCAAAGCAATTATATGGTGTAAGTGATTTGTACTAAACGTATGGCGTTTTCTTTTCTGCAAAAAATGTTGCACTTTTTCTGCCCTTCGTACATTTTTTGTGTACGAAGTTCAACATTTTCGTCAGAAAAGAAAAAGATTTCTTAACTGCCTATTGACGTATATATAAGTATACATATGTATATTTCTATTCTAAGGAAACTGCAAATCAAAATTTACCAAAACCCATTATTGTGCAAAGTATACAGACAGATGGGTGCACTTTTCATTTCGGAATTTTTCAGTTGAACACGTTGAATCTTGGAGATGCTGGTGATCTAAAAACTATTGGTTTCACGAATCTAATATGGATATGTTTGCTTCATGCGGCTATAAATGCGGTCGCGCATATTTATAAGGTTACAACAAGGACGTTTTCCGTTGCTTGATTGCATTTTATAATAAATTTTAAAATTATTAAAATCTCTCAGTATACTTTTCATAAACAGATTGAAACATATGTATGTATTAAGGCAAATTAATAACGGGTAGACTCGGCCCAAAGTATATTTATACAAGTATGTATGTACATGCATGAGCACAGCTGATCGTGTTTTTTAATACATATTTTCATTGCCTTGTCAAAATTTTTTCAATTTTCTTTCTACACAATTTTCTTTAAGTTCTGCTTAGCAGAACTGTAAAAGAATGATTAAAATTTGGTTTTTAGTTCAAAATGATTTACAAAAAGTTTAATTGATTAATTTTACACAAAATGTGAATTTAATTGAAAACAATGCATTCCTCACGAATTAAAAATTCTCTCATTCATTCACATCACTAAAAAGATTATTTGAATGAAATTTTGAGTGAATTTATTGGTGATTTAAAGAAACTAAATTTTTAATTCACTGTTTTCACTAGAATTAGTATCATTATTAAAATAAAATTTTAATGTTTAAAAAAAAAATTAAGAGTTTATGATTCGTAGATTCTTCCAAAAAGGAATCATTCCTTTACAGCTCTGCTACTGAGCTATTTTAAACAATTGTAAATTTATTTTACACAAACAAAAAGCCTGTTGTTTTTTTATTTTTTATGTTGTTTCCGAGATGCATATACTTGATATTGATATACTTTGACTCGGCCCAATTTGCTTTGAAAAACCTCCACTTCTTACACCCAATTCATACCATGAAATTTTACATGAATTTTATTTCACGATATTTTGTGTTTGGTGGCGAACGGGGTAGAGAAGCAAAAGGGGTAACAAAAAATTCACATTTTTAGTTCTCCGTGAGTTTTTCTTATATTTTTCTTTACACATATTCGTTTTTTGTTATTTTGCTTTATTTCATATTTTTTTTTTTATGTGGCAATACGCATATTCGTTTGCACGAAGTTTGTACGGATATAACAAATTGATGTACATACATACACATGTCAGATTGTTTTTATACAAATAATAAAGTAAAGAAGAATAACCGATTACGGAGAAAAAAATCGACATTTAAATCATGGGAAAAAATCATCGTATGAATCTGTAAAGTTTTTAGAAGCAACTTTTGAAGAGAACTAAAGAAAAATCGTGAGTTTTATTTCGTGGTATGAATTGGGTGTTAGTCAAAAAATGTACTGTAAAATATGTCAACAAAGCCTCTGATAAAGTAACTGGCGCATAAATAGCAGGGGCTAATCAAGGCGAAAATAATCAACTACAGTTATATTCTGTAACTCGCTAAATCAAAATCTCCATCGCTAAAAATATCTAAAATCGTTTTAGAGATTTTTCGCTACATATTGAATTCTGTGATGCGTATTGCTAAATGAGGCAATGTCATAAAAATGTAATTGGGCACAATTTTGGCGTTTGCTGTCATCGCTAAAATGTTATACTTTTTTTTTTACTTAATTTTTATTTTATTTATTATATTACATTCTTAATATTAATTTTAATAACCTGCGAAGCCTATTGGCTTGTCTGCAGGTAAATTAATTTAATGAAATTATTTCTTACATTTTACATTATTTTACATAATTACATTTTACATTTTATTGCGAGGATAATAAATATTTTTTAATATTTTTCTTGATTTTGGAAGGCTTGGTATTACCCATTAAGCTCGTTGGCATTTCGTTATACATCTATGGCAATAATACTTTTAATGTTCGATCACCGTATCTGTTTTTTGTAGTCGCAATTTTAAGACGACCTTCTGATCGGAGTCTAGTGTTGTATTTGTGAGTGATTGGTTGTAGTAGTTGGGAATCGTTCAGTTCAGTCAGAACAGTTAAACGTATATATTTTTAACGTTCAGGATATTAAGTTGACGTGGTATGTTTTTAAATAGCGTGTCGTTGTTGGTTGAAAATGATTGTGTGTTGTTTTCGACTTGATTACGGTTTGTTTCGTTGCTTTGTTCAATTGGTTGCATGTTCAGAGTGCTTGTAGCGTTATTTACATATCTAGTATTGTTATTATTTGACGAATAGTTATTCGATTGTGTATTGCGGTGGTTGTTGTTGGGAGTTTGGTTGTAGTCATATTCGGTGTTTGTTTGTTTTTTAAGCAGTATTTGAAGAAGACGATTTTGGGTGTGTTGGAGATTTTTACAATGTGACGAAAGCTGTTATGCCATGCCGTATATAAGATTCTGCCAGGGAATAGTATAACTGACGAAGTACCGTGTTAGTAGCAGCGTAGCTGAGGTGGTATAATGAATAACCAGCTTTTCGAAGTTTCTTTTGTAGGTATTTATATGTGTTGACAGTTTCAATTTTGGTGTTACTATTGTCATTGATATCATTTGCCTTGTTATGTATGCATTTAATATCATGATATTTCAATTTTATACAAATTTGCTTCACATGTGGCTGTCTAATATGCATCAGTTTTGTTTTGGATGCGTTGATCGTTAGACCGTTATCGTGACACCATTTCGATACTGTATCCAGCTGATTTTGCATTTTTATTGTAGCTGTTTCAATGTTTTTATGTGTAATAACAATTGCTGTATCATCAGCATATGCATAAGTATCGCAATCCTTTAGAGTATTGAGCATATCGTTTGCGTACATCAGGTATAGAATTGGGCCTAGTTTAGATCCTTGTGGGACTCCGTACTGTGATTCAATTGCGCTACTTAAATTATTTTCAATTTTAATGCGATAGCTTCGGCAACTTAGATAGTCCTCAAACCAAGATAAAACATTTCCTCGTATTCCGTTTCTATGTAGCGTTGACAGAAGTTTTGTGTGTGAAAGAGTGTCGAATGCTTTGCTGAAGTCGATGAATAAAACTAGGCACTGTTCATTTTTACTGAGAGGGTTATTTATTTTATCGGCGAATTTACCTAAGAGTTTATTTATATTTTTATCTTTCTGAAAACCGAATTGATTTCGGTATATTATTTTATATTTGTATAAGAAATTATATAGTCTATTAACAATGACTTCCTCTAATACCTTTTCTATCACCGATAGTATTGATATTGGCCTATAATTATTAACATTGCCTTTTTCATCACTTTTGTAAACAGGTCTAACTATGGATGTTTTTAAGAGTTTAGGTATTGCAGATTGGTTGATGCTTTGATTAATTAATGTCGTAATTACAGGTGTTAGAATTACAGCATTGTTTTTAATGTCTTTGGGTCTGATTTCATCGATACCTGCACCTTTGTTTTTATTTAACTTTGTTAAGATATTAAAAATTTCATGTTCATTTGTGTGTTCTAAGTACATCGAGTTTTGAAATTTGTGTATGTATTTGTTTTTACATCGCATGAGTGTATTATTTTTATCACGTTTTCTGTCACGTAACCCTTTGTTCACATTCTGACAAGTCGCTAATCATCTGCTAAGTAGCTCGCGGATGTCAGGGGAGGTAAGACCCACGACTTGCAGAACAGGGATGGACAATAAAAATTTATAGTCAACAGGAAAACAACAATAAAAAAAAAGAACTTGACAACGGAATGAAAATAGAAATTCACTAAAAAACGGAACTATGGTGATAACCAGGCAGAAGGTGGAAATTTGCCTGGACTAGTTGCCCTCCCTGCCTTGGTAACTAATTGGCTTTTGTTACCCCACTTAACGCGGAATATTTGGCCACTTACTACATACTTACGCTACACACCACACCATTTAATTTAGCCAGACATTATCGATAATTCATTCACCGCCAAAAAAAAAAGAACATAATATTTGGGGTTTTTACGTTATAATAATAATATGTAAAGGTTTTATTAAATAAAAAAATCTTGAATAATGTGAATTTTAATGTTTAAAAAAATATCATATATATACCAAAAGTAACGGCTAATTACACTGTGAGACAAATTTTGAACAAAGTCGTGACCAAATATATCTGACTCCTTATCTTTATGTAAAATTGTCCGCTGAGTCGGAATATGAAGTCAGAATGGTCAAAATTAGAACAGTTTTCGAGATATTCTAAAATAACCGTTATTTCTGTTTTTTAAAAACATGATGTCACTTAAATGCAAATATCTTCAAAAATATTCGTCGATTTATGACTTAATTTTTTTTTAAGGAAAGCTAATAAAGTTACTAAAACAAGTACGGGTCGTATGTAAAAATTTGTCAAGAAACTACTGAGTGGCAGTCGACCAAATTTCAAATATCACAAAAATGTTAATGTTTTTTTGCAAGTTTCTTTTTTTCAACTTATTTTATAAAACCAAACAATTAACATTTTTAATTATTTATTAAATCGGACATTGGTTTATTTCAATACGAACATTTTGCGCCAAACAAGATCCAGATTGGTGCAAAAGTGACTAAGCTACAGAAGATTTAGTGAAACAACCCACTTTTCGCTTTTTGTCAAATCAAAAACCCAAAGGAAGTAAATACGCATAATTTGGAAAACGAACGCTACAAATATTATAAATTCCAGTTGTGCACGGAGTTAGCGTTAAAGAGTCGTATGAGTCATGTCCAAATTACTGGGTCTGATAGAGTACGAACAGCATAACTGGAAAATCTGTGCCGACCTAAAAGTTGTTGCCATGGTAACTGGTTTGCAACAAGGCTACACAAAATATTGCTGTTTTTTGTGCAAATGGGACAGCCGATCGCGTCACGAGCACTGTTCCCGAAAAGATTGGCCGGATAGAGAAAATTTTGCGCTTGGCCAAGATAATGTCAAATACAAAGCTCTTGTAAAAAAGGAAAACATTATTTTGCCACCGTTACATATCAAACTTGGCTTATTCAAAAATTTCGTCTAAGCTTTGCTAAAAAGAGGAAACAGTGCAGCATTTGAATACCTGAAAACCGTTTTTCCCAACATATCAGATGCCAAAATAAAAGAAGGGGTTTTTGTGGGACCACAAATTACAAAGTTACTGAAATATTCCAAATTTGATACGATTTTGTCTGAAGATGAATGAAAGGCGTGGAAGTCATTTGGTTTGGTTGTATCAAGCTTTCTGGGAAATTTCAGAAGCGCAAATTATGAATACATCATTCAAGATTTGTTGAAAAACTATGAGAAAATTGGTAAAGGTTTTAATACGATTTTGATTTTATTTTTTTTTTTTTATATTAACATTCATTTTTATATCTTACTTAAAAAAGGAGTTAATATGTCTTTAAAAATACATCTTCTGCATTCGCACTTAAATTTTTTTCCAAATAACCTTGGCGATGAAAATGTCGAGCATGGTGAGCGCTTTTACCAACAAATACAAGAAATGGAACGTCGGTATCAAGGAGTGTATGATGAGGCGATGTTGGGCGACTATTGTTGGTTCCTTGTGCGAGAAGCAGAAAATAATTACAATCGGCAAGCAGTTAAACAGTTTTAAGCCATTTTTAATATTTGTTGTTACTAACATTTATATTTGTATAGTAACTTGTTGTGTGTTTTTTTGTAATTGATAAAAAGCGAAAAGTGGGTTGTTTCACTAAATCTTCTTTAGCTTAGTCACTTTTGCACCAATCTGGGTCTTGTTTGGCGCAAAATGTTCGTATTGAAATAAACTAATGTCCGATTTAATAAAACATTAAAAATGTTATTTGTTTAGTTTGATAAAATAAGTTGAAAAGAACAAACTTGCAAAAAAAACATTAACATTTTTGTGAAATTTGAAATTTGGTCGACTGTAACTCAGTAGTTTCTTGACAAATTTTTACACACGACCCGTACTTGTTTTAGTAATTTTATTATCTTTCCTTAAAAAAAATTAATTCATAAATCGACGAATATTTTTGAAGATATTTGCATTTAAGTGACATCATGTTTTACAAAAACAGAAATAACGCTTATCTTAGAATATCTCGAAAATTGTTCTACTTTTGACCATTCTGACTTCATATTCCGACTCAGCGGACAATTTTACATAAAGATTAGGTGTCAGATACATTTGGTCAAAAAACTGTCTCGTAGTGTTATTAAAATGCACAAAAAAGATTAAAACAAATTTACACTAATGACAATAAATTCTTAACTAGACTGTCCCAAAAATACTTTATGTTTCCTGGATTTTAACCTCAAACAGGATACGCGAACAACAAAAGAATTCTAACTATCAATTCCCTATTTGAGAGAGCTCTCTAAAATGGTTTCCTTTCCAAGAAATTGCTTTATTTATTTGAATTTATTATATATATCTCTACTTTAATTACGACCTGGCAGTTTTGGGCTAACACTATTTATATTATTAACACTAAACTAATCACTAACATTAACCAAATAATTACTATTCACTAATCTCTTTAAATGTTTTCATAAATTATTTTATTATTTTGTTTTATTCAAGTAACGGAAGCTTTTAATTATCTTCCGTTGGATTTAGAAATTCCTTAATTTTTTTACGATATTTGAATTCTTTAAATTTCTTCACAATTATTTTAACGTTATTTTATTTTTTTACTATTTTAAAGAATGTTACGGTATGTATAACTTGAATATTTTTAATTTATACTGATTTTATTTCTTCTAGATTTTACTCTATTATATACATATTTTAATTTTCTTCTTTTCTTTCAAATTAAAAATTTCTTCACACTTTTGTATTTTAATCTTTCCCGCTGGGATATCTTCATAAAATAAATCTTTATATTTTTTTATGAAAATTGCCAAAATAAACGCCAAGACAAAATTCAATATAACATTTGTGGACTCACCACTTTTCTGGCGCCTTAGCTAACCAGGAATAAATATTTAGACGTTTATATATTTGCAAATACCACAGTTTTTACATGAAAAATAATTTCAGTTATTTACTTAGAGTTTACATATGCCACTAATAGTTCGAAAAATTTAATACATTCAAGATTTTTTACTAATACACACATTTTTCGAAATGGCAGCTCCAGTGGCAGCTGATTTTGCATGCCACTGAAAATTTGACACTTGCATGCCACTAAATGTCAAAACGATAAACAATGTTACCCTGTTCAAAATACCGGATTGCTGTAAAATTCTAATTGAAGTATGAATTTTTAAATGTATATTTATGATTTATTTGTTGAAATAAGCATAAAAAATGGAAGATTGTTAATTATAGCAATATATAATTAATTATAGCAATATAAAATAATACAAATAATAATAAATATTAACACTTTCCACAAAAATGTGCCTATATGATAAACTTGGTAACTCTATGCTCTCTTCACTTTCTTTCGGGTTATTTTTTTTTTTTTTTTTAATTTGAGAAGTAAACAAATGTACTCAAGTTAACGCTTCGGCGACATTTTGAAAATGAAATGGCAGTGACATGTGTAAACGTAAAAGCAAATTGCAAGAGATTCGACTTTTTCGAAAAGTTTTTCGTTAATAATACGTATACAGCAATGGCATGCCACTTCTAGCATGTGTAATTGCAGCGTTACTGAAATTAATTCTTAACAGTAATGCCATCTCTTATAAATGTTTCAATAACTTTCGGATGTAACTCGCAGTCTATTATTTCTTATAACATTTATCAGGAGAAAAATTTTGCTAGAATAGACCACAGATATTACTGTTTTGTTACTCTGGTTGCTAAAACAATTAAAATATTATGAGGTAGTCTAACAAAATCATTGTCCGGTCTCTGCACAACAAAAATCTAACAGATTTTCGGTATCAGCTCTGCCAACGTTATGTTCATTATTATTATTTTTTTTTTGTGATAGTTTTATTATTTATTGAATCTTCAATTATAAATTGAAACATCAATAAGTTTTTCAAATCTTAAATCTAAAAATACTTTAATATATGTTTAGCCAGTGCTAAACAAAATTTTTAATTCCAACTGTTGATTTTTGATGTTTTACATATCTCGTGTACGGCTGAGAGAAAGAGTATCCCTCCTTCTCAACCGGGTGTGGCCTCTATAATTTAGAATGTTGCGCGCAAGTGGATTTGGGTGCAATACTAGTTTTTCAATATATTTTTTTGCTTGTTTTGAAAATACTGTCTTCACCAACGGAACATTAAGATCTTTGTGAATTCGCTGATTTCGGATATACCAGGGGGCGGCAGTAATTGTACGTAGAATTTTGTTTTGTCGCCTTTGAATTTTTTCTACACTTGATGCTGAGGCAGTGCCCCATAACTGGATGCCATAGGACCATATTGGTTTCAGGATCGCGTTGTATAACAAAAGTTTACAGTCAAGACTTAATATAGAATTTCTTCCAATAAGCTAATTCATTTGGGCGGCTTTTAATTTCATTTGTGTCAACTTTGCGTCTATATGCGATTTCCATGTTAAACGACGATCAAGATGAACGCCTAGATATTTTACTACAGTGTGTTGCGGTATAGTCTCGGTGTTGATTTGTATAGGCGGGCATGTTTCCCTGCGTAAAGTAAAAGTAACGTGTACACATTTCTGCTCATTCACTTTTATCCGCCATTGTTTTAGCCATGTTTCCAATTTTGAGATGTACCCTTGTAGATTCCGGGAAGCTTCTACAGGATTTTCATGAACGCTTAGAAAAGCCGTATCATCAGCAAATGTTGACGTGTGAATGATACTGCTTAACGGTAAGTCAGAGGCACATATTAAATAAAGTAAGGGACCGAAGATACTGCATTGAGGGACTCCGGCTTCAATCGACTGCGGGGGGCTTAAAAAATTGCCTTCCTTAACTACAAATTTTCGTTCCTCTAGATAGCTTTTTAAGAGCCTGACGATGTTTGCGGGTAGATTTTGTGTTAATTTGTGGACAAGACCTTCGTGCCATACTTTATCAAAGGCCTGTGCGACATCAATAAAAAGCGCTGAACAATATTTCTTTTTTTCAAAAGTTTCTCTAATGACATTCACAAGTCTGTGAGTTTGTTCAATAGTGTTATGCTGACTGCGAAAAGCGAATTGATGATCTGGAATACATGCACTGCTAGTTACTATAGGAGTCAGCTTGCTCATGTACAGTTTTTCAAAAAGTTTCGACATATTGGACAATAGACTGATAGGCCGATAGGATTCAACCTTTGTATGATGCTTACCGGGCTTTGGTATCATAGTAATCATCGAAACCTTCCATTCTGCCGGATAGTATTGCAGTCGTAAAATACTATTAAAGATGAATAGTATTATTCGTTTTGCAATGAAAGGCAATTCTTGCAGCATTTTGTTGCTTTTTCTATCAATACCTGGGGCTTTTTTGGAGTTTAGACTTGTAATAGCCTTTTCAATCTCCTCAATATTAAATC
Organism: Lypha dubia; assembly: GCA_947311025.1. NCBI lineage: Eukaryota > Metazoa > Arthropoda > Insecta > Diptera > Tachinidae > Lypha > Lypha dubia. The sequence continues at coordinate 91,062,092 of OX371260.1, read as the reverse complement.
TTAGCGGCATTTCTGGTAAAGCGACGACTGGTGGCAGTTCAATAATATCAGCAGAAATATTTGGAGTAAATACTTTTTCTAAATGTTTTTACCAAAGAGCACCTTTTTCAGCATCAGTTCTTGCCCAGTCACCATTTGAAGCTCGTAATGGAGGTTTACATATCACCGGCCTTTTATGTCCTCTGGCAGCACGCCACAGCGAATAATCTGTTGATGGTGTTGCATCGAGTTCTTGCAGAAATTTTTGCAGCGAAGCTGTGTTTTGTGTTTGCAAAACTTTTCTAAGCTGCTTGGTACACTCCTTAAGCCTTAATTTTAGCTGAGGCGATCTGTATCGTTGCCATTCTCGTCGAGCTCTCCGTTTTTCGGTCAATAGCCTTTCTATATCTGCACAAAAAATATTGTTAAATCTCGCTTGTTGATTTGGTTGAATTGAAGAAGCATTAAGAGCAGCTTGTTTAGCTTCAAACAACCTAATAGAATTTTCTATGTCAGTAGGTGTTCTCAATTGCATATTTTCCGTGCAATGAGCACTCAAATATTTTTTGTATTCCAGCCAGTTAATACGTGCAGATGTCAGGGGTAAATCACATGTTGGTCTTGCGGTTATGTGTGAGTAAATAGTGATAATAGTAGGCGAATGATCTGAAGACAAATCCAAAGATGCTTCTACTTCCATCATTTCGCTGGGCACACCTTTCGAGATTCCAAAGTCGATAACATCAGGAATTTTTTGTCGATCCGTTGGCCTATATGTTGGCTGACAATTTGAAACTACATGCAAACCCATTTTTGAAATTGTGTCAAACAAAACACGACCCTTAGGACTGATTAAACGTGAACCACAAAAAGGGTGCTTAGCATTGTAGTCGCCAGCTGCTAGAAAACGGGACCCCAGTGTTGTATAAAATGCGGTATATTGACTATCTGAAATTGAAAACCTGGGAGGAGAATAAACAGATGATATCACAAGCTTTTGATAAAAATTTTCAAATTTGTTGCTTGAAGATATTCTTCACGAAGGTCATTTAGCAGGTAGTGTTTTATTCGAGTTTTTATTAGGAGTCCAGAGCCACCACAAGCTCTACCTCGAGGATCCTTAATATCGTAAAAATTATATCCACTAATTTTAAAATAGCTTCGAGACGTCAAATGAGTTTCTGAGATAAGCATAACGTCGACTTGTTTATCCAGAAGAAAATATTCTATTTCATTTTTATGTTGGCAGATGCCGTTTGCGTTCCAATAACAGATTCTTAAGTTCATGGTTTTTTCAATACAGCCTGCAACAAGGTAGACTGCATTTTCAACATTTCCTGCATCATACAGGACATGTTGAGAGTAAATGTATTTACTGTTTGTATTAGGATCTCTATCGAGGCTTCAATACGACTAAAATTATGCCCTGATTCTTCATTAGCTGGTACAGTTTTTTGCGCCGGAGTCTGGTTACTCTTTAAAATATTAGCGTATGGAAATTGACTATTAGGTTTTTGTTGAGTAAGAGTGGTGTTAGACTTTAAAACATTTGAGTATTGATTATGGCAAGACGACGGTTGAGGTAATTGAGGGTAGTTTAAAGGGGTGTTGGGCTGATCGGGAGTAGCATTTGTTTTTCTGTTCGACGAATTTTTAAAAAAAAAGAGTAAAGATGGCAGCCTCTATAGTTAGCAGTGTGGTTTCCACTGCAGTTGCCGCATTTTTTTGCCTTGGTATCACCTTTTATTTTGTCACAGTTAGCGGTACTGTGCAACTCACCACATACAACGCGAACGGTAGGCACCTTGCAATAAGTTTTGGAATGGCCAAATTCTTGACAGTTCATGCATTGGATAGGTCCATTTTTTTATGTGGCATTTAAACTGTAACTCTTCTGTGTAACAATTACTTTAGATTATAGATTGGGTGCGATTCATTTTTTTTAATTTTCAAGTCACCTGGCTGTAGCTCGACTCTAAAAATAGGTTGGGGGATTTTTTCCCTATTTTTGATGTTGGAAACATTTTTAACTTTGAAGCCATTATTTTCAAGGCCAGACTTAACCTCTTCTGGATCCACACTAGAGTCTATACCTTTTATTACGACGGTTAGACCTTTAGCACTCTTTAATTGGTACGTATAAAAATTTTTGTTTTTTGTCTCAAGGTCAGAAACTATTTTTCGGTAATTACTTTCTTGCACTACCTGGATTTTTGTTTCGTTAATATTTATGCGCTTAATTGGAGTTACATAGAACTCATTTTCTCCAATTAAGGAGATAAGGCTTTTTACCAAAAAACTTGAGTTCTGCTCTCTTAAATATATCGGTGGAGGTTTACTCGACCTTGTTGTAGTTGTGTCTTCATTGTCTTGTTCTGATAAAATCGCGAAACGATTTTCGGAATTTTTTATTTTGTTTTTTCCATCTCTGGGAACTTTCGCTGCTGAAGCTATTTGAGCTGATTTTGGACTTCTTCCCCTTTTTAGCACGGTTATGTATCTGTCCATTCCTGTTTGAATTTTATTATCATTTATTGTACTCACCGCATCTACCATTTTGTGCACGTTGGTCACCTTGTTACTTATTGTTTGTTTGTTTGTTTGTACAGCTAAGCTGACAAGTTTGCTGATGGGTGCAATTGTTGTTGCTTCTTGATCACTATTTAACATGTTCAGAGATAATGATCGCGCACGAGTATTTGTGTTTTCTGTTAAATTCAGGTTTTTGTTTAATTCATTTTTTTTATTGTCGTCATCAGCAACTAAAGTTATATATTGTACATTCCTACTGCTTGCAGGATTATTGTTGTTTTTATCAGAAGATGAACTCATCAGAGTTCTCTTTTTTTTTTTTCACTTATATTAGTTTGTGTATGCAAATATTTATGTGTATTGCACACAAGCAAAAAATAAAATAAAACCAGTAAAATAACTGTTCAATAAATGTTTTGTTTTTTTTATATTTTTTGTGACCTGAAAATTTTTTTTTCTTTTATATATTTTTATATTCAGTTGCGACGATTATAAAAACGCGTCTGTTCACTACGAGAAACTGAATGTGAAATTTTATATGTATAAAAAATTTATTTAATATGAACCAATTTTTGACTTGGTATATAAGTTATAATTATTTTTAAATTGTAATTAAATACCAAATTATGTTTTTAATAATTAAATGAACAACCTTGCGTATTTAAATAGTAATTAAGATTTACGAATTTCCATATGTTTTTGACTGCTCGTTCTTCTTCTGCTGGCAAATTGCATAAAATTTTGTATTCTTTTGTCGCTATTAACCTTTTAATAATTTTGAAAGTTGCTTTTATTCTTTTAAAACATTTGAGCACTTTTTAATTATTCTTATTTTTACCTGAAATAAAAATAATATTTTTTTTTGGATTTTTCTCTATTTGTTCTAGTCAACTGTTCTTTAAGAAAATTTGTGGGAATTTTTTTATTTTACGCACTGCTACCATATTTTCATCATAATTAAATAAAAACTTTAAGTACTCACTGAAAAAATGGAATCTTATTTAAATACAACATAAATTTAAATAAAAATTAACTAGTACATACTTAAATATGAAGTTAAAAACTGGCCATAAGAAAAAAAAAGATTTTTACAATCTTATAAAATTAAAGAAAACTCTGTACACAAATTTTAAATTTATTATGATCAAAAACATTTTTTGTACAAATAAAAACTTTCAAATAACTACGCCACAGTACCGCCAGGAAATACCACAGTTTTTACATGGAAAATAATTTCAGTTATTTACTTAGCGTTTACACATGCGACTAATAGTTCGAAAAACTTAATACAGTCAAGATTTTTTACTAATACACACATTTTTCGAAATGGCAGCTCCAATGGCAGCAGATTTTGCATGCCACTGAAAATTTGACACTTGCATGTCACTAAATGTCAAAACGATAAACAATGTTACCCTGTTCAAAATACCGGATTGCTGTAAAATTCTAATTGAAGTATAAATTTTTAAATGTATATTTATGATTTATTTGATGAAATAAGCATAAAAATGGAAGATTGTTAATTATAGCAATATATAATTAATTATAGCAATATAAAATAATACAAATAATAATAAATATTAACACTTTCCACAAAAATGTGCCTATATGATAAACTTGGTAACTCTCTGCTCTCTTCACTTTCTTTCGGGTTATTTTTTTTTTTTTTAATTTGAGAAGTAAACGAATGTACTCAAGTTAACGCTTCGGCGACATTTTGAAAATGAAATGGCAGTGGCATATGTAAACGTAAAAGCAAATTGCAAGAGATTCGACTTTTTCGAAAAGTTTTTCGTTAATAATACGTATACAGCAATGGCATGCCACTTCTAGCATGTGTAATTGCAGCGTTACTGAAATTAATTCTTAACAGTGATGCCATCTCTTATAAATGTTTCAATAACTTTCGGATGTAACTCGCAGTCTACATTAGCAAATTATTTCTTATAACATTTATCAGGAGAAAAATTTTGCTAGAATAGACCGCAGATATTACTGTTTTGTTACTCTGGTTGTTAAAACAATTATCAGAACAACGATGTCAGACATCAAATCTCATTTTCCAATATGAAAAAACGAGACAACAAACAAAAGCTATTAGCTGTCTCTGATTTTCTTTCTCAGCTCTGCCGACGTTTTGTTCATTATTATAACAAATAATTTGCTAATGTGGACTGCGAGTATTGCTTTCATGAGAAATTACTACGCAAAAATTATGCGCTTTACAATTTTCAAAATTCAGAATTTCAAAAAGTAGGAAATCAAGTTAGAGATGTTCAAGACGTTTTATTACCAAAAATTAAAAAATTGCAGTAAGACCAACTTTGTTTTTAAAATCTAAATTTAAAAGATTGAAAATTAATATTTTTATATTATTATTATTACGAATAGACGTAATTATTATATGAACTTATATTGATGTATATATGAAAAGTAATATTATCAGGCTAACAACTGATTGGATATAAATAATAATATTTTCCAACATAAAAAAACTCTTAGTAATTTTGAATTTTCATTAATTCAATAAAACTGAACTTGAGCCTGATAATATTACTTTTCATATATACATCAATATAAAGTAGATACTTTGATGATAACGGTCTATGAGTTTGTGTTGATTATTAGTACTTTCCAAACAGTAATGAGGGAATTTCGTACTAACCAGCACTGTTTCAAGGTAGAATAAAAAATGAATTAAAAATTAATTCTCATATTCTATTTCTCTTGAAAACTGGTTAAATAGTTGATATTCTTCTCAATTAGTATCCACTTTACGAAAATTGTAAAGATGGACAATTGAACGCTGATGAGAGGTAGAGCGGCCTCGAAATCAGTACTGATACGTTCAGCTAAAAACTGATTGGATATAAATAATAATATTTTCCAACATAAAAAAACTCTTAGTAATTTTGAATTTTCATTAATTCAATAAAACTGAACTTGAGCCTGATAATATTACATTTCATACATACAAGATTGAAAATTTTTAGATTAAATTTTTTGGGCAATAGTGCTGTTGTAGTGCCTGAAAACGAATCAAATCCTCACTGGAATCAGCAAATTTGCCATATGTATGGAAATGAAAGTGTTTTACTCGAAGGTAAACAACAAGCGCAAGTTCTAACGAAAACTTTAGAAATTAAAGGTTTCCCAAAAGCAGCCGAAGATTACATAACAAACATACCATTACATAGTAATATTGACCGGTGAGTCCATCACATAATAATGACTTCACATGTTTTGGATGCCGAACAAATTAAATTGCCAAAAGTAAAAATTATTCAAAAACCGGCTTTTAATTTGCCTAGAGATTATGGTATTTCCCAGCCGCGTAGAACGTAATTCTAAATGGTCTAAATTCGTTTCATTTTAATATTATTAAAATAAATTTCAGTCGTCTTCTGACAAACAAATTGCTCAGTGAATGTGAAAAGTTGAGTGGAAAGAAAGTGAATTCCCATCGGCATTTGCTTGATCATGCAGCTTTCAAGGTAAATGTTTCCAAGGGTGATGATTTACTGCAACTTCAAGTGTCGGCTGAAAAATTTATATCATCATCCCAACCAATCGAACATCTTAACCCTCCGTCATGCACATGTTCCGATAGTCACATACGTAGCACATGTATCTGGCCAGATACACTATGTATTTCAATACTTTTATATGAAAAATATGCTATTTTAGTGATAGTATTACATTGTTATATTGCTATCACATACATATATTTCCTATTTTTTTTTGTTCTTAGTATATGCTAAACCACCTACCAAGGAAAAAAATTTAATAAGAAATGAAACAAGAAAAATTTTATTTTTGTGTTTAATTTAAAAATTAGTAGTTATAAAGTAAAATTAATGCTAAATTAAAATAGTCTTAGAGAGCTTCAGGCAAGCAACTAAAACATGTGTACTCCGACTTCGAATGTTGCAGGCATACCGGATTCGAGCACTTGGAACCAAAAAAAAAAAACAAGTAAGATGTCGAATTTTTTCTTCTCGCCTTGAGCAAATCTGACAACATTTTCTCCTTTGTAGAATATTAGCAGAACTTGAGCTAGGAACTACTACTGGAATCTGAAATCAAAATGCAATACGAGGAAAATGAGATGAAATGAAGGGCAAATGTTATATCAATCAAACTTACATTTAGTGGTCTTCCAAAAAACGATTCCATGGCCAAACGAGTGCTGAACTGTTTGCTGATGTGAACGTTTTCCATTCGGTTTTCAATATTTGAAAGAACCAATGTACATATCTGCTAACGAAGTGAGATATTTTCTTCTAGCATTATTTTGATTGAGACCATCAACTTCTTTACAAATACAAAATGCAGCCAGTGCCATGATTTCCAGCATGTTGCAGAAGAACGCAAAATTCCATCGTCTTTTTGGCCGCTTTGTAGTAAAATGTGTGAGCATTTGGTCCATACAATCGACGCCAGCTTTATTTTCATTGTAAAAGAGAATTGCAGCGGGTGTCATTGCTTCCCCTTCACAATATTTCGTATAATGGACGGTCGAAAGTAGGTTCACACTTTTATTTTTTTTTTGGCACGTAGCTGCAAATTGAAACCAAATTTTCGTGGAATCCAAATAAAGATGACAGAACAGGACGAGAACGATCCTTTCTCATTTCGTTAGCGATACATCTTTTATTGGACCGAATGGTACCAACAAATGCAAGACCAATTCTGGCCAGACGTTTTACTCCTTCTAAATTGGTAAAAAAGTTGTCAGTCACAATTGCATCCATTGCTGAGCGACTATAAACTGCAGAGAGCGAGGAGCGTAGCTAGAAATCTGAAAGGGGGTTACCTTATTTTTCTTATATTTTATGTATAACCATTCAGTTGTCTGAAAAAACTATATATACACATAAAATTATATGAAGTTTTTTGAAATCCGGTGGAGAGGAGGGGGGGGGGCGTGCTATAAACCCATACGGACCCCCTTCGCAGCTACAACCATGCAGACTTCATATAAAATACAGTTTGGGTTGATTTGAGTAAACAAACGCAAAGAAAAATAAAAAATGCAAATATAGTACATTATTTTTCATACAAAATATACGCGTATCTGGCCAGGCACATGTGCTACGTATTTGATGTGTAGGTTAAAAAATTCACATAATTTTTTTTGCTGTTTTTTATTTTAATTTTTGTTTTCATAAAACAAAAGCTAACAATATTTGTAGAGGGTACCTGGAGACTCAAACCCCTAGCTAAATTAGAAATATATTTAAATCACAGTTAAATTCGTAAAATATCTGGCCAGATACATGCGCATGACGGAGGGTTAAAGTAAAGTTTGATGGAGATTTGACCGATTTATATCCTCTCAAGTGCACAATTTCTTTGCAAAAAAAAAAAAAATTATACAACGGGAACTTTTTATCGTAAGATATTTATATAATAAATTATCAACAAATAAGACATAATTGTATTCATTTAACAGCTCTAGTAATAGAATTGATTGTTCTCATCCCCACACAATTATTTCGTTCTTCAATAAGGAGTTGACTGGAAATTTGCATGCTGCTGAAGTTACAACGACGCAATTTCAAAGTCACACAATAATGAAAGCTTTTACAGTGGCTGCGGCAAGAGCAAAGCAATTTTATGTTGTAAGTGATTTATACTAAACGTATGGCGTTTTCTTTTCTGCAAAAAATGTTGCACTTTTTCTGCCCTTCGTACATTTTTTGTTTACGAAGGGCAGAATAAGTTCAACGTTTTCGGCAGAAAAGAAAAAGATTTTTTAACTGCCTATTAATGTATATATATATATATATATATATATATATATAGTTTTTAGATTACCAGCATCTCCAAGATTCAACGTGTTCAACTGAAAAATTCCGAAATGAAAAGTGCGCCCATCTGTCTGTATACTTTGCACAATAATGGGTTTTGGTAAATTTTGATTTGCAGTTTCCTTAGAATAAAAATATACATATGTATATATATATATATTATATTATATATATATATATATATATTATATATATATATATATATTATATATATATTATATATATATATACATATGTATATATATATATATATATATGTATATATATATATATATACATATGTATATTTTTATTCTAAGGAAACTGCAAATCAAAATTTACCAAAACCCATTATTGTGCAAAGTATACAGACAGATGGGCGCACTTTTCATTTCGGAATTTTTCAGTTGAACACGTTGAATCTTGGAGATGCTGGTAATCTAAAAACTATTGGTTTCACGAATCTAATATGGATATGTTTGCTTCATGCGGCTATAAATGCGGTCGCGCATATTTAGAAGGTTACAACAAGGACGTTTTCCGTTGCTTGATTGCATTTTATAATAAATTTTAAAATTATTAAAATCTCTCAGTATACTTTTCATAAACATATTGAAACATATGTATTAAGGCAAATTAATAATGGGTAGACTCGGCCCAAAGTATATTTATACAAGTACATATGTACATGCATGAGCACAGCTGATCGTACATATTTTCATTGCCTTGTCAAAATTTTTTCAATTTTCTTTCTACAAGTTAAAGTTAATATCCTTGGGAGTTTTTATTATCTAATTGGGATCCATGCAAATGAAACCAAAATTGTTAGGATTTTGTATTTCAATTCAGCTTATTTATTTTAATAATAATTTTCTTAGATTATTTTCAGTAATTATTTCAGTTATTTTATTTCCAATTGTTTATTATTTTAGGCTTAACTTTTACTTTAACAAACTTCAACTTATTTCTATTTTTTTGCTTTCCCGCTATGAGGATCGCTTTAGCGAATGTTCTGATAAGACTGCTTTCTTAAAAACTTAAACAAAAGTGTTTACTCCAATCAAAATCCAACAAAGAGTAACTTCTTTCAAATACAGGTTATAATAAAACTCTTAGTTCTAATAGAATCATATTAAAGAGATAATTATCAATAATTATAATAATAAGTATTAGTCTCATTAAGAATAAAATTATGCGTAACTATCCCCTCTTTCGAAAAGCAGGCGTCCCGACTGCGTACAAAGATTGAATAAAAAAAAATTACTAATCGAAAGTTTCTTAATAAATTACAAAACTTTAGTATTGAACCATAGAAAATTAAACAGCAAATTAACAGAAAATTAAAGAGCGTGAGCAATTTTGAACAGAAAACTTGACATGAAGTATTGTTATCTCAAATTATCCTTATGGACCGGTCTATTGTCAATTAAAACTGAGTGACCTAAATCTTTTTCTACAACCTTTTCAATATACAACTTGCTAAATTTATTTCCTAGCCGCCTGTTAACTCTAAGAAATACTTTATCTCCAGGCTTAAAAATTTTATTCTTTCTACTTCTATTGTGATAACTTAGTTCATAGTTTTGAGCCTTCAACAGTCTTCCTTTTATATTGAGCCTTAGATCTTCCGAAATAGAATTAATGACATCCATTGGCCTGACTCCAGTTATTGAATGAATCGTACTATTATATTTTACAATGGCGACGAGAATTAGTTCCATTGTATCAGTGTAATGCCCGTCAGATTTCAAACATCGCGATATTTCGGCTATTGTGCTGTGAAGCCTTTCTACCTGCCCATTGCTAGTGCTGTGCGCTGGAGGAACAGAATAAATTGATTTAGAAGAAGCGACTTTATGGTATGGGAATTAAAGGACTTTTCATTATCACAAACGATGGTATGAGCATTAGGAAAATAATTTAAAATAGTCAATAAAGGCGCTTTGATATCAACAATCGAACGTGATTCAATTAAAAAGGCGAGTGCGAACTTTGAAAATTTATCAAGACATGTTATGAAGTTAGTTTTATCAGTTGAAAAAATATCTATATGTAGAACTTCACCCGGGTAATCAGGAATAGGTGTCTGACCGATAAGTGCCTTTTTTGGGTGCCTATTATATTTTGACTCATTGCATGTTTTACAGTTCGAAGCAATCAGTTTAAGCTTTTTCTTGATGTTCGGAAAATAATAGTTCTGTAATATTTGGTTAAAATTTTCACGTACATTACGATGAGCTCTATTATGTTCAGCCACAGAGATTTCGCTTTGGTCATCTTGATTAAAAATATCCATTACGAGCTTAGCCGTATAAACAAATTTTACTGATGGGAATAAATCTATTATTTTATTTTGAATCAAACCTAAAATGTGAATATCACAATGAATACAATTTACAACATGACAATTCACAACTTTGAAAATATCTTTCACTTCAACATAATTTATTAAATGCCTGATTTGGTTCTTAAAAATTGTTTTAGATGAAAGACTAGACTCTGTTGATTTGCTTAAAAGAATTTGGTTTCTAAAACAATTAACTGGGTTCGACACAGTTTTTATAGTTTCGGACAAAGATTGTTCACTATGAACTGTGGAATCTCCAGACTCTGAATTTTCGGGATCTATTTGTGAATCTGTTTGCATAGCTGATAATGCTTCTGAACCAATTGTTGCTGCCACTGAGTCATTATCTGTAGATTTATTTTCTGTATGGTTTACATATTGCCGAGATAATGCGTCGGCCACTACATTGTCTTTACCTGGTTTATAGAAGAATTTAGGAGAGAATTCTTCAATAAAAGCACGCCAACGTCTAATTTTTCTTTTCAGAAATCGAAAACGACAGAGGCTGATGATCGGTATAAATATTTATATTCTTCGCACCGTACAGATAATTACGCAATTTCTGAAGAGACCACACTATTGCTAGCATTTCTCGCTCATTGGTAGCGTAATTCTCCTCAGCATGGGACAACGTTTTCGAAATCATTGTAGTCGGCTTACCATTCTGAGAGAGAACTGCTCCAATTGCTGATGAAGAAGCGTCAGTAGCAAGCTCAAATGGTTTGGCAAAGTCCGGGTGCAATAATAGCACATCTTCTGAAGCAAGAATATTTTTTATTTTTTGAAATGCTTTGAGTGCTTCTTCACTAAGATTAACTGCTATGTTATTTGATTTCTTGTTACTAACGTTTCCGTTTTTACCACGCAAGTACTGTGTAAGTGGTTTAGCGATTTGAGCATAGTTTCTAACAAACCGGCGATAGTAACCAGCTAATCCCAAGAATGATCGCAGACCTTTAATAGTATGTGGAACCTGATAATTTAAAATGTCCTTCACCTTTTCTGGGCACGTTTTAATTCCATTTTTACACACAGTAAATCCTAAATACTCTACAGAGCTTCGAAAAAATTTTGATTTTGTGCATGACACACGCATGTTTGCCAAAAAAAAGTTTTTTTAGGATATTGTCAATATCTTGTAGGTGTTGCTCCGCACTAGGAGAGAAAATTATGATGTCGTCAACATAAACATGACAGGATTTACCAATTTCGCTTCGTAAGACATCATCGATCACCTTTTGAAAAAAACCAGGAGCATTTTTTAGCCCGAAAGGAAGTCTACAAAACTCAAACTTGCCATTATTAATACTAAAGGCTTTCTTTTTTCTATCAGCTTCAGCTAAGCCTATTTGGTGAAATCCGGACTTGAGATCCAAGGTCGTAAAGAAGCATCCGTTTCCTAAGTTGGACAAAATTACGGTAGTATCGGGTATTGGATGACGTTCGCTAGTGGTTTTAGAATTAAGTTTCCTAAAGTCTATCACTAGTCTTTTATTTTTCTTTCCGGTTTCATCAGACTCTTTTTTATCTACGATCCATATAGGATTATTATATGATGATCTAGATGGCCTTATGACTCCGTTTTCCAACAAATTTTTTATTTCATTGTTAACAAATTCAGTAAGTGTTAAGGGATAGGGATACGATTTGGAATAAATAGGCTCGTTAGTTTCAGTAGGAATTGTGGCTATAATGTCTGTATGAAAGGGTAGGGCTTCATTTGGATCTGCAAAGGCACCCTTGTTTTTTTTTTTAAATAAACATTAGTTTCTGATAAAGAGCCTGCGGAATATCATGACTAGTGGAATCAATATTAATTTTATTAACTTCCTTACAATAGTGAAATAAAAGATTCCCCTCGCCATGCTTATGTCTCAATATACCTTGGTCACAGTCAATCTTGGCATTGATTTGTTTGAGGAAGTCAAAACCGATTATACCGTCAAATGTTGATAGTTCGGGCAATATAAAAAAAAGGATGTCTGATTTAGTAAATTTACGAGGCATTTTGAAACTATCTTAGATTTTCCATGAAGTGATTTAACAATAAAAGGTGTTTATAATGGCTTAATAGCCCTAAGGGTTTCTAAATTTTTTATATAATTTTTCGACGTACCAGTGTCTATCAGTAACTTTAACGTCCTTCCCCCTATTGTTCTTTCAATGTATGAGAGGATGTACCCATGTCTAAAAAATTTATCTCGTCCTCAAAGCAATTTTCAGAATGATCAAAACGAGATAAGTTAGCAACAGAACCTTCACCATGTTCGTCTGGAGTGTAGCTTAAATGGCTGTAGCAACATTCAGACCGTGGGCTTTCAAAGTTGTGTTGTTGGTTGAAGTGATTTATTCTTTGAAAATTGTTTTGACCTTGAAGGATGGATTCGAAAGGTCTTCCTAAAGCAATTGGTTGTTGGAAATTTTGATTATTTTGGTAGCTATTGTTTTGTTGCCGAAAATTTAAACGACTGCTTGGGTCAATGTCCATGGGTTCATATTGTCTTGAACGGTTAGATGAAACCTGGGGAACTCGATTACTGGTTCTTTTGGGATAGAACTGTCTTTGCTGTGGGATTTGATGTCCTGTGCGGTTTTGAACGATATTCCTATACTGATATTGACCTTCCTGAGAAGTGTTTGGCCTTATACGAGTAGGTTGGTGGTGCGCTGGGTTATTAAACATATTTCCCCTAGAATGATTCCAAAACCTTGTAGCAAAATCATAACGTAAATTGTTAGTCTCTAGTTCTTGTGCCAAAGCAAGAGCAGAGGGCAAGTCAATAGGTCTACTAGAAAATAGTATGTCGCACATAGGTCTACGCAAACCGGAAATAAAAACTCGAAGGGCATTTTCTCCGTATGTTTGACTAAGCGATTCTATTAAAGCCTGATTACCTTCATTTGACATTAAAATTTTATTCAGTATTGCGGTTAATTTCTGCTCCACCTCACCATAAAAATGAGAGATAGTATTAGAGCCCTGTCTAAGCGTTGAAAGCTCTTGTTCTAACGTATAAATACTCTTTTTATCACCATACGAAAAATCAAGTCTCGCTAGTATAGCCTTAAAGTTCAGTACAGTATTGTATGAACTTAAAACAGTATCTGCAGCGCCAACAATTTTGTTCCTTACTATTGCAACTGCCTGATAATATTTTGAGCTACCCACATAACTCTCGTATAACTTATGGGCAGTGACGGCTGCTTTACGCCAAGAAACGTATTTTGTTACATTGCCATCAAACTCTGGTATTGATTTCACGATATCAAGAGATTCGTAGCAAACTATGTCTGAGTCTATTTCGATAGGCTTATACTCCTCCACGCGAAGTGGTGTTTCTAAAACCGATAATCTTTTAGTCAAATCTTCAATACTAGTCTGAAAAATTTTTTGTGTTTGGTCTGTGGCTTGGGAAATAGCAGTTGTTAGTAATACTTGAACCGTTTCAGCGTCCATTGTGTTTCTTTTCGTTAAAGAAGTTATACTTAACTTTTCTAAGTTCAAAGTTAAATCGTCCACGCTCATAAATTTTGTTGGTGCGTTTAAAATTATTGTGATAATTATGTTGTTCCTTCTAAGCTAGGAATTATTATTATTGAAAACAAATCAAAATGTTTAAATAAATTATTAAAATAAGCAATAATAATTATTAATTTAAATGATGAGGAAGTATGTAGTACAAATTTAAATTTAACTGAACTTTTTTTTCCTCTTATTTTTTCTGTTTGACTTAGACAAAAAATATATAGATATTTCAATTTTATTTCACTTATTAGATATCCTTTTAGTTAAATAGTTAATTAATAAGTCTCATGACTTTGAAAATAAATTTCCTTTCAAGCATATTCTTCGATTTATTAATTAGCTATAAAATATTAATAAAATATAGTACTTAGTTTGATTTTACTCAACAGTAAAATTTAATCACAGCAACATATCTGTGCAACAATGTTCAGCTACACACACTCGGTAATAAGATGTTGATATTGACAATCGCAGCATGTTAATATTCCAACGCATCTACATTCTACTTTAGCTCCAATTAATATGCAATTCGGTTATTTTCTCTTTAGTGATGATTACTTCAAACAATGTTGGAGTTTTTTCTTTTTACAGTTCAGCTTCAAAATTTAATGATCATTAGTTAAAAAGTTGATTTCGTGCTCCCATATAATTGATTGTTTTAATTTTACTCGTTTGCGGCTCCAGCAAAACGTGGGAGATGATAACGACAACTTGTAATGAGTTGATTTAAAACTCAAATATTTTTTTTTTTTTGTTGCATCATCGGAACTCTTTAAATTTGTTCTTTTTTTTTTTTCTTTTTTGTTTAAATGAGTTGCTAAGCGGGTTTTATATAATAATTTTTTTTTTTTTAAAAAAAAAAAAAGTTCCGCTTGGTTTTTTTTGTTTTTCTTAAACCTTTCAGCAAAATTACAATGCCTTTCAATTATCAAAGTTATTGTCTCATATCACAAGAACAGTTCAAAATATTTTAATTGTAATAAAATAACTTGGATTTTGGTTTCTTTTAAATTTTTCACTCCTTGTTCAATTATGAATTTTTAGTTTTCATTAAACGAACATACGTTCAGTTGCATGGCCCCACGTTGGGCGCCAGTTAAAGTTAATATCCTTGGGAGTTTTTATTATCTAATTGGGATCCATGCAAATGAAACCAAAATTGTTAGGATTTTGTATTTCAATTTAGCTTATTTATTTTAATAATAATTTTCTTAGATTATTTTCAGTAATTATTTCAGTTATTTTATTTCCAATTGTTTATTATTTTAGGCTTAACTTTTACTTTAACAAACTTCAACTTATTTCTATTTTTTTGATTTCCCGCAATGAGGATCGCCTTAGCGAATGTTCCGATAAGACTGCTTTCTTAAAAACTTAAACAAAAGTGTTTACTCCAATCAAAATCCAACAAAGAGTAACTTCTTTCAAATACAGGTTATAATAAAACTCTTAGTTCTAATAGAATCATATTAAAGAGATAATTATCAATAATTATAATAATAAGTATTAGTCTCATTAACAATAAAATTATGCGTAACTTACACAATTTTCTTTAAGTTCTGCTTACTAGAGCAGTAAAAGAATGATTAAAATTTGGTTTTTAGTTCAAAATGATTTACAAAAAGTTTAATTGATTAATGTTTTATATTTTATTTATTTGTTGCGGGTTAGCAATATCAAGATACATATATATTTCGTTGGTAGCTATACCAATTCATCAGTAGATGTTTTACCCTTTATGTTTAAAAAAAATCTAAGGCTCATCTATTTATACAAAAACTCACAAATATATTTTTGTGAATTACAAAGCATAAAAATAGCCTTTAAAAAATTTCTCAACCACACACAACAATAATTTTCCATTATGAATGTGTTTACTTTTCTACACCTATACAATTAGACAACCGCTGGTTGCCATTAAAAGTATTTTATAAGGCAAAAATGAAAAGCAAATCTCCCCGTTACAAAATTTTTACATTTATTTGAGCATGTACTCAAGTATTTATGTTTTAAATTTTATTTATTTGTTGCGGGTTAGCAATATCTAGATATATATTTCGTTGGTAGCTATACCAATTCATCAGTGGATGTTTTACCCTTTATGTTTAAAAAATTCCAAATCTCATCTATTTATACAAAAACTCACAAATATATTTTTGTGAATTACAAAGCAAAAAAATAGCCTTTAAAAAATTTCTCAAACACACACAACAATAATTTTCCATTATGAATGTGTTTACTTTTCTACACCTATACATTCTCGCATTCATTTACATCACTAAAAAGATTATTTGAATGAAATTTTGAGTGAATTTATTGGTGAAATAAAGAAATTAAATTTTTAATTCACTGTTTTCACTAGAATTGGTATCATTATTATAAAAATTTTTGAATGTTTCAAAAAAAAATTAAGAATTTATGATTCGTAGATTCTTTTAAAAAGGAATCATTCCTTTACAGCTCTGCTACTGAGCTATTTTAAACAATTGTAAATTTATTTTACACAAACAAAAAGCCTGTTGTTTTTTTATTTTTTATGTTGTTGACGAGATGCATATACTTGATATTGATATACTTTGACTCGGCCCAATTTGCTTTGAAAAACCTCCACTTACTTAAGGCCGTGCTTCACTATCCTACACAATCGTACGATTCATTCACAGGAAAATCTTGCAAAAATCTGACCGACTTTAAAAAATCGTTTCAAAATGGAGTTGTAGGTGCCACACTATCATACAAATCTGATGCTAAAACATCTGGTTGACAATAAATACTCCTCTGATCGCATGAAAACTATCATTTTATGAAAATTTTCATAAAATTTTACAAATCGCACGACTTGCCAAAAAATCTAGCACACAGTTGCATTTTTAGTCCACACTACCATACTTTTTTAGCTCACATGTCATATTTGGCATATCGCGCGACTGTGTAGGATAGTGCGGCACGGCCTTTAGTGAAAAAATGTACTGTAAAATATGTCAACAAAGCATTTGATAAAGTAACTAGCGCATAAATACCAGGGGCGAATCAAGGCGAAAATAATCAACTGCAGCTATATTCTGTAACTCGCTAAATCAAAATCTCCATCGCTAAAAATATCTAAAATCGTTTTAGAGATTTTTAGGTACATATGGAATTCTGTAATGCGTATCGCTAAATTAGGCAATGTCATAAAAATGTAATTGGGCACAATTTTGGCGTTTGCTGTCATCGCTAAAATGTTATACATTTGTATTCTCTAAGCCAATATAAGCAACTTTTCTAGTTAGAAACGCTAAAATTTAAGCATCGTTATTTTGTAGGCGCTAAAAGGTAATATAAGCAAAATATTTTTTATATCATTGTTGTTTAGCATATTGTTTAGAAAAATAATGTAGTAAGCTACAAAAAGGATAAAAAAATGGCAAAAATACATGCTCATTTAGTATTTGGAATAGCATAAAGAGTTTGCCCTTGACAGGCTGTTATGAATAGTTTAATTTAAATGAAACTCAAATTCTAAATTTTATACGTATAAAAAATTTATTTAATAAGGGCCAATTTTTGACTTGGTATATAAGTTATAATTATTTTTAAATTGTAATTAAATACCAAATTATGTTTTTGACTGCATGTTTAAAAAAGTACTTAATTAATAATTAAATGAACAACCTTGCGTATTTAAATAGTAATTAAGATTTACGAATTTCCATATGTTTTTGACTGCTCGTTCTTCTTATATACATAAAAAGCCAATAAAATTTTGTGGCTGCTGGAAAATTGCATAAAATTTTGTATTCTTTTGTCGCTATTAACCTTTTAATAATTTTGAAAGTTGCTTTCATTCTTTTAAAACATTTCACCAGTTTTTAATTATTCTTATTTTTACCTGAAATAAAAATAATATTTTTTTTTTATTTTTCTCTATTTGTTCTAGTCAGCTGTTCTTTAAGGAAATTTGTGGAAAATTTTTTATTTTACGCAGTGCTACCATATTTTCATCATAATTAAATAAAAACTTTAATTACTCACTGAAAAAATGGAATCTTATTTAAATACAACATAAATTTAAATAAAAATTAACTAATTACATACTTAAATATGAAGATAAAAACTTGCCATAAGAAAAAAAAGATTTTTACAATCTTATAAAATTAAAGAAAACTCTGTTCACAAATTTTAAATTTATTATGATCAAAAACATTTTTTGTACAAATAAAAACTTTCAAATAACTACGCCACAGTACCGCCAGCAAATACTACAGTTTTTACATGGAAAATAATTTCAGTTATTTACTTAGAGTTTACATATGCCACTAATAGTTCGAAAAATTTAATACATTCAAGATTTTTTACTAATACACACATTTTTCGAAATGGCAGCTCCAGTGGCAGCTGATTTTGCATGCCACTGAAAATTTGACACTTGCATGCCACTAAATGTCAAAACGATAAACAATGTTACCCTGTTCAAAATACCGAATTGCTGTAAAATTCTAATTGAAGTATAAATTTTTAAATGTATATTTATGATTTATTTGTTGAAATAAACATAAAAAATGGAAGATTGTTAATTATAGCAATATATAATTAATTATAGCAATATAATAATAATACAAATAATAATAAATATTAACACTTTCCACAAAAATGTGCCTATATGATAAAATTGGTAACTCTCTGCTCTCTTCACTTTTTTTCGGGTTATTTTTTTTTTTAATTTTTTAATCAAGCTAACGCTTCGGCGTCATTTTGAAAGTGAAATGGAGGTGGCATGAGTAAACGCAAAAGCAAATTGCAAGAGATTCGACGTATCTGTTGTATATGTTAGTTTCTAGTATAAAAAACATTTTGGTTTCCGTTCATTTCAGGTGGCATATTGATTTATAAACAGGTCTTCAGCGATAAAATGGTCCAATTGGTGAGCTACAAATAAAAATTAAATTGAACTTTTTAGTAAAAATTATCAATATTATTCTTCTCAGATAAGATTGTATACTCACAATTTGCTTCCGCTCATTTTCGGTGGCCAATTGGTTTAAAAACAGGAAAGCAGAGTTACAATAGACCTTATGGTAACTTCGGTCCAGTTGGCAAGCAAAAAATAAAGTAAAAAAGAAACTCATAAATATACATATCGCTCCTTTATTGCAACGTTTATGTACATAAGTATGTAAATTGAAAACAACAAAGATGTTTACGAAAACAAACTTACAACTCATAAACTGATTTCATCCATTCGTCCAGTAAAATCGACAGAAAGTAAAGCCATTCGCGTTGTTGCCTGTAACTAAATAAATAAATAATTAAATATTAGTATCAACAAATGATTTTTTCATTTCAGGATATTGCTACTTACCAATTGTCTGCTGAAAACTTATCCATTTGTGTTGATTCTCCATTCTACATATGTATGTATACCATCTTTTTTTAATTTTCTTCATTAAAATTTTAAATTTTAATCACATTTATAAATTTTAAACAATTTTAATAAAATA
This sequence comes from Lypha dubia, assembly GCA_947311025.1. Classification (NCBI taxonomy): domain Eukaryota; kingdom Metazoa; phylum Arthropoda; class Insecta; order Diptera; family Tachinidae; genus Lypha; species Lypha dubia. The sequence continues at coordinate 91,042,436 of OX371260.1, read as the reverse complement.
AAAAATTTTCAACCCCAATTTTATTATGTTTGTTTACATTTTTATTTTTTTTTTATTGGGTAATGTATGGTTGTTGTCATTTTCTTATTAAATTTTTAGATTGCCACATATATTTTTACTACTCATAATTAAGGGTTATCACACATGATATGGCCACTTGACACCTGCCAACGTTGCCATATCTGTTTACGTCTGTGATTTCAGTCATTAAAGTTATCTGCCAACAAAAATTGTAAGTTTACACGGTTGTCAGATTGTTGTGTGGAAAAATTACCAGATGCGTTGTAAAACTTTATCAGAATTGTCAAATCCAATAGTATTTTTGAACAGCATTGCCAATAGAAAAATTATCTGACAATGGTGCCATTGTCAGATGTATTAATTTACAATACCCGTGAAAATAACAAACTTTTGATCAAATTTTTGGATTTCGAGCTGAGAGAGAAAAAAATCCTCTCTTGCTCACATCAAATTAGCGTTTTTGGCCTTGCAGACTGAAATCTGTAAGGCTGCCATATCTAAATCCGTAGTTATAACTCAAAATTTTTAGTTTTACGGCAACTACTTGTAATTAGTTGATAATTTAAGCAGTATTTTTGCTAATTTTTGCTTTAACAAACTTTTTTTGATGCATTTAACAAAATTTTAGTGGTTTTAAAATATTTTAAAATAAAACTTTATATAGAACAAAAAATTTTATCGATATTACTTTAAAATGAATAAAGGACAAAAATAAATGTGTAAACATAATATATTTGTACAAACAGTATTATATTATGCTTATAAAAAAAACTCGGACCACTGTTGGCCAAATATATTGAAAATGGGGAGCTGTGCCAAAAAAGCGCATATAGGGTATTAAAGAGGAAGGTCTTGGCTACATTTTGGCGTTTTTAGTTTTTTCAAATTCGGTTGTTGTTTGGAACAAAATTTTTCAAACAAAGTTTCACTTCAAGTCACGCACAGCACTTTTGGCCAAATATATTGAAAATGGGGACCTGTGCCAAAAAAAGCGCATATAGCGTATTAAAGAGGAATGTCTTGGCTACATTTTGGCGTTTTTAGTTTTTTCAAATTCGGTTGTTGTTTCAAACAAAATTTTTCAAACAAAGTTTCACTTCAAGTCACGCACACTACTGTTGGCCACATATATTGAAAATGGGGAGCTGTGCCAAAAAAAGTGAATAAAGGGTATTGAAGAGGAAGGTCTTGGCTACATTTTGGCGTTTTTAATTTTTTCAAATTCGGTTGTTGTTTCGAACAAAATTTTAGTTTTATTTTATAACGAAGGGGGTAGTGAAGCACACCGGGATAGGTTAGTTTTGTATAAAATTATTTTTAAGTTTTTGTTTTATTTTACATATATTGAATGTTGATTTGTTTTAGTTTTTTTTTTTAATAAAAATATATAGTACAATAATTGTGTATGTCCTTAATTCATAACAATTATATAATATGGAATATAGGCCTACTGGAGATGCCAGTCAGAATTGCCATTTATCAGAATTGAAAATTGATTCTGAATTCAATTGGTGGTATGAAAACTTTTTGGTTTTGTCTTGATTCGATAATAAACAAAAACCATGTTCGACTCAGCTTTGTTTACATTTTTTTAGCAGCATTTCATATACAAATTGAACAATTTATTAACAAGTTAGACATTTTAATAAAAAAAAGAAGAGACGTGTCTTAGGACACCCAGTTAGAGCTATGCTCATTAGGTATATAAAATGTGTGAAGATTTAATAATTTTTCTGAGTTTATGACATTGTTTTAAGAAATTTAGTGCATAATTCAAAAGTTTTGGTTAAGTTTTTAAATAATATAATATTTATTTAATAGAAAAAACAAAAAATTATTTTCAATTAATTTTGTTGACCTAATATGTACTACATTCATCAAAGCATAATAGTTCAAACGCTTGACGATTTGTTTGGTGGGTAGCTCGGCAACTCAACAACACAAATACCCCGTTTATACGCATTTCTTAATTGCAAATAAAACTATTTGCAAAAAACTTAACTCACTGTTTATACGCAAATAGCATTCAGAAATATTGTTATATTTTTTGTAATTACACGCAGTAAATATATAGTCATCTGGTAGCATCACACATCTTATTTGCAAATAGCTAGTTATTTGCAAATAGTTTTCGCAACATTTTAAGTTACAATAAAAAAGTAGTACGGCAACGCTTTCCACTCTTATTTGCAAATAAAAAGTGCGTATAAACGGGGTAAAAGCAAAACAAAAACGAAACACTAATGGTGTTTTCTTTTCTGAGCAAAAATGTTGACCTTTCAATGTGTAACACTTTTTACAGTTTGCACCTACCTTTAAAAAGTGGTACATTTTTTATTGCCACAATGGTACAAAATATTTGAGGCTTAACATTACTTAACATTAATTAATTAATTATCGTTTTAATTATAAGTTTTTTCGCTTAAGTAAGTACAATGCCAAAAATACAAGTTCTTACTTGTATAAAAATATACTAAACAAAGTTGTAAAAATGGGCAGTATATCACCCCGACTTGATAGTAGAGGGCAAAATATGTTGCATATTTTGCCATTTATTGGTGCAACATAATTAGAAAGGAACGAAATCGCTTTTAAATATGTTACATATTTTTTAGAATGGATCACGAAAATTAAAGAATGTAGCTTAAATGCAACACTTTTTTCAGAAAAGAAAACGCCATAACATACATACATATGTATTCATATGAGTATATTTAATATTTTGTTTTTTGTTATTGCAGTTGAATGTAACACGCCATATACATATGTACATACATATATTCTCGTCTTGATTTTAAAAAACAACAACAAAGATGCTTTTAAGCGACAAGCAAATCAAAACAAAAAGCAAAATATAACTCTAATTGTGTCGTTAATTATGTTACGAAAAATAAGATTCAACCCCCATCGCGCCATAAAGAGCATAGTTGGTTGATCTCTATTATTCGCTATAACATAGTTTGACTGTAATATATGTACAACGAAGCAATTAGCAGTTTTGAATATAGTCTGTTTAATAATATTTTGAATTAAAATTTCTAGCTGTTATGTTTTGTATTTTTTTTTTTTTATTATTTCCATTCTAATATGCTTAATTAACATAATTCGTTATAATAAGGTTTGACTGTTACATATGTACAACGAAACAATCACCCCTATCATGAATACATTTTCCCTCGAAACTTTTTCGCTTTCCCTAAATTTGCAATCGTGAAACAATTCAGCGTGAAGAATTTCACGCCAAAATAAACTTCCCTTAATCGTTAATGATTTTTTCCTCGCGAGTTTTTTCACGTTTCCTTTTAATTTATTCACTTTATTTCTTATGGGAATTACAACAGAACATGTATGTATGTATTTCTTCTTATAATTCAAATATCAAAACTTAAAATGTTTATTTGATTGAAAAGATCTGATAATAAGACACAAACTGATGTATTGCTTAACAAAATGCAAAACAAAAGAGGGTTACTCTGTATTTCGAATCGAAAGTAAAAGCGTTCGAATTGCAATGTAAATAGGATACTAATTCTAACAGTTTTCTTTTCGAATCGAATTACAGAATAACCCACCAGGTCAATTGCCTGCAGATTTGTGAAGCTTTAATTAATTTATATATTTATTTATTTTACCATAAAAGTTAGAATGCAATAAACAAACGCTAAAAATAAACTATCGCTTCAATACTGAATATTTAGCTTTGCTTTTTTAAGGTTTCTGTAAAATATATATGTATGTACATGTATAATTTTGAACAAAAATTTATTTAATTTTTGTTAATCATCTTTCCATTCACTGATACTAATAGACGAAATATTTTTTCACGGAAGATTCATGATATCGTTTTACCCTTCGAGGGGAATGAAAATTTCACATTCACCCCTATCGTGAACAAAATGTGAAATTTTTGTTCCCATGAAATTTTCATTCCCCATGAAGGGAAATTTGGTATCGTGAATTTCATGGGAACGTTTGTTCCAGCTATCAATTTGTTGTGAATGTAAAATAAGAAAGAAGATAACAAAAATAAAAAATAAAAGAAATTTTTGTTAAAAAATATACTTGGAAATATATACATATTTTAAAGAAAACTTAAAAAAAGAAAAGCTAAATATTCAGTGTTGGAGCGATAGTTTATTTGCAGCTTTTATTTATTGCATTCTATCTTTTATGTGTTTAAATGGTTCGGCTACTTTTGGAAAGCCAACAAAACGAAAAAATTCCAACAAATTAAAGCTTCACAAATTCGCAGGCAATAGACTTGTTGTTTTGCATTTTGTTGACCAATACATCAGTTGGTACCTTATTATTAGATATTTTGCTTTAAATAAACTTTTTAAGCTTTAATATTCAAGTTGTATGAAGAATTACATACATACATGTTTTGTTCTATTCCCCATCAAAAATAAAGTGAATAAATCGAAGGGAAAAGTGAAAAAACTTGTGGGAAAAAAGTTATTCACGATAAGGGGAATTTTTTCATGGGAGCATTTTTTCACGTTATTATTCTGGACTGAATAAAATTGTTTCATGGGAGTTGTTCACGATTGCCATTAATGGAAAAGGGAAAAAGTTACGAGGGAAAATTTGTTCACGATAGGGGTGATTAACAAAAATTCCACTTGCTATTCACGATAGGGGTGAGTAACTATAACGAAGTATTTTCGTTATATTAAAGTTTCACTGTATTATTATTATAATTATTATTATAATGATAGCTGGGGTAGTATTTCTGTTGAAACAAATCTAGTTTACAGACGCAGCTCAAAATGAAAAAAAAAAAAAAATTAGGTCCTTATTGACAGAGTTATGTGCTAGTGAGATGCAACAAGTACTTAATTTTCGGGCATAGTTAATTATGATCTAAACGTTTTTGTTCAAAAGCAAAAAACACTTGTTTACGCAACCATTCGTTTCAAACATTCAGTTTTATTAATTTGTTGTTTTGTGTTAACATGAATGTTCTGATTGCGTCGTCAAGTGTATGAAACTCATTTTGCATCGAAGCCAACATGTGTTAGCGGAACTTATGTTTTGTTCAGTTGTTAAAGTAATTTTGATTTCGTATTTGAATAAATAATTCTTATTTATATTTTTGTCACAGTTTGAAACATGTACACATATGTATGTATGTACATATTTATACCTTTGACTTCCGAAACCAAATTTTCTATCAACAAAATACATACAGTTGGTGTTGTTTGTATTTCTACATATGCCTTATTCATTGTATCATGCAGAACAAAGACCTTCTGCAAAAAACAAACTGTCTATAAACAAGACTTTTTGTTTTTATACATATCAGTTCGAATCAAATGATGGAAATAATTTACACTTGTTGATGAATTTTCTGCTTGTGCATAAGAATTGAATTATACTTGTTTGTGTTGTTCTTAATATCCAACGTTAGGGAATAAGTAGGCTCGATTATACTTGTTGCAACTCACTGTTATGTGCATTTGAAAGCTATATAAAACAGTGGTTTATACACTATGTTTCTCTGCCTTTGGCCGGACTTAAAAATTTTTGCCGCCATGGTATTTCCCGACACGACGATAAATAGAACAGAATTTTTGTAAATATCACTAAAATCTTTCGCATTTTAGCAAATCCATTAAAATCTAATCAAAAACGAAACCAAACTTGGTCTTGTACGTTGAGAAATGTAAAGGGATATCGTACATACATATGTAAATTTTTTCCTTTTTAGCTGCGTCGGTAAACTAGATTTAATAAATTATCTTACGTTTTCCTTCTTCTTAAATTGGTAAAGCTTTCTTCCCGGCCTCTCAAAGTGTCATCCAGTTTTCCACGGCTTTATTTCTTTGCTTCACGTCCTTCCCAAAGTTTTACGCGGCTTTCTCCTAAAAAGTATAAAAATTATGTATTTAAAAATTTATATTTTAAGTTACACATCTATATTTACTTACATACATATGTGTACTCAATTATTTGTTGCCTTCCCAACGATGCAAACGTCCTCCACTTAATTATTTTATTTCAATTTAATAATTTTTTGAAATGTTTCTTTTCGGCTTTTTCTTTTTGTTAATGGGCAGTGTGAATAAAAATGTAGTTCTAGCTGAAACTAGCAAATATAAAGTTTAAACTAGTTTTGAGGTGAATAACATTTTCAGATAAAGCTAGCGTTTTTGCAGTCTAGCACAAGCTAGTTTTTCCAGCGTTTGCTGAAAATATGTGTGAATAAAAACTAGTAAGTACTTAAAATTACTAGTTTTCAAAAGCGCATTGTCGTTTGTTTTTATTTAAATATGATGGCTGCATTAATGAATTATGATCATTCCTCATGTTTTGAATTTGTTTTTTCAATTGACCAATTGTAATTTCCGGGCCAAACTGTTCCAAATACTCTTCTAGGAGTGAAAACAAGGCATTATTTTTTGCCACTCTCACTGACGGCACTTGCGAATTTTTAAATATAATTTTATTCTTTTGGAGCGTATCAAAAAATTTCGCGCTATTTTTGTCGCCCATCGTGATAATAAATAATCAAAACAAACTTATAGTGTTGCCAAAATGTTTTACCACAAGTTTTGCTTAGAACTTATAAGAAAAATGTTTTTTTTTTTAAACAGAGGCAACTCTTTTTTTCAGCCGCATATGTTTATTTTTCCAGTACTAGCTATCACTTTTCAGTACTAGCTATGTAGTACTAGCAAAGATTTATTCACACTTTTTGTAGATTATACTTTTCAACATAGCTAGTACTGAAAAGTTAAAGCTATTGCTAGTACTTAGTACTATGTAGTATAAACTACCTTTTTATTCACGCGGCCCACTATGTAGTATAAACTACCTTTTTATTCACACTGCCCAATATGTAAATATAATTGTACTCTGTTTATCGTAAAAATAAACTTTGCAGGATCAGTGGTGTTAGCTTAAAACTTTTCAGTCATAATTTTATTATATTCAGTTCTGAAAATCGTAAGCAGCTACTACTGTTTGTCTGGCAGCACCATTTTTGAAATACAATAAAATTTATACAATAAAAATATAATTTTTTAAGAAAATATACATATACGTACACATACGTATATGTATATGTAATATATTTTACAAATATATATTGCAATTAAACCTAATCATTAATTCAGGTAGAACTGTTAGATCATAGCTGGTATATTTGTTTAGCTTTAAATAATCTTTTGAACATAATATTACCTCCAAAGACGACTTTTTCAATTTCTTATTTTAGTCTTATTTACGTTTACCTGACTAAATATTCTTTCCATATTTGCTGAATGATTTTTTTTTTTTTTTTTTTTTTTTTTAATTAGGACCAGCACTCAGGGGATGACCCCTACGTATGCAGTGCATTGTGCCGGAACTCAGAGAGAGGGATAGAGTAGAGAAGATAGATGTTGAAAATGTAGAAGGCTTAACTCTTTTACAACTCTGCTTTGCGCGTTATGTTAATTTTTATAGCAGTGTTGAGGCGCCTCCGGTGTTATGTAGACGCATTAACTTTGTTAAGCTGTATTGGCAGGCATTTTATTAATTGTTTTACTTCGCCGATGTTTCTGCTAACCGACGATGTTTCTTCAACAAAATAGGAAAATTATTTTATAATTTCAGAGCACCAACTTGTTTCTTCATTAATAATATTGAATGGATTAATTTGGCCAAGAGCTTTATATATATTTTCAAAATGAAATCTTGATAATATCTGATCACAAAGCTCTAAATAAAAATTAACACAATTATTACTAATATCATATTTTTCTTATGCATTTATTTGTGATTCTTCCAATACGTCTCTGGCAAATATTCCTTAATAAATGTCTTCAAAATTTAAAAAATTGTTTATGTTTTTATAATCAGTTAAATATAAGTTTTCAGTTTTAAGCAAACTAGTTTTTAAAAACTTTCTCATTACAATTTTCAGCAGTTCAAGGTTGTTCTAATAGTACAAATATATGTTGCAAGCTTGAATTATTTAAAATCGTCAAAATTAGGTCATAAATCGTCCCATCGTCACTATGTAATTTTTAGGACCTAAAATCGTCAAAATGACGATAAATCGTCAAATCTGGCAGCTATGATTGCTATGTTTGCTCTCTCAGTTACGCAAAAAGTTTGTTCAAAAGTTTGTTAGCTTCTCGCAGGTATTATAGTTGGGCCTTAAAAGTTTCTGCGAATTTGCTTAAGCATTTGGCAGAATTTTCTTTCAATTTTGATATTAGCTTACATAGCGTTTACACATGAAAGTAATTGCAAGAAAGTCGCAATACACTCACACTTTTTCACTAACACACTTAAACGTTTTCTACTTTCCACTCAGCTTTCAACGAATTTTTCAAGACAGTAATTTTCTGACACTTTCTGAAAGTAAAATGACAGAACGGGAAACAGTGTTGCCCACTAAACAGACTTGTACACAGTTACAGGATTGTGTTAAACGGATAATTCAACATTTTAGTTATTTTGTACATATATATGAATATAATTACAGTATTTTTCTTTATATATACAAAACTAAGCCATTTCATTTGTTTTGTAATAATAAATTCATTAAAAAATTATCAATTGTAATTATTTCCAACTATTGCCCTATTGATGTCTATGTGTATGTATATTGGCAACTCTTTTTATGTAGTAATTTTAGCAACCTTTCTCATCGACGACATATTTAAAATGAACTTTCACTTTCCTCTGTAAACAGACAAGAAATTTTCAAGAAAGTCGTCTATTTCATCACAATTTTTATTTATAATACGTATACAGAAATTTCATGAAACTACTTTCATGTGTAAAGGCAGCGTTAAGCCAGCTTATGCATATTATGGTTGGGCCTTAAAAGGGCTATTAGACACACATACTTGTCTGCAGACATGTACGATGGCATACTTTGTGTTTTGCTATTACACTATCGAACGCTGACAACATGTATGTTGTGTGTATGTTGGTGTGCCACAGATATCAAAAAATCAAAAATTTTTAGAAAACCAACATACATGTCTGACGTACTCGACATACATGCTATTAGACAGTGAGTTTTGGCATGCCATCGTACATGTCTGCAGAGAAGTATGCGTGTCTAATAGCCCTTAATCATTAATTCATCCTTCAATTTAAAGTGGAACGTTTCCTCCTTTTTCATAAAAAAATAAACACCTTTTAATAAATTTTATTGGATAGTATTCATTTGGTTTACCTTTTCTTGCAATAAAGTTTACATTAATGGTGAATTTTATACCAAACCATTGTCGCATTTGTTATGACATTTCGGATTATATATTTTGGCGAATGTTGAGTAGAAAAACTACTAATAAAGGCCGTGCCGCACTATCTTACACAGTCGCGCGATTTGCAAAATATGACATGTGTGCTAAAAATGTATGGTAGTGTGGACTAAAAATGCAACTGTGTGACAGATTTTTTTGGCAACTCGTGCGATTTGTAAAATTTTGTGAAAATTTTCATAAATTGCTAGTTTTCATGCGATCAGAGGAGTATTTATTGTCAACCAGATGTTTTGGGATCAGATTTCTATGATAGTGTGGCACCTACAACACCATTTTGAAACGATTTTTTAAAGTTGGTCAGATTTTTGCAACATTTTCCTGTGAATAAATCGTACGATTATTTAGGATAGTGAAGCGCGGCCAAGGCGAATTCAATACCAGGTGGCCTCGTTAGCCAAAAGAGAGATCAGCTGTGAATCTGAGCTGTCAAAAACTGATTTTGTTTAAAAGTTGGGTTAACTTTTTTTTATTGTTTACAATACATAGTGAAGCAATAGTGAATTAAATTGGAAAAATAATAATAAAAAAACAATATAAATAATTGAGAAGTACTCGAATAAAATGTTATATTTTCCTAACAATAAATTATTTTTTCCACCTTTTTTTGTAGGGTTTTTATCACAGTGGTTGGTTTCTTCAAATTCTGGTATTTCAGGTAACTTGCTCAATATTTTTGCTGCTATTAAATGGTCTTCTCTTGATACTTTTATTGGTTTCGAGGAAGCTGTTTTAAAACCAGTGATGTTGCTAGATCCAGCGATTTCCATTGAGATCTCAGGTGCTCTAAAATATTCAGCGCGATTTGGCGATTTACTAATAGAATCTTCTACAACATTCACCATTATATTATGCTTGGTATGGACATTATGTTGTTCCAAAAGTTTTTCCGTGTTAATGCAAGCAAATATATCGTGACTATCATCTTCGTTCCAATCATCTAAGCGACTATTGTCTAAGCAGTAGAAAAATAAACAAAATTATAAATTGATGCCATTATTTATTTTTATTGCATTCAGACATTTTTTTGCATTTCACCTTTTAGTTTTCTAATTAAATATGTATTAAGTTTCTACATTTTCAATGTACATACATGCCTGTAGTTATAAAAAATTATTTCCTAATACTAAGCATAGTTACTTAAAATTTCAATTTTAATTTATTAAAACCTGTTATTTACCTTCCAAAGTATTCCACTGGGGAATATTAAGAACATCCAATTTTCACGTTCTGTTTCGATTTGTATTCGTTACAGTTTCTTCAATATTTTCGTCGTCCATCAAATATTCTTTACAAGGAAATCATCAAAAGAATCGCACGAATCATAACGTATCATGGTAGGAGGGTATATTGAACGAGGAGTAAGTATATCGTTTAGAAGATCTTGCACATTAACTGAAACATTTTCCTGGCTATTCGTTGATAAACATGAATCAATTGGTTCTTGCATTTGCTGTTCATCTGATGAACTTTGTTGTGACTGATTTTGTATGTAATATTCGGATAAATTGAGATTTTCACATAAATGTTGTGTGCTGCTTGCATTTGTTACCTCTGATTGTTCGTTAAGGTTTACAACCAATGTAGCATCTTCTTGTATAGATAGAGGAAAAACTATTATTATCGTCATCGTTTTCTGACGCTTCTCTTGTAGTATGTGCTCCAAAGAGTTGGTTTAAATTTGTTTTGCACTATTTAAGAACTTACGACTATAAGTTTTTAGAGGTTTTCTTCGCAGGCGAAATTCTGGTGTATACTGTAAAAAGGGTGGTGTTGGCTGAGGTGGTTAGCGCGTTGACTACTAAGCAAACAATGACTTGGGGCCTGGGTTCAAACCCTGGCCAGAGCAAGTCAATTAACATCATTAATTTTTCTAATGTACATTGGTGAGACATTGTTATTAATTGTTGTCGGACTATTTAAGTGATGAAGGCATAGCACTGGTCACTAAAAAAAACTGTTCCGACAGCGATTGATGCCGTTTCAAACTAATGTACACAACATCGCCCTCCTTCGTCGGTTAGCAGAAACATCGGCGAAGTAAAACAATTAATAAAATGCCTGCTAATACAGCTTAACAAAGTTAATGCGTCTACTTAACACCAGAGGCGCCTCAACACTGCTAAAAAAAAAAATCAACATAACGGGCAAAGCAGAGTTGTAAAAGAGTTAAGCCTTCTAAATTTTCAACCTCTATCTTCTCTACCCTATCCCTCTCCTAAAGTTCCGGCACAATGCATTGCATACGTAGGGGTCATTCCCTGAGTGCTGGTCCTAATTAAAAAAAAAAAAAAAAAAAAAAAAAAAAAAATTTGTCCCTCACGAATTGGAGAATGAGAAAAATCCTTTAGTATGGAATTAGCTAGCACCATATTATCGTTTTTATCAGGAGTTAGTTCATGTTCTACTAATTTAGCATTATATTGCTCCCCGGGAGTAACAATATCCAATATTTTTTCTGCTTGATCACAACAATTAATAAGTTCTGATTCTGTTATTAGAAATGAAGAACTTCTTAATTCACTATCTGTTTTTTTTTGTTAATCTTTCTTTTAATAAAGTTTACATCATAGACTAAACAAAATATTCTGTGTTTTACATTTTAATGTTGAATTTTATACCACACATTGACGCATTTGTTTTGACAACTCAGATCAAGGCGAATTCTTTAATTCGCCTTGCGACTACCTGGTGTAAATTCGCCTTGAGCGCGGCCTTAAGGCTACCTGATTTGAATTCGCCTTGGTAGCGGCGAACGACGTACTTTGCTGCCGTTTGAAATATTTGTCGGCTTGGTATTTTTTTTTCGGCGGGAAAGTGTGTTTGTGTATCGAAATCAGGGAATAAAAACTTAAATATTCTCTATACATATTAAATTTTAAAAAATTTAATATATAAAATTTTATTGAGAAATAATAAAAATGGATGGGTTTGATGAAGCTGGTTTGTTTTTCTCCGATAATTTATTGGATAGGCAGCAGGGACAAGATGGAAATCATATTAACATGCAGGCGGTGAAGAAGAAGTATAAGGAATTTTTGCGTACATTTAACGAAGACAATTTCTTTTATAAATATAGGCAAGAAGTTTTAATGCTAAAAGCTAATTTTGATTTACAATAAGTATAAATTTTTAATTGCAGAGACAATTTGAAGAGAAACTATTTAAATGGGCGCTATTTCTTGGAGGTTGAAATGGAAGATTTGGCGGGTTTTGATGAAGCTTTGGCAGATAAGCTTACTAAGCAACCCGCTGAAAACTTGCAAATATTTGAAGAAGCGACTAGAGAGGTAGCAGATGAAATAACAGCTCCTCGACCGGCAGCAGAAGAAGATATTCACGATATTCAGATATTATTAATGTCTAATGCCAATCCAACAAATGTACGCGATTTAAAATCTGATTGCGTATCAAAACTAGTGAAAATAGCCGGCATTATTGTTGCTGCTTCTGGAATTAAAGCAAAAGCTACAACAATGTCAATCATGTGTAGATCTTGTCATTCAGTTATTCCCAACCTTAAGATAAATCCTGGTCTTGAGGGCTATGCTTTACCTCGAAAATGTAATGTAGATCAAGCAGGACGTCCGAAATGCCCATTGGATCCATTCTTTATCACGCCTGACAAATGTAAGTGTGTTGACTTTCAAACTCTTAAAGTTCAAGAGTTGCCTGATTATGTACCTCAGGGTGAAATCCCAAGGCATTTGCAATTATATTGTGAACGCTCCCTCTGTGAAAGAGTAGTTCCTGGTAATAGAGTACTAATCCAGGGGATTTACTCTATTCGAAAGGTGGGAAAACCTTCTCGTCAAGATGGTCGGGAAAAGGCAGTTGTCGGAGTAAGAGCCCCTTACATGCGTGTTGTTGGAATTACAGTAGATACGGAAGGTTCTGGTGCTATATCGCGTTATAGTAACGTCACTAATGAAGAGCAAGAAATATTTCGTCGAATGGCTGCTTCACCAGATATCTATGAACGTTTATCTAAATCGTTAGCTCCAAGCATCTTTGGATCTGAAGACATAAAAAAAGCAATAACATGTATGCTTTTCGGCGGTTCTCGTAAGCGTTTGCCTGATGGGCTTTGTCGCCGCGGTGACATAAATGTGTTATTACTGGGGGATCCTGGTACTGCAAAGTCTCAATTATTAAAATTTGTAGAAAAAGTAGCACCAATTGGAGTATACACTTCAGGTAAAGGTTCCAGTGCTGCAGGCTTAACAGCTTCTGTAATGAAGGATCCATCAACGGTAAGTAACTAATACATTGTTTTAACGTCTAAACACGTAAAAGTTTTATAAAAGGGAATAAATCAGTTGTATTTTGATTTAATCAGCGACCGTAATGGTTATAAGTGTTCTCAAAAGAGTTAAGCTTACAGTACACGGCATGTCAAAAGCCACATTCGCATGTGGCTCTGACGTAATTTTGACGTCACCATGAAGCTAAATTGGCAACATGTCGTGTACTTCCACTTTTTGTGACACTCACATGCAGCACACATTGACATGTGTGCCACATGTTCATTTGTAGAGACATGCAAACATGCGTATTTTAGACATGTCGTGTACTAGCTTGGTACATTTGAATTTTGACATTTGTAATATTTTTACATGCGCATGTAGCAGTCCCAAACATGTGGCAGCAAACATTTTTGACACTAACATTTTTCAATAGTATGTAGCCAATGGCACTCTTGCCAATGTTGATTTTCTCCAATAGGAATTTAATGACGAAAAAATTTTTTTATTATTATTAATCACACGATGACTGAGATTCATGATAATTTTTTTGGTTTACGAGTGGGGTAGAGATAAAAGAAGGGTAGAAAAATTATGATATTTTCTCTTTTCCATGCATTTACATATTTGTATATCTCTTTGCTTTGGGGTTTTTGTTTTATTAATTAATATCTTAATTAACAGCTTAATTAGTTTGCGTTTTTGTTATTATTTCTCGTTCTTGTTCTAAACCATGCAAAAGATACTTTCAAAGCTAAGATGAAAAAAATTCATGTATAAATAGTAAATTTATTCAATAATTAATAAACCAACTGTGATCGCCAATTGTTGCATTGTTTTTTTGTCAGTGTAGTATTATTTAATTTTTTTCACCATTTTATTGTTCATGGGAATTATTTCACGATAAAAGTGAATTTATTTTACTTTTTATCAGATGTTGTTTTATTTCTTCTTTCTCTTCGACATTTTATAAATTTGACTTCACACAAAATTTTAAAAATTAAACAAGCGCCATAAACATGTGACTATTGTACATGTTAATATGAAAAATGTGTACGTATGTTACATGCGGTGTACTGACAATACATATGTAGCCAATCAAAATTTCACACATATGCCGCCATTGCAAATGTGTACGCTTCGGCTACATTTGTCACATATAAATTTTGGGACAAAACAACATTTCATGTACTACCAAAATTTTGAAGCATGTAGACACTTCTGCATGTTTATTAAATGTAAACAAAATGCTGCAAATTTTCGTGACGTCAGAGCCACATGCGAATGTGGTTTTTGACATGCCGTGTACTGTAGGCTTTATTTTATAACAGCCATTTTGTGAACTAAAAAAGATGTCAATATATTTTTATTTTTTGAAAAATACTCTGTATAATTTGTAAAATGAAGTTTTTTATAGTCACATAAATACGTTTTAAATTTTATTTATTTGTTGCGCGTTAGCAATATCTAAATATTGTAATATTGATAGTTAATTTGTAATATTGATAGTTAAATAAATAAATATTTCGTTGGTAGCCATACCACCTCATCAGTAGATGTTTTACCCTTTATGCATGGTCTAATAATCAGGTCTGCGCAAGAAAGAATATGGTTTTTTGTAGGGTTGTGTTTTGACCGTTAAATAATCTGCAAAAATATGGTAAGTTATAGCCCGTTCAGCGTGACGCGAAATTAAGTAATTTCCTGATTTCGACCGAAATCAAGTTGAAATTATGTTATTTCGCATGCGTTTTGACAATTCCCAAATTAAGTAATTTTACTTAATTTCGCCGAAATCAACTTGAAATTATAATAATCAACCCTGTTTTTGTGATAAAATCCCTTTTTGTTCCAACCGTGCTCTAATGTACAACCGTGTTTACCGAGAAAAAATTGACGTTTGCTTCAAAAATATATTGAATTAAATATTTAAAACTGAAATTTTTAATTAGTTGTTTGTTTTTTGAAATTTAATAGCGTATACATATGTATATATTACAATGGCAAAGTAAGTACATGCATAAATACCTACGCATAATATTATCAGCTGTTCTTAAAATTAACTCATGTGTCAAATGTACTAGCATGAACACCTTAGATTTCGTTCGTAATTTCAACTTGAAATTACTTAATTTCGCGTCACGCTGAACGGGCTATTAATTCGGTCTTGTCAAAAGTTGTTTACATTTTTGGCCGCCATCATGAATATTTTTGTTTACGTTATGCTTTTTGTTTTTGCATAACCAATAAATACATACAAAACAACTTTTGTTTTGTTCTGTATACAGCTTTGTTTTGACAATTTTGAATGAATTTTACACAAACAAAATGCATGTCGTTTTTTATTGTTGTATTCTTACGCGCACCTTATTATTCCACCATGCCCTTTATGTTTAAAAAGTTTTAAAGCTCATCTATTTATACAAGAACTCACAAATATATTTTTGTGAATGACAAAGCATAAAAACAGCTTTCAAAATTGTTTAAACATACAACAAATAATTTTTCATTATGAATGTCAATATTAAGTACATGCATCTCGGCAACAACTTAAAAAATAAAAAAAACTACAGGCTTTTTGATTGTGTAAAATAAATGTACAATTGTCAATGATTTTTTTTTTATAGAATCTACGATTCATAAAAGCTTTTGAAATTTTTGATAATCATTCAAGAGTTTTTTAATAATGATCCTAATCCTTTATTTTGTGAACGCTGATGAGAGGTGTAGCGGCTTTGAAATCAGAACTGATACGTTCTGCTAAAAACTGATTGGGTTTAAATAATAATATTTTTCAATATAAAAAAACTTAGTAATTTTGAATTTTCATTAATTCAATAAAACTGAACTTGAGCCTGATAATATTACTTTTCATATTTATTTATTTATTTAATCGCTAATGGATTACAAATATCCTTACAGGCTAACATAACAATAAGTTAATTTAAAAGTATATTTAACACGGCCTTATTTTCTAATAACATTTTAAAATTATCCTCACACAAAGAAAAGTCTATTTTAACAATATTATTCAAATTGTTTAAAGTATTTAGTGAACGTAATACAGGTTCACGCATAGCATAATTGGTACAATGCGTCGATATATAAAATAAATTATTTTATTTATTTATTTATTTAAAAGTTATAATCGAGCCCAAAGGGCCATATATGATTAACAAGAAGGTTATAATAGTAATGAATATATTAATGCAAAAATTATATGATAATAAATCGATCTTTGGTGAGATAATAGTTCAATTTAATTCAATTGAAATTCAGTCCAATCGTCCTTTCAACGAAAAAATTGTACTATTTATATTTAGTGTAAACCATAAGAAGTAGGTAATTGATTGACAATGTCATCGTTAGTGTGGTCATTGTAGTAGTTAAATAACAAGAGTTTAAAACGAGATAAAGAGAATTCGAAGCTTCTCAGGCTAAACAGTGGATACCAGATGCAATTTAGGAGGGTTAATGGAATGCCTGGTGCCGTAAATTTCATCAAAGTCCTCATAAAAGAGCCAAGTTGTTGCATTTCTTCCGGATTCCATGTTTCTGGACTTTATTCTTCTATAAGTGGTCAGGAGGTTTAGGAATTTCCGATTAATTTGATCTCTTGTTGAAGTTGTATTGGGTGCTAGTTCCTTTATTTTATCCAAGACTCTGCCCCAGAGTACTGACTTTTTTTTTCGTCCCGAAGAAAACTCTTCCTCCATGTCCAAACGAACTCTTATTATTAATTTTGTCAATTTGACATCAATTACTATTCTGAAAAGGTATAAACAATAATAAATAAACAAATTAATACAAACAAATTTCAAATCAAATACTTACTCATCCGATGCATCAGCCATTTTTGTGATTAGTGTTTGATGTTGGTGTGCTCATCATATACTTCAGAGTTGCATTTTAGAACTCATGACATATGCAGTGTTACCAGCCGTTGATTTTCAGAACGTACAACGCATCAGATGCGGCGCAGCGATGCATTGCCGTACAGGTCCTATATCTTATTATGCGATTCACTATAAGTCTTACTCGACGGAGGTTGGTCGATGAACAACCACTGTAGATTCTATACAGTAAATAATATGCGTCATTAATAGTGAATGTGCTATACGAGATTTTATTTTCGTGGGTAAGTAACAATTAAAACAGTATAGGGATCGTAGTTTGCTATTAATTTTATTAGCTATATTGGTTATATGGTGATCGAATGATTGTTTATTATCAAGTATTAAACCCAAACAATTCAGAGTATCAACGAAAGGTACCTTTACATCGTCGAAAATGATGTCAATAGGATCGTGGTTCCCTATACCAAAACAAATAGTTCGATACCAGATAAAGAGTGTAGTTGATTGTAGACTCACGACAATCCAAAAATTGGGTTTCACTATTAAATAGAAGATTAATATCATCTGCAAAGAGAAAGATCCTGCAGTGGAAAGTCCCAATGGAGCTAATAAAATCATTCATATAAATTAAGACAAGCAGAGGTCTTAATATAGAACCTTGTGGAACACCACTTGTGCAACTAGAAATGGAAGAGTTATTCCCAGCCACCGAGACAAATTGAGTTCTATTATTTAAATAAGAGTATACTAATCTGCACGAGGATAGTGAGAATTTAAATTCCGAGGAAAGCTTGTGTGTTAAAATCAAGTAGTTTACTGTATCAAATGCCTTGCTAAGGTCAAGTGATAATAGCGTTGAAAGTCTTTTATTGTTACAGTTATCACGTAGACATTCTGTTAAATTGATCAACAACGAGGAAGTGCTACCACCAGGCCTAAATCCAAAATGACAATTACTCAATAATTTGTTGGAATTAATATGCTCGAGAATCTGATCTTTAAGAATAATTTCAAAAATTTTAGATAGGCACGATAAAATACTGATAGGACGGTAACTCTCAAGAGCACTGTTCTTCCCTTTTTTTCCAATAGGAACTACTCTAGAGGTCTTCCACGCACTGGGGAAACATGAAGTCATTATAATTGAGATAAAAATATGTGGCAAAAGCTTTCTGATATATGGGAAAATAATTTTTATAAATTTGAGGGGAATACCATCATGGCCTAACGCATTAGATTTTACTCTGCTAAAAGCCAGGATTAGATCAATATCATTAATGCATCTAAAGTTGAAACCGTATCTAGAAAAATGGTTAAAGTTAGGGCCGATACCGTCAGATGAAGCTTGTGAAGAAATGAAAAATTGATTAATATCATCAGGATTGATGGAATAGCTACAGGTAGAACTATCCTTTCTTTCATTGTTAATGATTTTCCACATATCCCTGCTGTTACAATCAACAAATTTGTATTCCCAAAATTTAGTCTTGTATTTCCTTAATTTGTTTTTAACTCTATTTCTATATTTGCAGCAAATTTTCCAATTATCACTATTCATGTTCTCCTTATATGCTCTAAATGAAATGTCCCTTAGATTCATAGCTTCCTTAACTTCGACTATATGGAAAAGGTTTTTGGTGTTATTGACTCGTTTTTGTACTCTTCTAACAGGTACTGATTTGAAAGGTTCGTATAACAGCTGATACATTAAATCTAATTGCGAATTTACATTATTAGTGAAATAAATGGAGTTCCGTAATGGATTAGAAATTACACCAAGGACAGCATTCCAGTTAATATTATTATAGTCTCTGTACTCTACAATTTTTTTAGGAGTCAGATGGAATATATCAGCGCAGATAAAAATAAAACAATGAAGAAAGAGAGAATGAGCTATAAATTGACCTGAAGAATTTATAGAAGTCGTGTCACTCGTAAGGCAGTAGTCTATTAATGATGAAGAGCAATGATGCGTATCTAGATGCGTAGGTAAATTATTATGAATGTAACTTATGTTGCTAATCTGACATAAATCACGGATTGTAGCTTTTGATTCACAAAAAAGGTTGTTATTAAAGTCACCTAGGGCATACCAGTAGTCATATTGACAGCATAGATCGCTTATGATTTCATTCAGATTTGAAATATTACCATGAGGTGCGTACACCACACCAACTAAAACTTTGAACTGATTGTTATTAAGTCTTACAAACAAGCATTCAAAACTAGAGGGGTCAGAGCTTTTGTGAACAATATCCACTGATATGCCATCACGGATATACAAAGCGACGCCACCGCCTCTCATACCTAGACGATCATTTCTTAAGATATAGTAGTTCGGAATACTGACGGAACCATCGGAAACGTGAGGTTTTAGCCAGGTGTCCGATACTGCTAGTAGATCTGTATGAGATTCGCTGATAATATGCTTGAATTCTTCAAATTTGCTTGTTATTAACGAAATGTTTTTTTAGAACGCTATTGTCAGAAACGATAGGACCGAAATTCACTAACATAGGATGGTTGACCGACATTAACGATTATAATTTAATACGTAAAAGAATATTAAATTTTAAAAATTAATATAGATTTATACGCAAATAACAATCTTAACAATTAATAAAAAAATATAAACTTGGACATAAGAATTCACAAAAGGCCATACATGTGGATATCTTTGATTTAGTAGTTTTTTTATAAACTATTTAATTAAAAATATATATAGAGAAGATAGCGAGAAAACGCTTATATTAGAAATAAACAACGCCTAAAATAAAATATTAATGTGAGATCAATACTGATTAATAATAGTTGAAAAAGAAGAAAAACAATAAACAATAATTATTTTTATTTGATTGATGAGCTTGAGGTCAATTTTTTTTTTTTTTTTTATAAAAAACGTTATAAAATTTTATTTATCGATATTTCGCTACTCCTTTGTGTAGCTTCTTCAGGATTAGATTTGTAAGTAACATAAAAATAACAATATTTTAAACAAAACAATATTCGCTTTAAATTGAATTTTTTCCGGTTTTTGAAATAAATTAAAAATTGTTTTTTATATATCAAATGGTTTTTGAATTAAATAATTTTTTCCAAGTTGTCAATTGAAAAAAATATTTTAGTTTGAAACATGAGGAAATGAAAAAGTTTTCGAAAAAACTTTAAATAAATTAGAAGGGTTTATAAATTTTGAAAACATAATGCTATTTAAATATTAATCTTTATAATTTATTTTGCCCTTTAGCTTTATATACTAAATGCCTATAACTCTGAGCTACACTATCAGTATCTGCTTTGAAGTTAATTCTTTTTTCTGGTGGTATATTAATTATCTGCAGCATTTCTAACATATATCTGCGTTTATATATATTTTCTGTATTTAAAATGGATATTTTTTCAAAATCTGGATAGTGATCTGAATCACGACAGTGTAAAGATAATGCAGTCTTTTGTGATGATGTATAGTTTCTATATTTCAAATTTGTTTTGTGTCCAGCTAATGTAGTTTTAAGTTTGTTTTTTGTAGTACCTACATAGACCTTATTACAAATTTCACTATCATTTCCTTTACAAGGTATTTTATAAACTACATTAGATTTTTCTAATTTATGTAATCCATCTTTTGTTTTGCTAAATAATTTACCTAACGTGTTACATGATTTATGTGCTATTTTATATCTGTTAGTATCGAAAACATCTGACTTTTCTAACCGTTCTGAAATTATAGGAAGGTATGTTAGAGATTTGTATATTGTCGGTTGAGTTACTACATCCGTTTGAGTATTTCCACGTCTACTATACTGTCGTATTAAATTGCATGTTAGACCGATTGGAAAATCATTCCTAACCAATAATTCCTTAATAATATCCTTATTCTTCCTGTGGAATTGTACGTCACTAATAGTCAAAACTTTATCTATAAGATTCTTCGCTGTATTAATAATTATTCTCTTTGGGTGCTTTGAATAATAATTAATAATTCTACCTGAAGCTGTTGGTTTTCTATACCAATCCACTAACAAATTATTGCCATTTCTAATTACCAATGTGTCTAAATAAGGAATCCTGTTATCTTTTTCTTTCTCAAATGTAAATTGTATATCATTATGAAATAAATTAAATGATGTTAAAACATTCTCTATCTCAGAATTTGGAATTATACAAAAAATATCATCAACATATTTTGTTATAATTTTTGGTTTCACCGACAAACTATCTAAGCAACAATTTAATAATTCTTCCATAACAATATCAGCTATTACTGGAGATGCTGGAGATCCCATAGGAAGTCCCTTCTGTTGCATATATGATTTTTTATCATATTGAAAAAATCTGTTATCAACAATGCAAAATCTTAAAATCCTTAAAAATAAGTCCTTTTCTATATTAGTATGTTCTGCAATCTTATTCCAATTCGCTTATATAACATTAATCGCTAATTCTACAGGTATACTTGGAAATAATGAAATAACATCAAATGAGACCAATATTTCATCATTTTCCATTCCTACATTTTTTATCTTTTCCTTAAATTGAAAAGAATCCCTCACGTTATATCTTGAGTCTTTAGTTAAATTTTCTAAAATTCCTGTAATGTATTTACTAAGTCCATAAGAAGGTGAATTTATAAATGAACAAATCGGTCTCAATGGGAAACCTTCCTTATGGATTTTCGGAACTCCATATAATTTGGGTGCTGTAGCTATATTCGTTACTAATTTATTTTTCTTTAAAGGTGTAATTAATTCTAATCTGAAAAGTTTTCCTACAATTTCATTATTTACCTTCTGTAATTTGCTTGTTGGATCTTTTTCTAAAATCTTATATGTTGAGAAGATGTCATTAACAATATTTTCCATCCTCGAAACATAATCAATTTTATTCATGGCTACTGTTGTGTTTCCCTTATCTGCATTTAAAATAAGTACTTCCCTGTTATTCTTCAAAAACTGTTCAGTATCATGTACCTTATTTAATACAAACTTATCTCTACCAGTCAGTTTCATTTTGTTCATATGGTCATCTATTATGGTTGTTAATTTTGTTCTAGCTATTTCCTGATTTTCTTTTCCTTCTATAGTCTGAACAAGATCTTCTCCGTCCGATATCATTTTTAATACCGGAAAATGTTCTTTTCTAACTGGTAATGAATATTTTTGTCCTAATGAAAGAGTCCATTGAATGTCTGTGGGAATGTCTACACCTGTCTTATTTACAAACCACCCCTGATTAAATTTTATTCCTAATTCCCTTCTTTGTAAATTTTGCAAATTTTCAAATTTCTTTATATGTACCTGTTTTAACCTATTTGTTAATGAATCTGCCATTATGTTTTCAAATTCAAAAAACCTTTTCATTTCCGCATCACTCAAACATCTTCTTAATCTAATTGTAATAAAATGTATCTCCCTTTTCGCCTCATTTAGTAATTGGTGTCTATCTTTAATTGCCAAATTCAGAATTTTGTTGTGGATGTTTTCCAAATATCTCGTAAAAGTTTTTTGAACATGTATATGAAAAAGATTGGAAATGTTTTTAGTTGAGTTTTTGACAAACTTAGGAATAATACCTGAATTTCTGCAGCGAATAAGGAACGTTATATTCGCTTTAAATCTAACTATCTTATCCCTAACTGTTTTGAAACGGTTAATTACCCTTCTAGTCTCTTGGTTTCTCTTCAAGTAATTGTAATTCATAATTCTTAAATTGTAAGTTCTGTTTTCTTCTATTTCAGCCAAAACCTTTCACTCAATTCTTGATAAATAGACGTGCTCTTCTTGTTTTGATTTGTATTGCTAATTTTTCGACCTTTTCTTGAAGTTATTTTTATTTGATTGATGAGCTTGAGGTCAATTTTTTTTTTTTTTTTTTTTTTTTTTTATAAAAAACGTTATAAAATTTTATTTATCGATATTTCGCTACTCCTTTGTGTAGCTTCTTCAGGATTAGATTTGTAAGTAACAAAAAAATAACAACAATATTTTAAACAAAACAATATTCGCTTTAAATTGAATTTTTTCCGGTTTTTGAAATAAATTAAAAATTGTTTTTTATATTTCAAATGGTTTTTGAATTAAATAATTTTTTCCAAGTTGTCAATTGAAAAAAATATTTTAGTTTGAAACATGAGGAAATGAAAAAGTTTTCGAAAAAACTTTAAATAAATTAGAAGGGTTTATAAATTTTGAAAACATAATGCTATTTAAATATTAATCTTTATAATTTATTTTGCCCTTTAGCTTTATATACTAAATGCCTATAACTCTGAGCTACACTATCAGTATCTGCTTTGAAGTTAATTCTTTTTTCTGGTGGTATATTAATTATCTGCAGCATTTCTAACATATATCTGCGTTTATATATATTTTCTGTATTTAAAATGGATATTTTTTCAAAATCTGGATAGTGATCTGAATCACGACAGTGTAAAGATAATGCAGTCTTTTGTGATGATGTATAGTTTCTATATTTCAAATTTGTTTTGTGTCCAGCTAATCTAGTTTTAAGTTTGTTTTTTGTAGTACCTACATAGACCTTATTACAAATTTCACTATCATTTCCTTTACAAGGTATTTTATAAACTACATTAGATTTTTCTAATTTATGTAATCCATCTTTTGTTTTGCTAAATAATTTACCTAACGTGTTACATGATTTATGTGCTATTTTATATCTGTTAGTATCGAAAACATCTGACTTTTCTAACCGTTCTGAAATTATAGGAAGGTATGTTAGAGATTTGTATATTGTCGGTTGAGTTACTACATCCGTTTGAGTATTTCCACGTCTACTATACTGTCGTATTAAATTGCATGTTAGACCGATTGGAAAATCATTCCTAACCAATAATTCCTTAATAATATCCTTATTCTTCCTGTGGAATTGTACGTCACTAATAGTCAAAACTTTATCTATAAGATTCTTCGCTGTATTAATAATTATTCTCTTTGGGTGCTTTGAATAATAATTAATAATTCTACCTGAAGCTGTTGGTTTTCTATACCAATCCACTAACAAATTATTACCATTTCTAATTACCAATGTGTCTAAATAAGGAATCCTGTTATCTTTTTCTTTCTCAAATGTAAATTGTATATCATTATGAAATAAATTAAATGATGTTAAAACATTCTCTATCTCAGAATTTGGAATTATACAAAAAATATCATCAACATATTTTGTTATAATTTTTGGTTTCACCGACAAACTACCTAAGCAACAATTTAATAATTCTTCCATAACAATATCAGCTATTACTGGAGATGCTGGAGATCCCATAGGAAGTCCCTTCTGTTGCATATATGATTTTTTATCATATTGAAAAAATCTGTTATCAACAATGCAAAATCTTAAAATCCTTAAAAATAAGTCCTTTTCTATATTAGTATGTTCTGCAATCTTATTCCAATTCGCTTCTATAACATTAATCGCTAATTCTACAGGTATACTTGGAAATAATGAAATAACATCAAATGAGACCAATATTTCATCATTTTCCATTCCTACATTTTTTATCTTTTCCTTAAATTGAAAAGAATCCCTCACGTTATATCTTGAGTCTTTAGTTAAATTTTCTAAAATTCCTGTAATGTATTTACTAAGTCCATAAGAAGGTGAATTTATAAATGAACAAATCGGTCTCAATGGGAAACCTTCCTTATGGATTTTCGGAACTCCATATAATTTGGGTGCTGTAGCTATATTCGTTACTAATTTATTTTTCTCTAAAGGTGTAATTAATTCTAATCTGAAAAGTTTTCCTACAATTTCATTATTTACCTTCTGTAATTTGCTTGTTGGATCTTTTTCTAAAATCTTATATGTTGAGATGTCATTAACAATATTTTCCATCCTCGAAACATAATCAATTTTATTCATGGCTACTGTTGTGTTTCCCTTATCTGCATTTAAAATAAGTACTTCCCTGTTATTCTTCAAAAACTGTTCAGTATCATGTACCTTATTTAATACAAACTTATCTCTACCAGTCAGTTTCATTTTGTTCATATGGTCATCTATTATGGTTGTTAATTTTAAAATTAAATAAATAATTAAAATTGACCTCAAGCTCATCAATCAAATAAAAATAACTTCAAGAAAAGGTCGAAAAATTAGCAATACAAATCAAAACAAGAAGAGCACGTCTATTTATCAAGAATTGAGTGAAAGGTTTTGGCTGAAATAGAAGAAAACAGAACTTACA